>CAWUFW010012242.1:0-555201 GCA_963921515.1 Calotriton arnoldi
CCTAAATAATATTAATTAAAAAATAATCATTAATTTATTATAATTACATTTCCCAGCCTATACCCCTATAAACCCACAAGCAGCTACATAACTAATTTCATAACTTCTAAAAAATGTACTAATATATTAAGAAACACAAATAATAATTAAACAAAAAAATGTCATATATATTTAAAATATATACTAAAAAACATAACAATAATTAAAAACCTATATTTTAAACAACTATCTTTTTACAAACGATATTAATGAAGTCTATATTTTTCAAATCGGTATTACTTACCTTCAACTCAATTTTCTTGACAATGATATTCTTACACTCGATATTTCCATTCCGTGATATTTTTCTCTCGATATTATGGTAGTTCGAATTTTTTTCATCGATATTCTGTTCACAAAGAATTTTGAGTTCATCATGCTGAGGTGTCTTGAAAACAGGCTGTCCTTTGATGGGGGTAAGTTACAGTAGGTCACAAAAGACAATTAAGTGCTTTCCTCTAAATAGCACATCATACTCTGTTTTTGAAATCTGTTGAATTCTCAACTGTATGTAGTCAAGCATTATGTTTATGACCATGCTCACCTCATTGATGATTAAATGCTTCAGTTTCTTCAGTACTCTTGTGACTTTATGACAAGCTTCACCAGATAACTTCTTTTATTTCAGTTTATTGTCATGTTCAACAGGTAGCATAAGTAGTCGATGTAAAGTAAGTCTGTTAATGTTGCCTGCAGCCAATTCAGTTGGAGCTGTTACTACACACAATAAATTTGATTCTGTGGTCCTCTGTATGTAAGCGGTGAGAACTTTAATTAAAAAGCTTTTCATGCTGCCAGCTTGACAACTGATATATAATAGTCTTCGCTGAAATAATGAGAATTTACATTCTATTTTCTCATGAAGGAATCCATGCTCTATTTTCTCTTTTACCTCCATATAAATTTCGTTCTGTTCATCATTCAGTTGTCCAATTAACTGTTAAAATCAACACTTTCATGTCTCACTTTTTCCATTGCACATTCCACCTCATTCATAGCTATTGCAGCTTCATTTTCAATAATTGATTGTCCAATAGGATCTTGACTTAGGGCCCAATTACGATGTCATTAGGAAGGCCATCCCAGACCCGTCCCGAGTCAGACCTTCCAACCGACTCGTACTGGGATCCGGTTTAACCGAACGATGCAGTAAAACCCTTTACTTACCGAACGACTCGGTCACTCCGAATCCGTCTTCATTTTCCAAGCGAGAAGCCTCCGAATATGTAGAATCGAGTCGTCCAGAGGCATTTTCCCAGGATGATTCTAAACGCCCAAGTACGATGCGTACTTCCTATGTGCCGAATTGGTCGCCAAAACCAAAACACGCCATAGAGTCTGGAAGGGGAGAATTTCAGCTCCGAATCGCGCCACAACATGAATCATGCGAACAAGATGGTGCAGCCATGTATCCCATAGCTCACGTCATCCCCATACTCTATGCCTATGAAGAATACTACCACCCCAGCCGACGCGATTGTGGCAGAAGGTAAGTCCACCTACCCATACAGAATAACACAACTACCCTGCGAAAGACAACAGAAGAGAAAGCAGGGGCAAAACTACAGTTAATTTTGGGGTGGTGGAATACTTGCAGCAATGTAGAGGCAATTGGGGTGGGGGTAATAGTTCCAGCAATTCAGACACAAAGGGGGGGCAGGGAGCTAATGCTCCTAGCAATGTCCTGCCAAAATTGGGAGGTGGAGGTCTAACACTCACAGTAATGCAGAGTTAAAACTAGGGTTGGGGGCAAATACCCCCAGCAATGTTTAGGCAAATTCTGGACTGTGGGGCAAATACCCCCAGCAATGTTGAGCCTAGCTGGCCTTTGGGTGGCAAAAACCCCCAGTAGTCTAGATGTAAATTGTGTGTTTGGTGACAAAACACCCAGTTATGTATGTGCAAATCTGTGGTTTGGGGGGCAAATACACCCCAGTAATGTAGGTGCAAATCAGGGGTTTGTGGGGCAAATACCCCCAGTAATGTAAATGCAAATCTGGGGTTTGGGGGGCAAATACCCTAGTAATGTAGATGCAAATCTTGTGTTTGGTGGCAAAACACCCAGTAATGTAGGTGCAAATCTGGGGTTTGGGGTCAAATCCCCCAGTAATGTAGATGCAAATATGGGGCTTGGGGGCAAATACCCCCAGTAATGTAGATGCAAATATGGGGTTTGGGGGCAAATACCCCCAGTAATGTAGAAGCAAATCTGGTGTTTTGGGGCAAAACACCCAGTAATGTAGATGCAAATATGGGGTTTGGGGGCAAATACCCCCAGTAATGTAGAAGCAAATGTGGTGTTTTGGGGCAAGACACCCAGTAATGTAGGTGCAAATCTGGAGTTTGGGAGGCAAAACACCCAGTAATGCACTTGGAAATCTGGCGTTTGGGGGGGCAAATACCCCCAGTAATGTAGATGCAAATCTGGTGTTTGGGGGCAAAACACCCAGTAATATAGGTGCAAATCTGGAGTTTGGGGGGGGCAAAACCCCCAGTAATGTAGAATTAAATCTGGGATTTGGGGGGCAAATACCCCCAGTAATGTAGATGCAAATCTGGGGTTTGGGGGCAAATACCCCCAGCAATGTGTAGGTGAACAATGTAACTGGTGCACATGCAAAATGCCCAAGACATACAGGTGAGTAAATGCTGCAGGAATGTCTAAATAAACAAAACAAAAGTCATTTTCTATGAAATGCATTCCCATACTGTTGCAGCAAAAGTAACTGGCAACTTTGAGGAATGGGCAGAGTGGAGATGCAAGTGCTCTAGGAACCTTTAAAAAACAAACAAAGCTTCATCATCTACTAAATGGTCCCTTAAAAAGCTGTGAAATACTGGGGGGCTGATGTGCAAACAAGACAGACCAGCCACCTACAGCAGCTCAAGGACTGTATGTGTGTGGCGAAGGTGTCTCAGCCCGGGCTGACACACACGACGTGGGGCTCAAGACTATAGAGCCCTCTGGGTGTTGAGTCCAATCAAAAAGTGTTTAGCATACCCTTGGATTGGCCATGCTGGCAAATGGGCATTGGTTGATGGGCTGGTGCACCAGGGTCACCTTTTGGCCACAGTTTTTGGGCCTTCGTAAACCACACCACAGACGGACTCACTTACACAGTCCCCACCACAACACTGCAATGTAGTACCACAATTTTCTCGGCTCACAAGCTGTGCAGTAAATTGAGGCTGGGGGAAAGCCTTTGGAGCATACTCACCTTGGTGCACTGCCTTACATGCCTTGACAGAGGTAGTGTCATCTCCCCCACACAGCCATCACTTTCAGGTAATGGCAGGTGCAGGGAGGCTGCGTTGTATGTAGGGGCCTTGCAGGGAGGCAAGTCACATCTGGACAGTCTGACCTAACCCCTTGATCAGGAGCTGTGTGCCTCATTTAAAAAAACACTTGACAGGTAAAAGCACACAGGCCAGAGTAAAAGAGATGATCACAGACTGTGTGCCAATTACTTTCAGAGGGCCTGGGCATCATTGTGATCCCCATCAGAACATGGGTCCATAGCATGTCGTGTATGTACCATGAGGGAATATCATCATCAGGTAGGTACACTTACCATGCTAAATACTAGGGTAAAGACACATTTTACAATGGAACAGGAATTGCCATAACCACACATATGTATGTATCACAAAGTGAATTCATTAATCCACAACAACACACACTGAAATATTGCAGGGCAACAGAACTACAATGTACTCATAATAGTTTGACATTGTGATGCGTCTGTGTACAGTAAAGCACAGAGGATATTGGCCCAGACAAAGCACATGTCCAAAGACCCAGCCACTCTGCACTGATTTTAGTGTCTCCAAATACAACAACAAATAAGTGGTTGTGTCACAGTCTTCAGGGAAATATTTGTAGACCTAATCCATTTTGGATCTGAAAGAAGCATGGGCCAACAACAATGTAGGATACAGTCACCATGTGTGGACTGGTGCCGCTGCATACATTTCCCATTATGTATGCATCTAAGGTCATCTTTGGAGAATGTCATTCACAGCAAGTCAGCATCTAGCTACTTGGGCTGTAGTGTGTGCTGCAAAATAAGAATCCCAATTTTGAATGTGCAGATTGTGTCCTGCACAGCAGTAGGAGTACGCAGGAGTCTCAGGATGAAGGATTCACAAACGGTGTTGTTGTGTCTAGTGCACAGCTCATTGTGTAGGATAACCTGCCAGCATGGGTGAGGATGCTGGAGGGGGTGGCTCAATCTGTGGCTCACCAACACAATTGAAATTCTCAAGCCAGGAGATATGGGTACATCTTGTGAGGATGAAAGACATGTGAAGAATAAAGTCTGTTTTGTCCACATTTGGCACTAAAACACTGTCAAACATTCTATGGAAACATCAAGGAGACCTTCAACAAACACATATTACCATCAGGCCCTGGGGCAGTATCTGATGGGCACAATGGGAGCCCTCATTGACACCACAAGGGCTACCCTTGCAAAACCAGGTCAGAGGTACCTAAATTTAGAGAATGCAAACACTTATGGAACTGGGTGTACTGTTCCAGTGTGACATATGTGTTTTGCTTACAGTGCAATGTGTTTTCCTCAGCACAACCAGAGATATCATCACAATGACTCCATCTCCTTTGGTGTCCCCATACCTCAGACATTCAAAGTCAGAATGCCAGTAATACCCATGCATGTGTAATGTACTGGAAAGTGTGGTGATGCATTTTGGAGTAGTCTGAGCCCAGCTGGCACAACAACGCCCATCTATGACTTGAACATTGATGGGGCTGTAATCCTCTAAGGAATGGACTGTCATCCAATGTTCCTGAATCATGACAGTGCAAATTTAACAATCACCACATCCATCCCAGGGCAGTTTCCAAGGTTCAAGAATGACCAATAACTAAGGGTAAAGAGCTCGCGGAGTATCACTGCGCGGAATTACGTGGAGTTGAATGAAAACTCTGTGTGATTCTACATAGTTCCGCCGATACCGACTCCACCAACATGAATAAAAATTAAGACCCCTCCCTCCCCCCTTTAATCATGCATGGTCTCTTTCGGTTCAACTCGGCAGCATGTCGTCGTACAGCCGTCACGACTCACGGGCTGCGCTGAACTTAATAGGCCTCCAGAGCTGTTCGCGCCTGAGCTACTTCAGCCTTCCAAGACATGGCTGAAAAAAGTGTGCACCTTATAACGGACAGTGCACCAAGCAGAACTCTGAACACTGCACCAAACTGCACTGAACTGCATAGAACGAAGCCACACATGACATTGCACCAGTTGGGCAGGTGTAGCCATAATGCATTCCTGCTTCTTTTTGTGTGTGTGTTTGGGGGGGGCATCTAGTGCTACCTGCACTGTCTCAAATTACACAGAGCGCGTGATAAGTGAAATAATGATTGCAACAATTAAAGACAGCACACTTACCACAGAGGGCTGCGCTGCTTGGAGCAGATAGATGATTTTTCCTCTCCCGTTCCTGCATTGCGTTATGCCTCTCTGGAATCCTTAAGCACTCTCTCACAGTCCACGGCTCTCGGCAACTCCTGCGGATCCTGGCTCCCGTTACAGAGCTGCAACGCTCTGACTTCTCTCTCGGGTGCGCAGGCCATTAACCGGCGCCGCGCTGAACAGTTAATCAGCATTGCATTATGCGGCCTCATAGAATTGGAGGGTGATTTCAATTTGCCTCCAACATGCCAAAAAGGAGCAGGGAAGTGTGCAACTGGCGTTACCCAACTTCTTCTAACAGCCTAACTTGCTGCACACCTCCCGATTGGCTCTGAAGGGGCTCTTAAGGTTTCACCATGTGTCCCACAAAAGCACATCAGCACTACTAGAGTGCATGAGGTGAATGTAGCCTTAGACAGATTCAGGAGCCATATTAGGTGTAGAAATCTCGGGTCGGGCGCTGGTAAACTCTGCTATGTGGTGGAGTGCAGTCGGGGCCCACCAGCTATAAGACGATGCAGTACAACAGCGATCTACCGCGAAACCCCTCCCTCCCCCCCACCACTGCCCCCCCCCCCACACCGGCCCCTACATCAGCATAGCACAGCCACCCTAGCCCCTGGTGCACGCACCCAGCCCTGGCGGGCATCCCTTGTTGCTGCGGAGGTTAGGATCCGCGGCACCACGCATGTAGTATCACGCACAGATCGACAGCAATCGTCGCAACGAGACAATCATGGCAATCCCCCCCGCCCCTTTTAAAACATTTTTTACATTTTCTCAGGTTACAGATGTTGAAAATAACAATTTATTATTGTATATATGTCTTATTGATGAACATTTAATTTGTCTGTTCTTTTTTGAATTACTATGTAAAGTCCCATTATTGAGGAACTCACACAATCACATGTAGCCATTCAACGCGATTATTGATGATGTGGACGTTGCATGTTGTAGACCGGTCCTAGACAATTTATGAGTATATATAGACCTAGTAACCACCATTGTGTAATGGTAATAATGATGCAACACTGCTGACAGGCGACTGTAATGCTATAAAAGACGCAGATAGCAGCTCTCGGCTGAAAGTGTTGAGGCTTGTCCTGATACTGCTCATGTACTAAGAAATGTTGACCTATAAGATGATTTCATGAGGTTATATATTGTAATTAGATTGAAGAATTGGATCATTTCTGCATTGTCGTGTAAAATGCAAAAAGACGCACCGACCAAAAAGATATTTAAACAAAAAAAAATGTGGCGGAGTGCGGAGTGTTTGGTGAACTTTGCGCTTCAAGCATAATGCGGAGTGGTAAAAAGCCTGCAAGCTCCGCCAGTGGAGCAGAGTTTACCACCCACACCTATCAATAACTGAGTATAACTACCTACAAAGGGTGAAACGCCACATATGCCAACACACAACTCAGACAAGGCAAGGCTAGTCGGAGCCTACTTTTCCGGTGATGCCAATAGGTCTTGCATATGACAGTGTACTCAAAGTGGCCATTCATACAATCATTCATGAACATTCACTGGCAGACAGCAAGCTGCAGACAACACATTCCACATCTTCACATATTTACTCAGGCAACAGTTTCTGACTACTTACATACACAAAATCTACACATATGTACATAGCAACATTACCTCATTGCCTGCATGAACTCTACTTGTGCAGGTATCACCCCTCTCACATCCACCTCAAAGTACATGCTCAACTTTCAAAACTAACAGACACACAAGCACGTCATAAGCCCCCTGTGGTGCAGCTAGATGGAAATACATGTCAGCCACGCAAGCTACAGCCTTGTACTCAAACTCTTCAAATACGATTCTCACAATCTCACACTGGCGCTGCCCTTTTCACATCCACACCTACATGCACAGCACCACACTTCATTACTATGTACACAACAACTCTCAAATACATGACATGCACACAATGTACTGTACTCATCACCTCCTCAGCAGATGTCAAACGTAACATGTCAAATGGGCCACACTCATCACCAGTTGCACCCTCAGTAATGGCTTGGACTGAAATCAAATACCAACGTGCAGCATCACCGCCCACTCTGACATACACACTTTACGCATCACCACATCTCACGGCAAGACACTTACATTGCTCAATGGCTATGTCCTCAGTCCTTCACATATCCCCACACACCCACCCTATTCTGCTTAAGTTCTACAGATTGTCATTTCTAAAACACATGCATACACAGATGCAAAAACAACATATATCAACTATACAACACCTCATGTTTAACTGTTCAGCACCATAAATTACACAACTGGTGTATACCCTTTACAAACACTTATCCACTTTGTGACATATGACTAGTTTCACCTTGCCACACTGTGGCCCTGTCACATCCACATATGACTTCCATGCCCAATACCCCATTGACTTATGCACATTAACAACTAAGCTCACACATTGTAAATGCATTGTTCCACTCATATCTCACAATAGTGCCACAGACTACAGCTCTCATCACCTGCTATAATCCGACCATGTCTAGCTGGATATACCCCTCTCACATCTAACTATTCCTACCATACCTTGTGCAGGATTAAACCAGTGTAACGAGCTTCCATACTCTGATTCACATCCCTGCATGTAACACCACTCACAATGGGACAGCAGCAGCAAGATGACCGACAGGTGAGGAGCTCCGGCCGGGAGCTCACGGCCAGGGATGGCCTTTTTGGGCTTGGATCCCCAGGTCTTCACCCCCTGGACCCTCTTTACTCACCAGGGTCATGCTCGGACTCATGTCTTCATCTCTCCGGCTTCCTCCTCTGGATTCGAGCATTTCCACGACCGGCGGAGCCCGAGCAGCGTAGCCGATGTCCGGTTGACCGCCCTGGCCGTCGCCTACTCAGCCGGGCATCTGGCATGGTTGCTCTGCGTCTTCTCCGCTGCCGGTGCTTTTCCTCCCCCTGCCTGCCGATGCTTCGGTGATGGCCGGCCATCGACGGAGTCCAGTCTCGGCGGTGCTGGTGCCTGGTGGCATTTCTCCAGCTGGCTGTTGAGGATCTGGGATGAGGTCTCCCCACCCAATGCCTTCCGGGTTCAACTTCTGCCACTTCCCCAACGGCCTGCCCTCTTGCTTTGCCTCCCGTGGGGCGACCGGGACTCGTGAGTCTTGTTGCCAGGTACGGGGGTGCAGTTGCGGGGAGATTCTTGGCGCTGCGGCGTGACGCCCCCGGGCTTTTCTTTGCTATCCGAGCCTGGAGGGTGGGCCCTCCTGGACTGCGTTTCTGCCTCCTTCGGTCTGGGACTGCTGCCCCTGGCACCCAGGCGGACTTCCCCAGGCTCACCCCTCCTGATCATCCCCCGGCCAGAGCCTTTGCACGCATCTTACAGACTTCCATTCGCCTTTGGTTTTGTGGCTGAGTCCCCCCTCTGACTCTACGCAATGGAATCCTGCTCTCTGGGTTCCTCTTCTGGATTCTTGTCTTTGGTGACTTTTGTGCATCCCGCCTTTTTGGAGATGGTCTCCGTCTATACCCACGACCCGGACCCGCCATTTTGTTTGACCTTTGTTCCGTTCCTTCTTCCCTCCCGACTCCTCCTGATGACCCTCGATCGTTTTTCTCTTTTTGCTGGACTGCCTTAAATATATATATATGTATATATGTATTATATAATTGTCCAAGCCTAATCGCTGTCAAAATGTAATCCTGTGTGAATTTACTATTTGTATATATATAGAACTCTAACCACTAGTATATGTAGTAGACCTTTGTACTTACTACCATTCCTATGTGACTTTAGAGTTTATCTGTTTGTATCTCTTCCTTGAGTGACTTTATAACTTGTACATGTGCAATTTTTTCCTGTTCATATCTCTTCCTTGAGTGACTTTACACCTTGTACATTTGCATTTTTTTTTTCTGTTTGTATCTTTTATGTAACTCATGTAATCCAAAGTCCTTATGTAACGCAACTGGTTCTTTTGTAAAGCGCTCTGACACCTTCGGGTAATGTTCGCGCTATATAAAATCGCATTAAATAAATAAAAAAATGAAAAAAAAATGTGGGTACTTCACGTCTCCTACACAAGAACTGCCCATGAACTTAACCCATACCTTACACTCTCTGACAATAGCCAAATTTGTCCTGGCTCCATTACGTAGGAACTCCATTTCAAATTTGGCTCCCACCTCTACACTTGTTTGAGACAGCTTAGCACATGCAACATTAACCATGCAAAACACACCTGCAGCTAGGCTTTACAACATAAATCCCACCTCCTCCACTGTGTGTCAACTGAGAGCATGGATGTGACACTGGCTCCAGTGGCATCTGCATGGCAAACAGACCCACAACACTCCTGTGCACTCACTGTCCATTCGGCTTACCACATGTAGCACAGGGTAATCCTACATACATTACAGCACACCTAGTTCAGCTCTGTGTGATCTGGAAGAGCATGAATCATAGCTCAAAAGAACACCATTGCCAATCATGCACAAAGGACAACCTACACACAAATCATATGCTCAACTATGAATGATGTGTGGCAGTAAATATGAAATTCAAGTTTGGACAGACAAAACACAACATCAACATGAAGTAGCCAGACCAAAGCAGGATGGCCTGACTCACATATGAATAAGAAAGCACTGGACTATTAAGACCACAGACACCTTGCAGAACTGGAATATCTGCAGAAAGTTAAGTCCTCAGAGGCAACAGGGTCTGAAGACTGTCAGAATACCCCTCACCTTACACTCACCATGGGCTCAGGCAATGTATCAGATGAGTACACAGCCATCAAGGGAACTTGCTTACATTGGCATGCCACCTGTGACAAGGTAGTCATTGCCACCCGTCTACCAGATCTAAAGAAGACACAGACATGGTTTAACCACTATCAAGTCTCATACAAGTATTGTACCATTACCTTGTATACATGTGTGTGTTCAAAGTCACCACCACGTAGTCAAACTCCATATGTACCCCGGTGTGATGGTGAGACAGGTGACTTTCTGACATCACAAACATATTCAGCATGCTCATCCTGAATTTTTGCAATTTGAAACACTTGCATTATGTTGACATATGAAAGCATGAACTATGTGCAATTGTGATGTAAAAAGAAAAGCTTTGCAACTTCATGTCACCCCCATAGCCAAAACTGATGTGGACGATGACACCCACCAAATGTAGACAAGAAAATCTTGAATGCATACAAAGGTCACATACTCCATGGACCACATGCAATCCATGACATACTAACATCATTGGATACTTACACTACCAATTGTACATGATTACAGTTTGTGGAACACAGAAATCAGCAGTAAAAAACTGGAGACATGCTTTATTCTGCATGTTAAAAACAAAACTATAACCAACATAAGGCCAATGGCCAGTCCATATTTGTCCATATGTGCAATGGACACAAACATCTTGCACATCTACTCTTGCCTGCACCGAAACTGCAAGGGGTCACCTACCCTGGGAGGGGCATCTATGGGGCATGCCAGGCACCAAAGGAACTAAACTAGGGAGGACTGGGTTGGGTTTTGGGGGGGATGGGATCAGGAGTGGTGGTTGGGTCCACTGCAGTGGTAGTACCAGATTGAAGGGGCATTGGTTCCACAGCAGTGGTGGGCTCAGATTAGGGGAGGCAGCTGTAGTGGAAGGGATGGGCTGGGCTTCACTAATTTTGAGATTGTAAAATCTTTGACGGTGTGGACAGGAGTAGGGAGGGGTATGGTCTCTTTAGGAGTATGTTTTTTGGGGACGGAGGTACTGGGCTGGGCTGTGGAAGTATGGGTTGCAGGAGTGGATTTGTTGATGGAAGACCGGATGGATTTTTGGGGGGGACTGATTTGGGGCTTGGTTTCTTCTCAGGGGAGGGCAAATGTAGATGTCTGGGCCGTGGGGGTGAATTTACACTTCTTTGGAGGGGGTGTTTAAGATTTGGTATGGAAGAATTTAATGGGAACAAGGTGGGCTGTCTGGGTGTTGGGGGGACAGGAGATGAAAGGGTAGGGGGTGTGGAGGCAGAGGGTTCTGAGGTCTGCGGAGTGTCTGTGGATGCATGTGTGTCATCTGGAGATATGTCCCTGTTGGTGAGTGTGCTGTCTGTCTCCTGAGTGTGCGTGTCTGTGGGTTTGCCCTTGTGTCTGTGTGTCTGTGTGCTGCGTGTGGATATTGAGGTGTGTGCATGTGTGTGTTTGTGTGTGCTTGGGTCTGGGAGGGTAGTTGGGATAGTGGATGGGGAAGAGGTAGGAAAGGGGAGGGACTGCTGGAGCTGGGACACTGCTGCCATCAGTGCGGAGGCCTGTACCTGATTGAATCTGTGTAGGGCAGACATTTCAGAGTGAATGCCCTCCATGAATGACAACATTTGTGTCAAAATAGTGATATGTGCATGGAGGACATTCAGCACTGATGTCTGCCCCACAGAGATCTGCCTTAGGATGCCGATGGCCTCCACACTCATGGCAGCAGGAGAGACAGGGGCAGGGGGTGAGGTGCCTGGCCCAAAGGAGATGGCTCCTCTGCCACAGGAGTGGCCACGGACAGTGGGATGGGGAGCAGCTGGGAGGATAGAGATGGGAGTGGTGGTGGTGGTGGATTCCGATGTTGATGAATCATTTCCTGTGTCCACCATCAGGGAGTCATCAGTGGAGCTTGACCAGTCCTCAGATGTTTCATGTGGAGTTGCAGTCCTGCCCTCAGTGTGGCTCCCCTCATCCTCCCCGCCAGTGGATGCCTCCATGTCAGATTCGGCACTGGTCACAGACTGGCGATCTGCTCCCCCTATATCCGTGGCACTGTCTCCTCTGGTTACCGGTGTTGATGCTGTGAATAAAAATGTAAAAGATTCACATAAGTCATCTGTATGTACTTGCCACATAGGTGACATCACAAATCCTCACAGTTCAAACAACTACATCCTTTTCACTAATGCTATTGCCCTTACATACATTTACATACATGGCACTTTTTATTCTGCAAGTTAACCATTGCTCCCTCACACATGTGGTTTTATGAAACATTGGGTGTATCAACATCAATTGCCAGGACCACAAATGCAACTACTTCACCATGTAGCAGGTGATGTATCGTCTTTTGCACCTGACGGTCTTGTGTCCTGAAATACCTGTCTCATTCTCTGTAAGGGAATATAGAGCTCACAATGGGAATAGGATTCACACAATTAAATTGAGACATGGTATCCATTCTACAATCCCTTGTCATCAAATTGGGAAACATTGGCTCTAATGTCACAGGTCAAATGGCATCCTTGTACATCTTAAAACTTGTGTACTCATTGCATGAGTCATGCCACACAGATAACAGTGATTGTGCTCATTTGTCCTGTAACTTAGGTCCTCTACTGTCAGGTCACACATCTGACTCTGATTGAGAATTCACCAAGGTAGTAGGCATTGCTAGGGTGAGAGGCACGTGGCCCACTGTCTTGTGTCATCTATGCAAAGAGTCATGAGGATGAATCAGAATGTTGTGCACATTGTAAACAGATCACCATTTTCAGATGTGATCAATGGTCAACACACTTCCAAGTCCAATAACTGCATCTTCACAATGCTTACGGTAGAACACCATGCCAATGGCTTGTCTGGGTGCACTGTCTGTACAGACTATCAGTACTGAACCTCCATTCTTCATGAGTCAAGTTAACACTGTGTACCAATCCTGTCTATACTGCAGAGGTCCCCCTTTGTATAGCCCAAGTCTGAATGTCCCTCACTTCTATGAGACATATTTGCACACTTCCAACAGCTTAGATTGCTCTTTTTTCCCATCTCATTTTGTTGTTTCACTTCAAGATGATTCATATTTTACACCTCTCAGGCTGACAGTGATGCATCATACACATGGTTTACAAAGCCCCAAGTATATATAGTCAACAGCATTTACACACATGGCAACTGTTGTGAATGTGTATCTAACATCAGTACTCACATTTTCAGCCATGTTTCAACCAGAGACCACCTGTGTTTGTCAGTTAATGGCATGTGTTGCCACTGTTACAGAGTCAGACACATGAACTCACTCCTTTAAATTGAGAGAATGGAATCTTCTACTCGATCATGTGACAGGCCAGTGTGACAGATTACCAAACTTAGCATACCTGTAATTTGCCCATGGGATACATTTCATAACAGTGAGCAGCATTCCTAGGACCTAACAGTGGCACAATCAGCAAGCAAAACTCACCAAGGCCTCAATATTGATGTCACCTGCTGCAGGGATGTATAGCATGGCCTATTCACACTTGTTGCTCCAATAACAACATGCCTTACACATTTGTGTAAACAACAATGAGAACAGGTCATATATTAGTCAATGTGCTGGCACATGTTGGGCATTTGCATTACTCCAGGAGGTTATATCCATGCACGTTTCTATGATTTCTGATGATCAGATGAGCATGACACTACAGTCACTTCCCTAAACATAACTGACTCACATCTCCCTGATGAAAGGGACGTAACTGGGCATCCTATTATCCCTGTGCATATGCATCTTACAAAACGGATCAGTGGATTTGGCTGACTTACAACCAGTAAAAGGGGCAGCAGGCTATGGTACTGTAACATGCATATCTAACAAAGCTGTGCGAGAAGGCACATACTCACCCCCTCCTTGCTGCTGTCTGGCTTTCAACTGCCCATCCAGGTCAGGAAAGACCACCGCTAGGATGCGTAGCATGTGGGGGGGTCAATGTTCAGCACCCGCCCCTCTTGCCAGGACGTGACAGGCCCAGCTGGACCTCAGCGATCTTCTTGGCCCAGCTACGAAGGTCCTGCCACCTCTTGCAGCAATGACGGGTGCGCCCACGGCACACACCTTCCAGGCGTTGGTCCTCCAAATCTTGGCCTTCACATGGGGGTTGACCTGTAAGGATGTCATGGTGACAGAACCTTAGTGCACATGCAACATGTTCCTGAGTCAGACACCTGTACACACTGTTAATGCTCTGTTTGGCAATAATGTCTAAGGGCTAGGCATATGGCATTCTGTGCAGTTGTCCTGGGTTCAATGATGCCTCTGTCCCATGAGAACAGTGATGCGATGTTCACCCCAGTACACACACTTCTACAGCAGTGTACCTGCTCAGAAGAGTTATCAACACACTTTTAAAGTTACAGATAACATTTTACATGCTGGCCAATGAGATTCCTAATGGTAGTATTGCACGGTGATTGCACATGTACAAAGAAAATGCAGTGTAATCATCACTCACCTGCTCCTCTGGTTTGCCATAGAGCTGGCTGTACAGTGGCAGGAAGGTGTCCAACAGGGCCTTGTTCTCCTCCTCGTTGAAAGCTGGGGCCCTCTTCACAGTACGTGCCATAGTAGCTCCCAGAGGATGTGGTAACAGCAGCAGAAAGATGGGGAGGTGCAGGAATGATGCAGGTAGTGCAGGCAAGTGAAGTCTCTAGGGATCAGACAGACTTATATCTCAAAGACAGAGGCGGTCTTAAATCCATGCAGACAAAGCGATAGGTTCGCGTCGGTCGCATTATCCAAATCGGTCCAATGCATAACATTGCTTGCATACGACATGCCTACCGTGACGTTCAAAAACTCATCAATTGACCGCGATTGACTTTGATACATTGGTGATGGGAGGTTACCGAGTTGGGTTCCATGCGATGATGACACGAACAGAAACGTGCATCGGTCACCATAACAACCAACAGCCAATGACTGTGACCGAATCGGTTCGTATGCGGCTATCGCTTCCTTTGAATACTCATCTGTGTTGATCAGCATTACAACTTGCAGCGTATGTCTTAGTCAGAATCAGTTAGGATGTGGATACTGCGTCCTTTCAATAATCGGTCTGCAGGGCATTACATGTGTGTAGACAGTTTTTTCATGATATGATAGCCCTTTAAATAAATATCTCACACTCCCATGAGGAGCTAACCTTGATGGGCACATGACACACTTTTTTGAGGCTAATACCAACATTATGACAAACCTATTCCTTTTACCCTCCTAAGCTTGATCACAGTGCTAATGAGTTTTGGGGTATACACATGTGTTTTATTTACATGTTCACTGATTTTGGTGACTGTGTGACCCAATGTGCATTCTGTGAGATTCCTGACTGTGAATGTTGGGTGTGTGAAGTCATGTAGAAAGCATTAATATTTGAATGAGTAGACTGTGACATTAATCAGCCACATCAGCTTGTGTTTGTTAGTTGAATTAATAGTGTATATTTGTGTCCCAGACTTAAGTGGATGATGGAGTAAATTATGCAACACCTACATTGTTCATGTTCTGTGTATGTGATTGTATGTGTTTGGCAGACATGACAACATGACAGTGTCCTCCCTGTGACACTGGTGTGCAGGATTCTCATTGTGAGACGCTGTGTGTATCATGTCTCACACATATATGGCATTACATAATCCTATTGTGGGTACCTTTTAACCATGTAATTGTTGTCACAAACCTATATCTTTGCTTATTTGATGGGGAGTTGTGGAGTATGTGATGCTTGATCACATAAACAGTGACAGACAGTAGAGGCTTTTTAGAGTACAGCACTCTAATAGCTGTGTCCCCATCCCTTGGTATCATGTCTGGGAACGGTACTAATGCTGTGTGATATGTATCTAGGATCAGCCTTTTTCATAGCAATGTGTATTTCCAATGTTCTGTACCTTTATTTATTTTCATAATTCATATTCAATTTGTCTCAATGCATGTTGCTTTGTACATTGTAAAGTGACACCAACTCTGTTTACACCCTACATAGAGGTACCGGAAACATCCTCCAGTCCACAGGCCCTTTCCCGACGTCCAGACCATGGAAGAACGGCATACCATCAGAAGATATCGTTTCAACAGGCTAATTATGGAGGATATGTCAGAGCAGTTGGTACCGCATTTACAGCCTCGACACACATATCCTCTTGCGCTGACCCCCAAGGTGAAGGTGATGGCAGCACTCCATTTCTTTGCCACAAGGTCATTCTAATATACAGCGGAAACAGCTGGTGGCATGTCCCAGACCATGTTTAGCCATGTCCTTCGTGATGTGTTGGAGTCATTGATACAGTACCTTGACCAGTACATTCAGTTTCCAAAACCTGGAAAGTTGACAGACATCAAGGGTGATTTGTTTGCTTTGGGAAGGATACCACATGTCATTGGCTCGATTGATGGCACCCATGTTGCTTTGATACCACCACAAGCAAATGAGCAGACATACCGCAACCGCAAGCACTACCATTCAATCAATGTGCAGGTGGTATGTCTGGCTGACATGTTGATATACCACATCTGCGCATGTTTTCCAGGCTCAGCACATGACGCGTACATCATGAGGAACAGTGTCATCCCCCATTTGATGTCGCAGCTGCAACCTGACCGTGCCTGGCTTGTTGGTAGGTGATGTTGTATGTTTATGTTGTGGTGTGTGTTGTAGTGCTCTGTTGTCAGACAACTGAAGGCTTTTCTGTGTTCAATGTAGGAGACTCTGGATACCCCAACCTGCCTTGGTTGCTGACCCCATTCCGTAACCCTGTCACCCCTGCAGAGGTTCGGTTTAATGAGGCCAATGGAAGGACCAGGCAAGTGGTGGAGCGGACTTTTGGACTCTTGAAGACACGGTTCCGCTGCCTGGATCGTACAGGAGGAGCATTTCAATATGCACCTTTGAAGGTGTGTAACATCATCACAGCTTGCTGCATGCTCCACAGCCTGGCTATAAGGAAAGAAATACCTCTGATACAGGATGACAAAGACCAGCATCCGCCTGTGAGGGAGGATCCAGGACTTGGACATGTTGCCAGTGGTGCGGAGGAGGAGGGCTTGGATGTGCGATGAGAAATCATCCACAACTTTTTCACATGAGTGTAATTTGCAATCATAGGAGGTGACAAAGCCCAATTGTTTGCTTGTGTGTTGCTTGTGTACAATGTGTATGTATGCGTGTGAGTGTATGATAATTAACATTAATTTTTCAAATGTAATGGTTCAATTAATATTGCATGTTAACAGGTACAGTGCTAACATGAATCCTAGCTAGTGTTCACACAGACAAATTTGGGCATTTGCTGAAACTCTCTTGTAAACTTGGTCAACTTATTCATGCTTTCCTGACTCTGTTCTATGTTTCTCCTTACCAGGGTACTTTGCCTTGTCTTCTGCAGACTTGTGACCTCTCAGACCCATGATGCAGTGACAGATTCCAACTTTGAATGTTATTTGAATTCCCTGGCACACACTTACTTCAGACCTGATGGTCATCTTTTGTTCTTTTCTGATTTTTGACACAGTATGATATGATCTTATTTTGTGTGAAGGCGCCAGGCTGTATCTGGAGAATAAACCTGTGCTCCACATTGAGGTGTGGGTTGTCTGTTTTAACAGATCCAAATATTAGTTACAAACCTAAAAATGTTCCCTGATGATCTGTTTTGCTGACAATGATTGTTGATTGTGCTTGTAATAGGTGCTAGTTTTTTAGGCAATAGACTTCCATTAGTCTGTACCATGTCCTACAGATTGTGTGATAACCTGGTTGTGTCGATCATGCTGCGATAAGTTATATTCACTCACAATGCAGTGATAACATTTATGAAGTGATTTGTTACCAATGTGGATGACACTTTCTTCTTTGTGATTTTGTGTGTCATTTCAATTTGTACAATTGGGATTCAAAGTCACAACATGAGCTTGTATTTTGTGCAAAGTGATTTATTTTCATGCATGACGTGATGAAATCATTCCACACCATGGTTGAGTGCTCCAAAAATTTCAAAACAAAGTGCAGATAGGAGTTAGTAGTGTTTGTAGATTAATTTTTCCAAAGTAGATCCACAGTTATTTGACCCTCCAGCCAATGTGGGACAGTTCAATGACAGTCAACAAAGTGAACGCTCGGCACACAGCCATCTGTCTCTCAAGGATTCTTCATCGGACGACCCTTTTTAAGTTTTTCACGACCCTCAGGTGCAGGCAGCGGCGGTGCAGGGGGCTCTCCGCCAGAGTCAAAATCCCTCCCTGTGGCTTGTGCAGATATTGATACACAGGATGTTGTGGGCACACAGGGAGGTGTGGACATGTTGGTGGTAATCTGGCGGAGGCAGGTGAGAATGTCCCTGTGCACCGCAGTCAGGTCATCAATTTTGTTTATGTAGCTGTCCATTTTTGCATAGTGGGCTGCCTGCTGCTCTTGCATGGTCCTGAGGATCCCCACAACCTTGCAGAAATCTCTGCTGCAACCCTCATATGCCTGGAGGATTCTGGACAGGTGTGGGTGCTCTTCATCATCAGTACCAGCTGCATGATGGCGCATGTCCCCATGTCCCCTCCCACCACCGCTACCCACCCGAGCAGGCACTGTTGGTGTTGGCCCAGTCAACACTGAGCCTTCTTCCTGGTTAACAGGGATGTTGTTCTCCACCAACTCCAGAGTCCAGAGTGCCCTGTGTTGCTGAACTGTCAGTGGTGGCTTTGGCTGCTGTGTACGTGAGGGTAGGGGTCAGCTGGGTGTTGTAAGATATTGGGCTATGTGGAAGGAGGGGTGTTAGCTGTGACTACAGCTTCTATCATGCCTGTGCCCGCACCCACCTTTCCAGCCATCCCAACCATCCTTCCTGTGACTCAGCTTTCCTGGGAGTGAGTGAACATGTGCTGGCAAGATGGCTGACGCTGGTGACTGGTGTTTGGAGCACAAAGGCTTGCTATGAGTTTGTAAGAAGTTTGTACATGTTTGGAAGTTGTTAAATGTTCTATTCCATTGCAGGTATATTGTTTGTCAATATGGCATACACAACACATGCTAATTCACTCTAGAAATTTGTAACTTTGATAACAGTCATTTGTATAACAGTATCCTTGACAGTGATGTCTTTGTATGGGTAATCGGTAACATTAGTGGCATGTGAGTAGGTACTCTCCAGACTCTGTTGCTCCTGGTATTCCATAGATGCCCTCCGCCGGAAGGATGGCATGCACCTTCTCCTCCCAGGAAGTAAAGTGCCAGGGTGGTGCAGGAGGGCCACCGCCAGTCTGCTGGCTCTGGGCGTGTTCTCTGTCCATCAGTTTTTTTTACCTCCTTCGCACATCGTAGTACCTGTTCCTGATATCATCCATTGTGCGCAGACAAGGTGCTTGAGCATTCACCTTGTTGACTATCCTGTCCCACAGCCTATTTTTGTGGGACAGGGGGGTCTGTTGGACTTGGTTCCCAAATAACCGTAGCTCTACTCTGAGTATTTCATCTACAAGTACTTCCAACTCCTTATCTGTGAACCTTTGCTGCTTCCTTGGGGCCATTGTGGGGGTCAGTGTGAATGTGAGGGTGACTGTGAAGGTGAGGGTGAGTGTGATTATGAAAAAGAGTGTGTGTTTAAGATTTGTTTTAAAATAAAATCTGTACAAGTTGTGAGGTGGGTGAAGTGTGAGTGTGTGTGGCAGAGAGGCTTAGAGCAGTGAATGTGGACAGACTTCTGATACCTGGCAGCAGTTCTGTTTGAGGAAAGGATCATGGTAATGTGTTTGGCCCTTTACATAGGTAGATTGGTAGGTGTGGCTAATTATTTGATTTTTTTTGCCATTGCTAATGCTTGTTCATGTTTTTTTTTTACATTTTTCACTTGGCATTTGTGACACAAACAGACACGGTTCAGTAACCTCATCAGATGCATCGTCATCTGTTCACGGGGTAACAGTAATTCTATTCTTCAGCATTTCCGAACGAATCCGGCGCGTCTGGCTTGTTTCCTGACGATTCGGTCAGACGTATTGCGTTTTTGACGATTCGGTTGGATTTACCAGGCATTGCATTGTTTTTCGTCGTTCAGTCAGCTCGGGCTCGGGTCGTTCAAGAAGCATTCCGGAACCCATTCAGTAGGCATGCTTTCCTAACAAGATCGTAATCGGCCCCTTAGTGGTCTAAAACTTTGGCTGCTTTGTGAACTCTCCTTAGTTAACTCAGCAGCAATTGTTCCTTCCTGTTCAATCTCATCATTTAGCATTTGCAAACAGTTTGGAGAGACTGATCACCAAATACTATCTTTGACAGCATTGAAAGAATCTTCATAGCAGTCATAGTCTTCAAGTAATTCTGATTCAGCACGCCAAGGCTTGCAACTACTGCATATTTTTCTTCTCCTATGTTTTCTGTTACATTGCTTCTTTATCTGTAGTGTTGAAGTACTTTATAAAGGTACATGTTTCCTAGATGTTGACTCCTTCTTGGATAGTATGTGTTCAACATATTGGATTTCACAATGTTGCTGCTTTCCAGGTCGATCTCTGCTAGGTACTGAATTTACGGGAAAGACTTCAACACTCTATTTAGTAGGCTTGTTAGGCCTAGACTTACCCATACAAATCGCCTTGACTTCATGAATAAACTTGCTAGGCTCAACCGATCACAGCACTAATAGGACCCTATCTCTCTATGGGAAAGCATTTTCATGCTGAAGCTGTACAATTTCTTGGTTAGTCATTTCTGCTGAAATCTCCTCCAACATCTCCTTCATGTCTGTCTTCTCTGATTTTGGAAAATATGAAGTGCCATAATGAGCAACAGCATTGGAGTTGTCTGCAATATATTGCACATCCATATTAGCATTCCACATTTTGAGAATCACAGGGTTATGGTCATTAATATACTTGGAGGCATCTGTTCTTCTGAGGTTGTATGTGTTTTTCTGTGATTTTCGTGTCAGTGTATGTCTGACTGCAGATAAAAAGCTGTTCACTCTTCCTTGGGAAATGACAGGTCATGGAAATCCAAACCGATATCTTGTGTAAAATTTCCCTCTGCATCTTTATTTTTGATGACAGTACTCACACCTATGTGTTTGAAAATACAGAACTTGGTGTCTCAGACCTTTTTCACCACTGTCTTTTGGATGGCGCATGTCACATGCTGTTCAATGAAAGAGAATACGAGAATACAGACTCATCACTGTCTGTTCCAAATTTTAGTGCATTTTTTATCCATAACATGATGTGAATATGAGTAGCATCTTTTACTTGAAATGAATGAAATGAAAAATACATTTATTAAGTGCATGGCTACCCGGAGGCATCCCAGCGCTGGTAGCTGCGAATAGTAGAGAACCAACCAGACTAGGGGATTAGCCAGGTCTTTAACAATTTGCGGAAGGCAAGATGGTTAGATTCCTTTCGTAGATGAAGAAGAAGAGAGTTCCAGAGCTTAGCTGCATTGTGAGAGAACAGACGGCCCCCGCTTCTAGCTTTCCTAATCCTAGGAACAGTGACCAGGTGCAAGTCATCTGAGCGAAGACGTCTGTTAGCCCATAGGGCTGAATGATGGAGTGGTTAATAGCAGGGCCCTTTCCGGATAATGACTTGTGAACAATGCACATCGCCTTGAAGTTAACTCTCTCCCTGATAGGGAGCCAGTGGAGAAAGTTCAAGGCAGGTTTTGCTGATTGATGTTTTGGAGTATCCAAAAGGATTCTGGCTGCCCAATTTTGTATCGTCTGGACTTGGTACTCTTTACGGCAAAATAAATCAGTTACTTCACCAAGAGGTGGATTTGTTTTGTTGCAGATAAAAGACAGCATGGCTTGAACCCTGTGGTTAAAATATCTACAAACATTACCAGGATCCAAAGAGCAAAGTTTCCCTTCTGCCTTCACATTGATGTCCTTAATGTTTGAGTTTGCTTCTTTGAAAAATTCAAGCAGGTCATCCAACGTATATTCTGCACAACTCAGTGTCATAAACCAAGTAGGTGTACCTAGGTTTATCAACAAACATTACAGTTCTCCATGACGATGATAGCAATACTCACTAGTCCAGTGTTGGCACACCATCAAATTAAACAAGCTATATTCCAAGTTTTCGTCCTTGCCATGAACTTTGTCAACAAATTTCTTTGTAGAGAGATTTTGTAGGTTAACTGCTGACTTCCGTATGTGGTTTACAGCATAGGATAGTCCAGACAAGTCACTCTCAAACAGAAGATGAAAGATGTATGGAATACACTGGTGAAATCTAGGATCCTCTGAAAACAATCTGGTTAACCAGTATTCAGCTGCTAGAATTTGTACTGGCGGTCATCATAGCGTCCCCCTGCTCCAATGGGAAATAGTTGTGGAAAACAGTGAGCCTCTAAACCTTTCTCCCACACACTCATGGGAGCTCCTTTTACTTGTTTCATTTGAAAAAGATCAATAGCTTCACCAATAGCTGCATACTGTAGTATTCATAAAAAAATGCTGATCTGGATTGATCAACTTTTTCAATCTGTCCACTTGATGGTAATCTTTAGTTCTCCACACAAATTACATCTTGAACAAGATCAGCATTTATTTTAATAAATATTATTTTGGCCCAGGTATAATGTTGCATTATTCTTTACTAACATCCACTAACTCTTGCCAGATTTTTTAGTTCTTGTGTTGGACTGAAAATGTGTCTAGCTGACTCCTTGTAGCATTGTGCGAGTTAAGTTAGCATTTGCGGCACCATTTTGTATCCAGAAGCCATTTTGTACCATGATCGAAATGAAGCTTCTGTCTCATACTGTCTGCCTCAGCAGAAAGCAGCCACGATTGTTTCTCTTTATTAGCCAAGGTTAAGTATCGCTGCATTAACGAACAGATCATTCTGTAACTGCATGCCTTTCCCAGTAGGTAGACCTGCTCCCACTCTCAGAGAGACGAGCACGGGCAGAGTAACCTTGAAACTAAGATAGCGTGTACCCTGTCTCAGGATGATAGCCCATCCTTCTGTACCGCCATTGTTCATCAGTGACCAGGCTGGAAAATTCCAGTCTGGGCGGCTTTCTAGCAGTGTTGGAAATGTATTTCTGACTTTACCTTGTGGACAGGAGTCAGTCCATCTGGCGCAATCTGAGGAGGCTGGTCAGACCGGACTCTGCTCGAGCGTTTACTAATAAAATACTTTGGTTTGTATTCTCTACTGTCTGACCGACTCTTCATTTGTTTGGAAGGCTGAGAGGTGGTCGCGAGTAGCCCGGGTGGCCCTAAATGGGTCACTTCCTTCACTTGGCGCCCGAACAGGGACCCCATTGGGTGAGTTACCCTTCCTTCCCTGAGGACGGTTGAGGGGGACGGGGCCACGTCGGGTCAGACGGGCAGACCGGGGATCCCTGCACGAGAGAGTCTAGCACTCGCAGCTGCCCCGTCTGTCTGACCGGGCGGTGCCTCGGCCAGCAGTCATCCCGGCTGGGGTCCTGAACGGCGAAACCCTCGGCAGTGGAGAACAACTTCGCTTGACCTGTGTGCACCAGGTGAGTTTGTTTTGGTTTTGTCCCGTGGATATGGCGTCACTTTGGTTTGTGTTTAGTACGGTCTGAGGATCGTTTTTGGACAAGTGCTTGAATTTGTTTGAGTTCTTTGTGAACATGGTATTGCTTTGATCTGGATTTGGTGAGGTCTGAGGACCAACTTTGGTAAGATATTTGCAAATATCTGCTTGGCATAAATAGTGAAAACGTTTCCATTTTAAAAATGCCTTGCTTTAGCAAACTATGTTGTGTGAGTTGTCGTTGTTGTTCTACTGATGCTCGATTGGAAGAGAGTCAGCCAGCGCCTCCAGAATGCACCCCAAACTTCGAGATGTATATCAAACATGGCCTTGGCCCCATTATGTTTAGTACATTATGGCACAAATATACGAGGGACAACGCCGAGTTGCAGTGGCCGTTGATGGGCACTTTTGATGAGCAAAAGCATAATTTCCTGCAGGATGAATTGTTTGCGAAAAGGAGTAGGCAGTCAATGTTTGATTCCCTTAGAACGTGGCAGAAGGAAGCTAAACAAAGACGAATGAAAGCAGAAAAGGAGGCCCAAAAGGGAAGGATGCAGACAGTGACTCAGAAAGCTGTTGCGTACGATAAAGAGAAGACTGAGAAGGGGATAGAATGTGCCAATAGGAAGTTTTGATTGCAATGTGAAAAGTCTGATGTGGTTCAGGAAGACAATAATACATTTGTGGAGGAATTGTTAGACACCCGACCCCTGCCTGCATACGCCCGCAGAGAATATACCCTGCTGTGCCACAGCCCCAGTCGTCTGCCTCTCTGTCCCTGCTGTTTCTGTTTCTTCTGTTACCGACTCAGTTGCCTTATCCGCTGCGCCTCCTGTCAATTCTGTGGCTTCGCCTTCCGCGCCTGCGATAACTGCTAGTCTCCCTCCTATACCTATCGTGTCAATGTCTTCCTTTTCTTCAGCCCTTACGCCCACAACACAGCCATTAATGACATTGGTGCCTGTTTCTTCTGAACCAACTCCTTCACTCTTCCCTCATTCCTCGACAGTACTGGGTAGTGGGACACCGGTGCGTGGGTTGGGGGACGGGGACTGAGTAACTGCTAGAGAGCGACTGGGATGGATCTTAATACGATCCGACTTGGGGGAGGAAGAATAAAGGGCAGTAGCAAATCAGGCCGCTCAGTGGGCCCGTCAACCCATTTATAGTACTGAAGATGTGTGGAGTGTGATGAGGGATTATGAGCCGTTTGTGCAGCAGCATGCCCTTAAGCACATGTCGGCTACACTGATTGGATTGTGGGAACAGTGCTTCAATGCTATAGTGCCCCAGATTATTTACGATATCAGAGATAATATATACGCTGCTGGTATGGCGCCTGAGGAGGTTTTCGGAAATGTCACGACATTGGTAGCTTACCGGGGTAGGCTGTTTGAGAAGAGCCCGAAGACAGTGTCCTATCACCCTGAGTTGCCAGAGCTTCGAAATCAGCATCATGCTGTTATTAGACCAAAGGTAGAGGTCCGTTTTCAAGAACAGTGGGTTTATACCCCATGGAAGAGGAGTGAGGTGTTATCCCTTAAGACTCAGTTACCTGATCCAAGGAAAAATCCTACTGCATACTATAAGAAATTGACTGAAGCTGCTTCATCGACAGTAATGACGCTTGCGGATATTGAAATGTTCTTTGGTCTGCTGGTGCCCGGTGACATTTGGAGCCAGGTGCACACGCAGGACCACACTGTAGAATTGGGTGGTACATGGGACCAGATTAAAGCATGCGATAAGGAAAGGATGCCTGGAGAAATGCCTAAGGCCGAGATACTAGCTTTACCCAGCCGAATTATTACCTACATGCACTCCCTTATTCCACCGAGAAGGGTAGATTGGGACAAGTTAACGGCATGTCGTCAGAAGAAAGATGGAAGTGTGTCAGATTTTTTCACACGGTTCGAGGGTGTGTTTTGGGATTTTAGTGTACAGGATTTGTCAGTGGAAGGGGGTGTCCGGTTGTTCGTCAATAGATTTGTTACGAACCTGCTCCTAGAGATTGCAGCTCCGTTGCAGGCTTCAGAGAGCACTTGGACGATATCCTCCCCTTCCGTTATATTGAGTATGGCACAGTATTATAAACATAGGGAGAACGAGGAGAAGGAGAAAGTGGAAAAGAAGCATAAAGAGTTGAAGACGAAGGGGTTGTTACAGCAGACGTCTAGGGATAACAGTAGAGGACGTGGAACTGGTCCGGTTCTGCAGCTTTCCCGTACTAGCAAGAGCTCTGCACCTGTGGGGCAGAATCAGTGTGTGTATTGCAAGGAGGAGGGGCACTGGCGTAGCGAGTGTCCGGTTTTATTGCAGAAGGTCGCGACAGCCAGAGGACGAGGTTCTCGTGGACGGTGCAGTGGAGCAAGTGATCAGGCTGGGGTTCGGGAGGATGGGACATTGCAGGGTCGCTCTGACCAGAGCTATTTTGATGACCCTCAAGGAAGACAGTATTGTCACGACGATTATGATCTGGACGAGGTGACAGGGATGTCCCACAGCTAGGACAGCCAGGGACAGGGTGAGGGACCAGTCCAGATACCTGTAGATCAACGCGGTCCTTAAGTCACCGCTGATTTGCAAGGCTCAATTAAGAAATTCTTAGTGGACACAGGTGCAATGAATAGCTCTGTTTCTCGTTCGCTGGTCCTCGGGGCAGCTCTGTCTGGCCAAAATGTTTCAGTAGGATTTTCTGGCATACTGGTTGTAAGCCCCATTTCTAAACCTCTTGCTTTGACTATTGGTCCTTTTTACTGTAGATTCACAGTTCCTATTGACATCAAATTGTGGAGAAAACTTAATGGGTTTGGATCTATTAAAGAAGTTGCAACCATTTTTTGCTCTCCGGAAGGTGTTTACATGACAATGGGACCGAATGTGATTAGCTCTAAGCAGTGTCTTTCCAAAGATGCGCCCCTTCCTGCTGAGTTTAAGGCTGTGCCGCCCACCTTTTGGGCAACAGGCGACACGGATGTAGGACTATTCCAAATTCCCCCAATTTCCATTAAAGTTAAAGAACATGCCATTTTGCCTCGTATTCCCTAGTACAAAATACCACCAGCAGGGGAGCGAGCTATGTTGCGGATTATACAGGACCTGATTGAGTTGGGGGTTGTTGAAGAGACAACTGCGAATGTGTGTGATAGCCCTATTCTTCCCATTCTTAGGAGGGCACCTTCAGGTTCCTCCGACGATCATCCAGATGTTTATCGTTTTGTGATTGATTTGCGCGCAGTTAATAAAATAGTGGTCCTTCAGTTCCCGGTGGTCCCTGACATTACTGCCATTCTGACAATGATTCCTTCTTCTGCAAAATTCTTCTCTGTCATTGATTTGAAAAATGCCTTCTATAGCATCCCAATTCATCCTGATAGCAGCCATCTGTTCGGCTTTACCCTGGCCGGCAGAAGCTTTCCATTCTGCTGCGCTCCTCAGGGCTATACTGAAAGCCCTAGTATATATAGCCAAGCTCTGAAAGCTCAATTGGACTCCCTCGTGCATTCCTCAGGTAATGTATTGCTTCAGTATGTGGATGACATACTGATAGCTTCCGACACTGAACAGGGATGCAAAGACAGTACGGTTAAGTTGTTGCTACATTTGGCTCACCATGGACATAAAGTGTCCCTTTCTAAATTTCAATATTGTCGACAGGAGGTCACCTATTTAGGTCACCTACTGTCGAAGGAGGGTAGGAGATTGACCCCTGAGCTCATTAGCGCCATTGTTAAAATGCCTATCCCTAAAACTCAGAGGGATGTGCGTGCTTTTATTGGCATCACTTCCTACTGTTGCCATTGGATCCCTATTTAATCATTACTAATAAAGCCTTTGCTTGCACTAACCACTAAAGATGTGAATGAGCTCCTGCCTTGGATGCCTGAATGTCAGCAGTCTTTTGAGCAATTAAAAGTTGCGCTTTGCTCTGCTCCTGTGCTTGGCACACCTGATTATGGGAAGCCGTTCGTGTTGTATGTACACGAGACGGCTGGTTGTGCACTCTCTGTCTTAACACAGGCCTTTGGAGGTAAGCAACGGTTGTGTGCTTATTTTTCTGCTTTGCTTGACCCTGTCGCAGGAGCCCTCCCGAGCTGTCTAAAAGTGGTCGCGGCTGTGGCCATCTCTATAAGGCAATCGGCTGGGCTCGTACTTGATACTGACCTCACAGTCATGGTGCCTCATGCTGTGGATACCCTATTGAATAAGACCAAGACACAGCACCTCACCAGTGCACGTCTGACCGGTTATGAGCTAACTCTCTTTGCCCCGCATATCACGATCAAAAGATGTGCCACTCTGAACCCTGCCACGTTACTACCCCTCCCTTCTGAGAGTGAGGAAAGAGACATACATGATTGTTTTTTTTGGATGGAGGAAGAGCCGAAGGGACGGGTAGACCTGTCTGATGTTCCCTTATCTGACCCCCAAGGGGAACTATATGTCGATGGCTCTTGTTTCAAATTACCAGATAGCACCACCACCGCTGCATATGCACTTTCTACACTGCATACAGTAGTTGAGACATCATGAGTTCCCCATCAGTCTGCTCAGGCAGCTGAACTAGTCGCCCTTCTTAGAGCCTGTGAATTGAGCAAGGGACTGACTGTCAATATTTATACTGACAGCCAGTACGCCTTCGGGGTCGCCCATAATTTTGGACGGCTCTGGGCAGAGAGAGGGTTACTCACCTCCCATGGGACACGCATCCAGAATGGCCCCCTTATACATAGGCTTCTGTCTGCCCTGACACTCCCTAAAAATTTGGCCATAATAAAGTGCAGTGCACACAAGGCAATCACTGATGATGTTGGAAGAGGAAATGCGTTTGCAGACCAGATAGCTTAGGCGACAGCTCGAACAAAAATGAAAAAGATGTTTGTAGCGGGTCCTGTCAGGTTAGTGTTCGAGGACACTCTAGACAATGTGAAAGAAATTGAGAGTGAGGCAATGATTGAGGAGTTAGCCATATGGCAGAAAAGTACAGCACGTTTGGATGAGGATGGGTGTTGGACAGATAAGTCAGAAAAGCAGAGATGGATTTACCAGACGCATATGTCCTTCCTGTGGTTACTATGGCGCACGGGCCAGCCCACATTAGTGCGAAGGGCATCTGTAAATTATTAGATCCTGTATGGTGGAATGACAATATCCCCAAGATTGCTGCCCACTTAGTAAAGTACTGTATGGTATGCATGATGTATAACCCTGGAAAAGGCACCCCTACACCTCCTGGTAATTTTGCACCGCCTTCCTTCCCTTTTGAGGTCCTTCAGATGGATTTTATCGAAATGGAACAAGTCAACAATCTGAAATATGTGTTAGTAGTTGTTTGCGCATTCAGTAAATGGGTGAAGTCTTACCCCACTAAAGAGAACACAGCCATGGCGGCGGCGAAGGCACTTCTAAAGGAGTTCTTCCCACGTTTTGGTTTGCCCCATTTGATTTGGAGTGACAATGGGAGTCACTTCAAGTCAAAGGTTATCCAGCTGGTGTGAGACGGCCTGCACATCAAGCAGAAATTTCATGCTGCAAACCACCCCCAGTCAGCAGGCCTAGTTGAGAAGTACAATGGTACTCTCAAACTGAAATTGGCAAAAATTCAAGAGAGCACAGTATTGCAGTGGCCGGATGCTTTATCATTAGCCCTTTTGTCTACAAGAGCTATGGCTCACTCTAGGACAGGGTTGTCACCTTACAAGGTCGTGTTTTTTGGCCCCCCGCAAATGTCTGGGGCGTCCCGCGACCTCGTAGGTTTTCTGATATTTAATATCCTTTGCTTGTGGACTACCTGTATGAGTTGACTAAAAACGTGCGTTCTATTCACCAACAGATCCATGAGGTCCTTCCATCAGCTCCCGAGGGGCCAGGCCATGATATCCAGCCAGGGGACTATGTCCTGACCAGGCATTTTCAGAGGAAAGGCAGTTTGGAGCCGCTCTGGAGGCGGCCTACTCAAGTCCTCCTCGCTACCCGCTTGGCTGTGAAGGTGGCTGGCAGAAAGAACTGGATACACTCTCAACATTGCAAAAAGGTGCCCATCCCTTTACCCTACGATCAGTGGGTGCTTGATGGAGTAGGAGATTCCGAAACAGAGCAAGTGCCCCGTTTTGTTCCTTTCTCAGATGCTCAGCTGACATGGGCCCAAACGGAGGAGGAAAGCGACGCAGTGTTGAACGAGGCAGTGCCACCTGAGATCAAGGCCATCCAGGAGC
The DNA here is from genome assembly GCA_963921515.1 of Calotriton arnoldi. Taxonomy (NCBI): domain Eukaryota; kingdom Metazoa; phylum Chordata; class Amphibia; order Caudata; family Salamandridae; genus Calotriton; species Calotriton arnoldi. Next base: position 29,982 of record CAWUFW010012242.1, read on the forward strand.
CCCAGCCTGCTGGCCCATCTGTGCTTGAGCCCCAGTCAAGTGGCCCCTCTGTGTCTAAGCCCCTGTTTGTAGACCCCTCATCCCTGGAGTAGCTAGGTACAATTTGCTACCCCGACAGAGGAACAGTGCACCAAAGGAAAAGTCAGATTGGCAGGGATGGACTCAACTAGTCAGGCCACCGTAGAATAGAGAGAGGTTAAATTGGTGCATTGTTCGGACATCGGACAGGATTGTTCGAGTGTGCTCTCCTGAGGAGGTGAGTGCCATATCCTGTGCGATGTGGGATTTCTTCAAAGAGCTAGGATCGCCTAGCTCCACAGCGCCAACAATTAATGAACAATAGGAGTCCAGCAGCGAGTCTCTGACGGACGCTAGGGACATTTGCCCCTCTCTTGTCTTCTTGTTATTGGCTCCATTGCATGTCCTTTCCTCTGGTTAAAATGTACCCATTTGGTCGCCCCATTATGGAGGAGGAACAGCCCTTTGCAGTCCCGCGTTTCGGGCAGGATGGGTCTGGTTGGTCTAGTTGGTCTACTAAGAGTAAAATAGTTTTTGTAGTAATCGTTCTGATCTCTCTGATAACAGTGCTCGGAATAGTGTGGTTTCTTGAGGAGAAATATCCTGTGCACTCTTTGATTGGTACAACACCTTTTCCCCCTGAACACATGTTTGTTACTTTGGCCCCTCTTAAGGTTGAGCACAGAAAAAGATACGTAGATAATGTTTTTTTGCAAATGCTCCACCAGGCACATGATACACCTAATGTTACTGATTGCTGGATCTGTGGACTGCTCCTTTCCGTGACCCATAAGAACGATATATTACTGTCCATACCATTTTCCTATCTTGGGAGCTGTGAGGCCTGGTTTCAATTGTTTACCATGATATATACTAATTTCCATTCTGATGCTATGAGTATGACATATGGAGATTATGATACTGTGTTAGAATACATACGTGTTCACCAAGGGTTTACTCCAGGAGAACAAGGGGCCCCTGATACATTGTCCCCAACAGCTTGTATGAATGTATATGAGAATGCAAAAAATGCAACATGTCTTCGAAATGAAATGTTGGATTTCCAGGGGTTCAATGTCACTGAATATTTTAAGTCTTTTCAGATACGCACTATTACTCAAGATGAAGCAATGCCGGTGCCGGTAGTCAACACAACAGCTGGGTTTTGTGTTTGGGGTCTTGGGAATGTTAAAGTGAGTGAGAGTAACTGTAGTTATACTTACGTGTTGAGCACAAGCAATAGCCCACCTTTGCTTCCACCCCATAATGTTTATTTTGTTTGCGGGTCCCAGGCTTATGTGTGGCTTCCGAGGGGGTGGTCTGGCATATGTTATCTCTCTTTCCTCCTTCCCCCGGTGTATATAGCACCGTCCAACTACCATAGAGATCACCGTTTGCTGCATAGGGGTGTGCATCTATCCCGTATTAGAAGGGTTATCAACACAGAGGACGTAGATGAGACAGATACTACTCTACAGCAGTTTACTGATGCTATGATGGGTATTAGCCCCTTTTGGGGCCCTATGTCCAATAGCCTCAATATTTGATGGCTCACAAGGGTTGTAGAAGGGGTCATTAATACCACGGCTGGAATACTGGCAAATATTACGGCTGAGCTCCAGGCTACGAGACTCGTTGCTCTTCAAAACAGGATGGTGTTAGACGTCATCCTTGCTGATCGGGGAGGGGCCTGGTGCATCATCGGTAGCAGCTGTTGTGTATACATACCGGACCACGCTCCGAATGTAAACGCTGTAATACAGAAGTTGCATGGGCTTGCATCTGACATTCACCAAGAGAACGGTACCTGGACTCTTTCTGGTTGGTTCTGGGGTTTAATAGCATCCTGGGGTTGGAAGATTCTTATCTTTCTGATAGTAATTGCAGGTGTTATTTTCACTTGTTGCCTGTGTGTGCATTGCCTTCCTGTCTGTTGTACTTACTGTGTTGGAAAGTTGACACCCACACAGAAGGCCCCAATACATGATGCTAAGTCCTCGGCCATGATGATGCAGGCTGTCCACGACCTCATGTCTATTGACAAGGGTATTTTTGAATATTGATAATGTGTGAATGACAATGTAACAGTAGTCGTTCTCTTACTATGCGAGCAGTTGTTGATTTCCTAGCATTAGACAAAATTGTTAGCAAATGCTAAAAGGAGGGTCTGTTGGACTGAAAATGCGTCTAGCTGACTCCTTGTAGCATTGTGCGAGTTAAGTTAGCATTTGCAGCACCATTTTGTATCCAGCCGCCATTTTGTACCATGATCGAAATGAAGCTTCTGTCTCATACTGTCTGCCTCAGGAGAAAGCAGCCACAATTGTATCTCTTTATTAGCCAAGGTTAAGTATCGCTGCATTAATGAATAGATCATTCTGTAACTGCATGCCTTTCCCAGTAGGTAGACCTGCTCCCACTCTCAGAGAGACGAGCATGGGCAGAGTAACCTTGAAACTAAGATAGCGTGTACCCTGTCTCAGGATGATAGCCCATCCTTCTGTACCTCCATTTGTCATCAGTGACCAGGCTGGAAAATTCCAGTCTGGGCGGGTCTCTAGGGTGTTGGAAATGTATATCTGACTCTGCCTTGTGGACAGGAGTCAGTCCCTCTGGCGCAATCTGAGGAGGCTGGTCAGACCGGACTCCGCTCGAGCGTATACTAATAAAATACTTTGGTTTGTATTCTCTACTGTCTGACTGACTCTTCATTTGTTTGGAAGGCTGAGAGGTGGACGCGAGTGACCTTGGTGGCCCTAAACAGGTCACTTCCTTCACTTGGTAAGCATACAATTTACTAGGATGGTTAGTGGTTTATCAAGGTTGTATGACGTTAGATCGGATTCCGTTGTAACACATCCCTTTACCATGCATGTGTTACAACGCAAAAGCCATTACAACGCACACCTTTACCACGTATATTTTTTCAGCCAATATGCCTTTACCACGCATGTTTTTACAATGAAATTCATTGTCAAAGCATGTATGATAAAAGCATATGCGTAGTAAAGGTTTCCCTGACCCCTACCTTAAACCCAAATCCCAGTCGCCTGGCGTAACCCAGTCCCAGACTCCAACAATTCTAAAAAAAATACCCTTTCCCTGCCCTAAACCCTAAAACCCCACCCCAACATGACTCCCCCTGGCCCCCATCCCTTCCCCTGCCCTAATCGCTAAAACCCTTCCCCTGCGCGACCCCCTTGGCCCCAAGCCCTTTCCCTATCGTAAACCCTAAAACACTACCCCTGCACCACCCCCCGGTCCCCAGTCCTTTCCCTACCCAAACCCTAAAACACTACCCCTGCATGACCCCCCTGGCCCCCAGCCCTTTCCCTACCCTAAACCCTAAAACACTACCCCTGAATGACCTCCATGGCCCCCAGCCCTTTCCCTACACTTACCCTAAAACACTACCCTTGCAAGACCTCCCCTGCCACCCAGCCCCTAAAAAAGTAGCCCCCATCCTAGTCCCAATCCCCCTTACCTCTCTCCTCATGGCTCATGTGGTGCAGGCAGCTCATCTGAGGGGGGCAGCGCACAGCATTGTGAGGAAGCAAAATAGTCTTTCCGTTTCCTCTAACGATGTGGATCGCTTACCAACACGGCTGTCTCCACGATTATGCCTATATTTTTTACTACACATATGCTTTTACCATACATATCTTTACAACAAAATTCATTGTAAAGGCACACGTGGTAAAAGCATATACATAGTAAAAGAATGCATAGTAAAGTCTATGGGTTGTGACAATGCTCGCGTTGTAAGGGCATGCGTGGAAACTACCACGTTGTAATGGCTGTTTCCCCTTCATCAATATCTCGCTCTACCCTTACAGTTTCATTATTCCATTTAAAATCCAAAGGTAAGTAGACAACACTTCCTTTAAAGCCTTTCTTTAAGTCAATTGATGGTAGCTTCCCTGTCTTTGATTACATACAAACTATTGCCTGAAATGGATGTATATATTGCATGAGAATTGATTCATAAACATTTAATTCTCGTGGTTCTTCTGAAATTGATATAAATTTTAACTTGTTATGTATTGCACAGGCTGACATTTTGTTATCCTACAATAGCAATATATATATATATATATATATTTTGCAATGTAGAAAAATCAAAGCATTACTCTACAAATAAATATACAGCAAATTCCTGACCCTTATCTCTGTTCACTTGTTCAGTTTTTGAGTAGAGAACAGCATTGCAAATTTGGCTTTTGTAGTGAGTGCATCGACAACAAATACAAAGGCAGTTAGTTTTCTCGAAAAAAACAGTGTTAATCTTTGCACTCTCTTCTGGAAAGTAATCAATATTAATGCTGGTGTCCTGCTCCACTACACCTTCAGTTCCTAACTCTTCACTTTCCCTAGAATCCTGTTCAGGACCAAAGAAACTAAACTGAACTTCTTCACTAACTTTTCCTACCTCTGCAACTGTACCATGCAATAGAGCTCTCATCATTTCTCTTAAGCGTAAGACAGGACTTTTCACATAGTAAAGCCTTCTAACTAAATTTCTTATTTTACAATGATGAACACCAACATTCTTTGATAGACATGCTAGTATATGTCCCTGTAAACTAGCATACTTATTTTGTTTTTCATGAAACTTATACCATTTTTCCGTTTCTGACTTTTGCATAGAAATTGACGTAGGAAAGCTCTCAATATATCAACTGATTCCCACCGAACACTGCAAGTAATGCTACTGTTCCATTTGTATATAGGGGCATGTTTAAGTCTTCCTTGTACCTCTTGAGCTCTCACTTCTTCAACATTCCTAGGAACCATCTCCTCTTTTGGAATGGGAATACCGTCCTTCACCTCATAACATCGACCAGTTGTTTTAACTGCATTCACTAATATGTTCTCTTGAAAGTAGCTTTCTTCATTAAAGAAAGGCTCAGTACTGGAAGTATGCTTCCATTCGCCACTGAATATTTTACAAAAATGTGTTCTATTAACAAGTTTTTTTTCTGGCTTTTCCTCAATCATACAGAACAATGTTTTATCCAGTGGTCTCATTCTCTTTACTATTAAGATAAATAGTTTACATTTCAAGGAAAATGCTTGATCTACTACACTTTCTATGTGTTCTTTTGCTTGTAAGTTGTGTTTCTTCTCGTATACTGCTTTATATTTTTTTCAAATTTCGTATTACCCTACTTCTAACGTTCTTCTTATTTCTTTGTAGTGTTTCTGCCTTATTGTCAGGTTATTTTTCTTTTTTTTTCTTTTTTCACTTTGAACATGAGTTACTGCTTTTTGTTTCTGAGTTGTTGCTAAAGCTTCCTGTTTATTCACATCATTTTCCACATTTTTCATTTTTCTTAATCTTGTTTTAAGGAACTTCTTTTACCAGCAGATGTGTTTTCCCCACTACGTCCTGTCCATTATCTCCTTTTTTCTACTCAGTTTTTTGCAGGTAGTACTGTTTCTTTAGTGCTTTTCTCCTCTGTTCCTTTTTTGTCATCTTAAATTCTTCTCTTTGAACACAAGTAGATATCTGAAAACAAAATATAGTATACATTTTATGTTCCATACTTCAAGCAACTGATTCCTACCTAATTAATTATATTAGTGTTGCATACCATTCCAGAGATATAAAATGTAACAGGTCTACTCCCTGACAAGGCACATGTCTTTCTTCTAAGTACATAGCTCCCTGTCCTATGGCCTACCTACAGTGTACCTTGTGGATGACCCATATGTAGTAGAAAGAAAATGTAAGGCTTGGCAAAGGGTTTTAAATGCCAAGTCAATTGCACAAAAAGGGTAGGCCCAACACATGTTTAAAGGACTGCTTGTCTGGATGGGTGACTAGGAGTGTTAGTATTTGACTACATATCTGAGTCAGTGATTCAGTCCCTCTTTGAGTGTGTGACTGTATGTGTAACTAACTGTATGTGTGTATGACTGGTTTAGCAACTCAATGTGTGTATAAATCTGTATGCAAATGGCTGTATGGATAGCTTACTGTCTGTGTTAATGAGTGTTGTGGTATGTAACTGTGAGTGGAACTGGCTCTGTTACTGCTGGAAACATATGTATGGGTTTGTGAGTGGCGTAAATATGCATATGAGCTACAGTATGTATGGGAAAGTGGATGTATAACTGGGCATATACGTCTGTAAGTACGCATGTAACTCAATGAAACTTCAAAACACATCTTTCCTTTTAAATACATACCATCCTGCCCTATGACCTAACTATTGCCTAATTTACTGGTGACTTATATGTAGTAGAGTGGAGTATAAGGCTTGGCAAAAGGGTTTGAAATGCCAAGTCAATCTGGTAATAAAACTGCACATGCTGCAGTAGCAGAGCTGAGACATGTTTACAAGCCTACTTGTCTGAATGGGTGACTTGGTTGTGTCAGTACTTGAGTACCTGTCTGAGTGAGTTTATCAGTCTGTCTGTTGGTGTATGACTGGATGTCTAAGTAACTATATCACTATCTAACTGGCTCCCTTACTAACTCTATGCATCCATAAACCTGCATGCAATTGACTGTATGGTTAGCTTACTGGCTGGTTAATGAGTGTTGAAGTATGTAACATTGTAAGCAACTGGCTGTGTTACTGCTGGATACATAAGTGCTGTATGAGTGTGAGTGAATTTGTAACTGCCTCTGTCTGATGAGTTTGCAAGTGGCTCTATGGTTTTGTACATAGCTATGTGAGTTGCAGTATGGGAGGGAGAATGGATATTTAACTGGACATATAGCTCCGCAAGTGAACATGTAATTCATAGAAACTTCAAAGTACCTGTCTTACCTTTTAAGCACATAGCAGCCTGCCCTATAGGGTGACATATGTAATAAAGAAGGACTTTAGGGATTGGCAAGGCGTTTTAAATGCCAAGTCAGCCTGGTAGGAAAAACTGCACACACACGCTTTCAGTAGCAGGTAGACCACAAGTGTAAAGGACTACTAATCTAGCTGAGTGACTAGGAGTATCACTATTGGAGTACACTACTAAATAGGTGTACCAGTTCCTGTCTGAATTTATCATTGGATGTGTAAGTAACTATGTTGCTAAATGACTGTCTCTGTTGGAAACTGTATAGGTCTCTAAATGTGTATGTTAGTAGCTGTATGGATTGCTTACTGGCTGTGTTAATAACTCTTGTGGTATGTAACTGTGTGTACAAGCGGCTCTGTTACTGCTGGATATATAACTGCTACATGGGTGAGTAAGTGGATATGTCAGTACCACTGTCTCTGTCTGACTGGGTGTTGAAGTGCCTTTGTGCTTTTGTAAATAGGTTTATAAGTTGCAGTATGGGTGGGAGACTGGGTGTTAGACTGCGCATATAGTTCTCTAACTGCATATATAACTCACTGAAGCTTAAAGTACATGTATTACCTTTTAGGTACATAGAGCCCTGTCCTATAGCCTACATTCAGCCTACCTTAGGGGTGACTTATATGTAGTAGAAAGAGAGTTTAAGGCTTGGAAAGAGGTTTTAAAAGCAAAATCATCCTAGAACTAAAACTGTACACACAGGCTCTGCAGGAGCAGGCCTGAGACATGTTTAAATGGCAGCTTCTTTTGATGACTGACTTGGTTGTGTCAGTACTTGAGTATATATATCTGAGTGACTGTAACAGATCCTCTGTGGGTGTGTCACTGAATATGTAAGTACCTATGTCACTGTGTGACTAGCTCTCTTAGTAGCTGTATTAGTCTGTAAATTTGTATGTAAGTGGCTTTATGGATGGCTTGCTGGCTGTAGTAGTGAGTGTTGGGATATGTAAGTCTTTGTGCAACTGGTGGATATATACGTACTGCATGGCCATATGACTGAATATGTAAGCGCCTCTGTCACTGTCTGACTGGGTGTGCAAGATAGCTCTTTTTTTGTAAATAGGTATGTGAGTTGAGGTATGGGTGGGAGACTAGATGTATAACTGGGCATATGGGTCTGTAAGTAACTTACTGAGACTTCAAAGTATATCTCTTACCTTCTAAGCACATATTACCCTAATCTTTGACCTACGCACACCTTAGGGGTGACTTATATGCAGTAGAGGGAAAGTTCAAACCTTGGCGAGGAGTTTCAAATGCCAACTAGATCTCGCAGTAAAACTGCACACACAGTGTCTATGGTAGAAGGCAGACCACATGTTCAATGGACTACTAGTCTGGATGAGTGACTAGGAGTATCACTACTTGAGTACACATCTAAATAAGTGTTCCAGTCCCTGTCTGGCTGTGTTACTGGATGTGTAAGTAACTAAGTTGCTATAAGACTAGCTGTCTTAGTATCTCTTTTTATCTCTATATGTATGTAAGTAGCTGTGTATATTACTTACTGCATCTATTATTGAGTGTTGGGTTTATAACTGTGTGTGCAACTGGCTCTGTTACTGCTGCATACATATGTACTGTATGGGCATGTTACTGAATATCTACATGTCTCTGTCTCTCTCTGTCTGGCTAGGTGAGTGACTCTGCTTTTCTAAATATATGTAGTTGCAGTATGGGTGAGACTGGATATTTAACTGGGTCTAGGGGTCTCAAAATCCACATATGAATGAGTGAGACTTTAAAGTGCATGCCTTACCTACTAACCACATAGCACCCTACCCTACAACCTACCTACACCCTACCTTTCGGGTAACTAGTACATAGTATAACAGAAGTTTAAACATTAGCAAGGATTTTTTAATGCCAACTCGACCATGCAGTTAAACTATACACACACACTGTACACTTCTAGGGCAACACATGATTAAGGGACTAGTCTCAGACCACAAAGACACTCACATACTAACTCACACACCCACAGAGACACTCACACACCCATTCATAAACCCACAAAAACCCTCACATACCCACTCAAAAATCCTATCATACAGTCACAAAACTTTTATATATATTATACACACTTTCAACAACCTCATGTACAGATGTACTTTTTCAATCCCATTTTTTAAACTACATTCTAATTCACATACCTGTTTGAGTTGGCTTTTCAGAATTTTTTTTTTTTTACATTGTCAGTTAGACTGTACTCTCAGAGAAAATATGAAAACTGAGCAGAAGAATGGTAAAGCACTCTCATGCAAAGCAACCATTAATGGCAACCTCTTCAACTTTGCTCTCAGGATACAGCAGCAGTAAGCAATTCAAAACATCCCTTTCATATTTTACATTTCCTAATGTACTTCTCAATAGTCAGTATTTCTTAACCCATTCTTGCACTGCAGTAAAGAAGCCCATTGTGGTAGTGTTTTTGAGCATATTCTCAAATTCGTTGTGACCCTCAGCACGGCCCCCCATGTAACTTCACAATGAATTCGCAAATAAGTATGGGAGTTTAAAAACATATTAAGCTTGTACTTTTAATTCTTTACAACTACACTACACTTCATAAAAACTCCTGACTAGGAATATAAACCCTCCTTCATAACTAGTAAGTCTAAACCACTCTAAATGTAACTAATACACTACAGTCTGTTTAATACCCTTACCCCCACAGTCTTTTAGCTGTTGTTCCATAGCAACCCCCATTGGAGCACTCTCTTGCACCAGTAGGTCACAAGTTCACAGCACATTCTAGAAGCAACATACTAGTTTCAAAATCAACAGCAGCAAGTATGGTTGACTATTCAGAATTAAAAACATATCCAAGTTTGCATTACATTTTTTATTTTTACCAGAGTCAATCACATATCTACTTACTTATCCTTTAAAGACACTACCTAATATTATCAACCTGCATATTTACACCATGCAATAAAATATATATATTTTTTTTAAATTGGTCTTGTGCTACATTTTAACTGCCTTTCATTTTGGAAACAGTCTATTTCAGCCCCAGCCTTCTCCTGTGTACTACTCCTCTTTCCCTTCAAAATGGTTAGAGTGTAGATTGTGGATCACTGCTTTGTGTTTTGGGCTAGAGAGTGTGCTAGAAAGAGTGGCATTGACAGGGACTTGGGTTTGGCCAGTGTGGACATTACGTGGATTGGCCGGAGAGGGTTAAGGTGGAATCAATTGCTCCCTTTGTTGGAAAGCATTGCAGATTGCCATCACCCTGTCCTCATGATTGTGCACTTTGGTGGCAGTGACCTAGGCACAGGGTAAGACTGGATATCGTAATGAAGGATACTTTTGCTCAATTAATGGTACTTTTCTCTCAGACTACCTTGGTATTCTCCAACATATGCCAAAGACAGAAATGGAAGTGGCCAAACTAGTTCTGTCCCTGGATAGATAAAGCCAGGAAACATGTCAATAATACTGTTTCTGCATTTCTCAGAGACCATAATATGGGATCTGTCTACAACAGCAATGTGTGCTTTGACATGGAGTGTAAATATAAAAGGTATGGAGTTTACTTCAAAGAGAAAGACAACATGATTTTCCTCAACAACTTGAAACACTGCATCCTGTTTTATGTGTAGTTATCATCTACACACAATAAACACAAAGGCTCTTCTAAGCCCCACCCTATTTTCCAAACACTGGTTCATTTTTTTTGTAAATACCTTTTTTGTTTTGTTTTTTCAAATTTGCAAATATGTCACAAATACGTAAAACAAAAGCAGACATTCAATAGACAGCAGCACAATTAAAATCCAAAACTATATAAGTGAATCTGTACATCTGACTGGGTGCGTTAGTGTCTGAATGGGTTTGTGAGTGGGTGTAAGAGTGTCTGAGTGGGTCTGTGAGTGTCTCAGTAGGTCTATGAGTGGGTATGTAAGTGTCTGAGTGGGAATGTGTGTCTGTGCATAAGTCTCTGAGTGGGTCTGTGAGTATCTGAGTGGGTTTGTGAGTGAGTACATAAATCTCTGAGTGGGCCTGTGAGTGAAGATGTAAGTGTCTGAGTGGGTCTGTGAGTGGGTGTGAGAGTGCGTCTATGAGTAGGTGTATGAGTGTCTAGCTGGGTATGTGAGTGGGTGCAGGAGTGTCTGAGTGGGTGTGTGAACCTCTGAAGGGGTCTGTGAGTGGGTATATGAGAACATGAGATGATCTATAAGTCTCTGAGTGGGTTTGTGAGTAGGTGTGTGAGTCTCTGAGTAGGTCTTTGGGTGGGTGAGTGAGTGTCTGAGTGGGTCTATGAGTGGGTGTATGAATGTCTGAGTAGATCGGTGACTGGGTGCATGAGCCTGCAAAAATGTCTGCGTGTGGGTGCATAAGTGTCTGAATGGGACTATGATGGGTGCATGAATGTCTGAGTGGGTCTGTGAATGGGTGCATGAGTGGGTCTGTGAGTGGGTGCATGAGGCTCTGAGTGGGTGTGTGACTGGGTGCATAAGTGTCTCAGTGGGACTCTGAGTGGGTGCATGAGTCTGTGTGGGTATATGAGTGGATGCATGAGTCTTGGAGTAGGTTTGTTAGTGAGTGCATTAGTGTCTGAGTGGGTCTATGAGTGGGTGGGTGAGTGTTTGAGTGGGCCTGTGAGTGGATGTGTGAGTGTCTGAATGGGTCTCTGAGTGGGATCATGAGTCTCTGAGTGGGTATGTGAGTATCTAAGTGGGTCTGTGAATGGGTGTGTGAGTCTCTGAGTGGGTCTATGATTGGGTGTATGAGTCTCCTGGTGAGCTTCTGAGTGGGTGCATGTCATGAGTCTATGAGTGGGTCTGCGAGTGGATACATAAATGTCTGTGTGGGTCTCTGAGTAGGTGCATACGTCTTTGATTGGGTCTGTGAGTGGGTGTGTGTGTCTGTGAGTGGGCATTTGAGTGTCTATATGAGTCTGTGATTGGGTGATTGAGCCTCTGAGTGGGTCTGTGAGTATCTGAGTGGGTCTGTGAATGGGTGCATGTGTGGATCTGTGAGTGGGTGCATGAGTGTCTGAGTAGGTCTGTGAGTGGGTGTGTGAGTTTCTGAGTAGATCTCTAAAGGGATGCAGTAGTGTATGAGTGAGTCTGCAGGTGGGTTTGCGAGTCTGTGAGTGGGTCTGTGAGTGGGTGAGTGAGTGTCTGAGTGGGTCTGTGAGTGGGTGCACAAGTGTCCAAAAGGTGTGTGAGTGGGTGCATGAGTGTCTGAGTGGGTTTCTGAGTGAGTCTGTGAGTGGGTGCATGAGCCTCTGAGTGGGTCTGTGAGTGGGTGTGTGAGTGTCTCAGTGGGAATCTGAAAGGGCTCATGAGTCTGTGAGTGGGTGTGTGAGTCTAATGGGCCTGTGAGTGGGTGCATGAGTCTTTGAGTGTGTCTGTGAGGGGGTGTATGAGTATCTGAGTGGATCTGTGAGTGGGTGCATGAGCCTCTGAGTAGGTCTGTGAGTATCTGAGTGGGTCTGTCACTGGGTGCATGTGTGTCTGAGTGGGTCTGTCATTGGGTGCCTGAGTGACTGGGGTAGGTCTATGAGTGGGTGTGTGAGTGTCTGAGTGGGTCCCAGAATGATATATGAGTGCATGAGTGGGTGTGTGAGTCTCTGAGTGGGTCTGTGAATGGCTGCATGAGTGTGTGAGTAGATCTGTGAGTGGGTGTATGAGTCTCTGAAAAGTTCTGTGAGTGGCTGCATGAGTGTCTGAATGGGACTGTGAATGGGTGCATTAGCGTCTGAGTGGGTATCTGAGTGGGTCTGTGAGTGGGTGCACGAGCCTCTGAATGGGTCTGTGAGTGAGTGTGAGTGTCTCAGTGAGACTCTGAATGGGTGCATGAGTCTGTGAATGGGTATGTGAGTTTGAATGGACCTGTGAGTGGGTATATGATTGTCTGAATGGATCTGTGAGTGGGTACACAAGCCTATAAGTGGGTCTGTGAGTGTCTGAGTGGGTCTGTGAGTGGGTGCATGTGTGTCTAAGTCAGTCTATGAGTGGGTGCCTGAGTGTCTGAGTAGGTCTCTGAGTGGGTGTGTGAGTGTCTGAGTAGATCTCTGAATGGATGCATGAGTGGATCTGTGAGTATGTGTGTGACTGTATGAGTGGGTCTGTAAGTTTCTGAGTGGGTGTGTGAGTAGATGTGTGAGTCTCTGTATAGGTTTGTGAGTTAATAAATAGGTTTCTGAATAGATGTGTGAGTGGGTGATTGAGCATTGAGTGGGACTGTGAGTGGGTATATAAGTTTGTGAATGGGTCTGTGAGTGGGTGTGTAAGTGTCTGAATGGGTCTGTGAATGGGTGTATGAGTGTCTGAGTAAGTCTGTGAGTGGATGTGTGAGTGTCTGAGTAGATCTGTGAGTGGGTATATGAGCCTCCAAAAATGTCTGTGAGTTGGTATGTGTGTCTCTGACTGGGTCTGTGAGTGGGTATTGAGTGTGTAAGTGGGTCCGTGAGTGGATATATGAGTCTCTAAGTGGGCATGTGAGTGGATGCATGAGTTTCTGTATGGTTCTGTGAGTAGGTAAATAAGTGTCTGAGTAGATGTGTGAGTGGGTAAGTGAGTGTCTGAATGGGACTGTAAATGGGTGCATAAGTCTCTGAGTGGGTCTGTGAGTGGGTACGTGAGTCTCTGAGTAGGTATGTGAGTAGGTGCAAGAGTGTGACTAGATGTCTGAGTTAGTGCAATAGTAGCTAAGTGAGTATCTGAATTTGTTTTGTGTAATATTTGCAAATTTGTCCCTACCTTAAACAGGGGGCCTGCGCTGAACATCACAACAAATTCATGAATATCAAACATGGGAAAAACAACAGTTTTGCAACATGTTGTACACAAAAGAGGTCCCTCAAAGACCCTTTTATCACACCCATGGGGTCAGGATACCTCCACCCTGACCCCTTATATATCTTTCAGTCTTTATTTTGAGCCCCCTGGGCCCATGCCCCAATATATAAAATGACAGCTGCAACTTTCTACACAGGTTGTTGACAGATATACACACTATGTGCAAGAGCGCCTGCAGGAACATTGTGAACCTTTGTAAAGAAACTCTGTGAATGTGTTTGATGGCAGCGACCCACACGGGTTTACTGAACTACCAGTCCCAGAATCCAGTGCTTCCAGTGGCTCACCTGAGCATAATTATCATTATGATTTTGGGATATACTGGCGGTTGCTGCGTGCCGTCATATCACATGGACTGCCACTGAGGAGGGCGTTAGCCCGAAACCCGTCTGGCAGGTGAAAATAAAAGATTTTGTTCATGACAGTGGCTTTTGTATTGGCAAGAAACCTACCTGTGTGTGCATCCCACCGAGGGGCAACTCTTCCTGTTTTTGTATAGCGGACGGCCCGGCCTCGGCATTGCACCACCGCGAGACACTAGCAGGTCTGCTACTGACTTACTGGGGCAGCTGAATGTGGAGCAGGAGGTTCTGGTAATGTGCAAGAGCGCCTGCAGGAACATTGTGAACCTTTGTAAAGAAACTCTGTGAATGTGTTAGACGGCAGCGACCCACACTGGTTTTACTGAACTACCAGTCCCAGAATCCAGTGCTTCAAGTGGCTCACCTGAGCATAATTATCATTATGATGTGGGGATATACTGGCGGTTGCTGTGTGCCGTCATATCACATGGACTGCCACTGAGGAGGGCGTTAGCCCGAAACGCGTCTGGCAGGTGAAAATAAAAGATTTTGTTCATGACAGATGCTTTTGTATTGGCAGGAAACCTACCTGTGTGTGCATCCCACCGAGGGGCAACTCTTCCTGTGTTTGTGTATATATATGTGAACAAGGCAGGAATGCCGAAACGCGTCATGGTGAAATATTCTGAAATAAAGGAAGGATGAAATGGCAACGCAACCCCTGTGTCGGTGTCTGGTCTTTATGGAGCTCAGAATTGGTCTTTAATATATATATATATATATATATATATATATATATATATATATATATATATATATATATATATATATATATATATATATATATATAACCAACTGGCGGTCGCCAGTAGGTAGTTAGAGTTAGGACCTAGTTTCCATAGGAAAAGCGTTTTTTGACTTGCCTATTTTTTTGCATTTATTTGACGAATCAAATCTTCACAAAATGTTCAATATATATATATCTATAACCCAGTAATTATTATTGGGTAGTTATAGGTAGGATCGCGTTTCCCTGATGCTAACTTTGTCACCGTTTGACAAATCCCCACAAAACTTTTCTAAAAAGTGCTACTGCTTTACTAGTTTGCGTTTGAAAAGTTTGAGGTTGATCCATGTAGTGGGGACCGAAAAAAGTGGCCCTAAATTGACTATAGCTCATACACTTGCCATGCACTGCAAATTACCCCACATATTACATCACTCATGACATCTTTCATGACATTATTGATATTATCACTGAGACACTTACAATTAAGTTAATGATGAGAAAACTGTGCATGGCGGGGACCAAGGTATAGTTACCTTAGGGCAAGAGTTATAGTTACTTGAGATAACTATAACTGGTAGATTGTGGTGGCTTTGTACATTTAAAATATTACATTGTCACAGATAGTCTCACCTAACTATAACGCTATTTCAACCTTTGTTTTTTTCAGTGAATCAAATATACATATCTATCTATCTATCCATCTATCAATCTGTCTGTCTATCTATCTATCTATCTATACATATGTATGTAGATATGTAGATATATAGATACATTTATATATAGATAGACATACATTTATAAGTCTCAATATCTAATTATCAGACAAATTGTATGCCGTCAATATCAGAGTCGAATCAGCAACCGCCAAGGTCATACTTATAGATCAAAGTGGAAATTGTCACAAGCATTACTTGCCCATTCCTGTGAAAGATGGTATGCCAATTGCAAAAATATGAGTTTGCTACTAGGAGGTACTTTATAACATTTACATAAATTGTTCCTTGAGTGAAGCAAAATCCTGGTAAATGCTAAATGTCAGGATTATTTATTCTGCCCAACATTTGACTTCTTTCCTGGGAAATGTTGATTTGTAGTACTACTGCAGTAAGTAGTTTTCTAGCATGTAGCAAATTAGAGCTTTCCCTTAAAATCTAGCTTGCATTGTAATCATAGTAAGAGGCTTTGTAAGAGGATGATGAACACTTGCAGAAAATGACAAATTATATGTCTTTAGACTACTGAAGATTATGTGTGCCACCTTAGAATGGATGTTCAGCCCAGGAATGCAAGCAGTGGAGTGAAATAATAATGTGTGAAATTATCAAGAAAGCACTTTGATTGCATAGTTTCATTGACATGAACATGCAAGGAGTTTGATGGTCCCTCTACAGCTGGGCATGATGATATAAATTGTAAAATCAGATATACTTTCATGAAAAGCAGGAAATTGCAGGATTGTGGTAGAACTGTTAGGCCTACTGGAAGGTGTCATTTCTGAACTATTTGTTACAGCTGTAAATTTTCACTTTTTGCCTTTGCAAACTGTTTATGTACTTCATACTTATGGGTGCAATATTTCTATTTGCTAACTACAGGTTCCATGTAACCTTTGTTTTTTCCAGGGAATTTCTACGTTTAAAAAAAACAATCCTAACTGTAACCTGTCACCTTTGAGAGTGGGTGTGTGAGTGACTGTGTGGATCTGTGAGTGGGTCTGTGAGTGCCTGTGTGTGTGTGTGTGAGTGGGTCTGTAAGTGTCTGTGTGGGTCTGTGATAGGGGGTATGTGAGTAAGTATGTGAGTGTGTGTATGAGTGCCTGTGTCTGTCTGTAAGTGGGTCTGTGAGTGCCTGTGTGAGTGTCTGAGTGGGTGTGTGAGTACCTGTGTGAGTGTCTGAGTGGGTGTGTGAGTGCCTGTGTGGCTCTGTTAGTGGGTCTGTGAGTGCCTGTGTGGGTGTATGAGTGGTTGTGTGAGTGTCTGAGTAGGTATGTAAGTGCATGTATGGCTCTGTGACTAGGTCTGTGTGTGGTTCTGTGAGTGTCTGGGTGGGTTAGCGAGTGCCTGTATGGCTCTGTGAGTGGCTCTGTGAGTGCCTGTGTGAGTGTCTCAGTGGGTGTATGAGTGCCTGTATGGATCTGTGAGTGGGTCTGTGTGTGCCAGTATGGGTCTATTAGTGGTTTTGTGAGTGTCTGAGTGGGTGTGTGAGTGCCTGTGTGGCTCTGTCAGTGGGTCTGTGAATGCATGTGTGGGTTTGTGAGTCATTGTGTGAGTGTCTGAGTGGGGTGTGAGTGCATGTGTGATTCTATGAGTGGGTGTGTGAGTGTCTGTGTGGCTCTATGAGTGGGTCTGTGAGTGCCAGTGTATGTCTGTGAGTAGGTGTGTGAGTGGTACGAAGCATTTTTAGGCATTTGCATACTTAGGGTATTTAAAAGGAAGAACCACGGACTCTGCTCTCACCAGGAGATGACAAGACGATTGTGTGCCAATAGATCAAAGATGAATTCACCTCCATTAAGCATTTCATATTCTTTTTCAACGTGGAATATAAGAGGAAACCCACTTGCCTTCACCAAGCCCAAGAAGTTAGGATCATTTGTGCTTTACTGAAGTGGAGATTCAACTGGGGCACCTGTTATGTTTGTTTTTCAAAATGCTTTATGTTGGGGCTTAATTTCTCTGAAATCCGAACCAGGGCCAAAATCAAACCTCATTTGTTCCAAGAAGTGTCCCCAGTTTTGCCAAAGACACCTACCCAGGGGGAGAACATGGGGGCCGGTTAGGACGTCCGGTCGTGAGCTCCGTCTGACCGAGGCATGCAATATCGTCAAAAAAGACTCCTGGAGTAACGGCCTTAGGTGGAGTAGGTTTAACTTAGAAAGAACACGGGCTACAAGAAAAAAGGAGGAAAAAAAACGTACTGGTCTGAGGGTATCCATGCGAGAAACGCCGAGTTTGTGTCAACGGCCCCTTTGTCAGCGCGGCTTCGGAGCGGGAGTGGGAGACAGCGAGGAGCTGCGTCCCAATCAGCCGAGAACGTGTGTGTTCAGAGGAGGCGTGTGGGCGGAAGCTGCAGCGGGACTGCTCTGCAGTCGAAGAGTTACAGCCAGAGTTGCGTTTAGAGGTCTCGCTAACAGAGTTTGGATTAGCAGTCCCTCAACGAGCCCAGGGTTGGGCAGAAGTGAGAAAGGCGATAACGAACACAAATTAGCATGTATGAAACCGGTAAGAGGGGAGGGAGGGGAAAAAGAGGGGAATTGTCAACTCCAAGTATCTTAGTCAAACCCCAGGCAGAAAGTTCTGTACAGTTGGCAGAATCATCGTTAGTCACTGTAAAAGACCAAAAAAGACCCCCTAAAAAAGAACCCCTAAAATCCTTAAATCAAGGTTCTTGTTATGCTTTAAGAAATAGGCATGTTGTTGCCGAAATTGCAGAATAGGCAAGTCAAAGCTCCTCCGGTGAGGACCGAGTAAGCACCCCAGCCATAGTAGCAATAAAAAAATAGTAGGAAGTTGGGGGAAAAACAGAAGGTTCAGAGAAAGGGAGGAAGTATTGTGGTTATTTCAACTAAAGCCGCCAAAGCTGCTAAAGCTGATCAAAGTAGACAAGGGGCAAAAATAAAAGTGACTCCCTCCCTTCGCTCCTTTTTTAGAGTACAAGAGAAATTGCCACGTAACATTTCAACCTCTGAAGAAGAAAACAGCATTAGTGGGGTGAGAAAAATGCAAACTGCGGTGTTACCTGTTGGGGGCGAAGGGGTACTGATACAAAACCGGTTTCATGCGCTAACGACGGAAAAACCCTGAAGAGGTGGGGGTAGACCCCCAAGAAGTTTTCCAGGGAGGCTCATAGGCAGATGGTCAAGTACTCCAGAGCATGCTTTTAAGTGATCAGGGGAAAAGTTTGGAACAATCCCTGCAAGCTGGGATGGATAACCTGTTGGGGATATTAATAGCAGAGATGAGAACAAACTTTGCAAAATCGGAAAAAAAATCAGTAAAAAATTCAGGCTACATGTGAAGCTCTTGAATCCAAGGTTAATTCTCTGATTGATCGAGTGTTAGTTATGGAAAACATGTTGGACAAACTCGTGAAGGGATAAAAAATTGCCAGGAGGAAATCGACAAGCTGAGAATAAACGAAAAAGAGCTTAGAGAAAAGAATGAAATACTGGAAAATAATTCAAGGCAAAATAATCTGCGATTACTGAATATCCCGGAAGGTTCGGAAGGCCAAAACATAAAAAATGTTGTGGTGAAATTATTAACTGATTATTTCCCTGGGTTAGATGAGAAAACGCTGGAGGATGACATCCAAAGAGTGCACAGATTCCCCTTTAGGCTAGGCAAAATGAGGAAAAATGCTTGGAAAATACTAGCTAACTTTAAAACATATACTCTGAAACAGAAGATTCAGAATGACGCTTTAAAAGCAGGCAATTTCTCCAAAGAAGATTATAACTTTAAAATCAGGTCTGATTTGTCAAGAGCTACACAAGATAGACAGTGGGAACTGGGGAATTATATGCAGGACCTTAGGTCTTCAGGGGCAACAGTCCAAATGAAGTTCCCAGCCTTACTAAGGATCATGTGGAAGAATCAGTCATATAATTTTAGGGAGTCAAAAGAAGTTGTTAAATTAATAGAGCAAATTAAATCACAAAAATAGGGAGTCACTCTAAGTTTAATTTAGGGCCTTGTGACGACGGAGCTCGAAACAGGACAATTAGTATTGTCCAATGATAGTAGGGAGGGTTCTCCTAGGGAGGATGGGGGTTGTAAGGTTATTGTTTAAGAGCACAGTTCTTTTTTTGTTGGTGGGGAGCATTAGGGAAAAAAATATAAAAAATAATGTCCGATGTGCAAGACACGAGGTTAGTCAAGATCCCGGTAGAGCGAGAAAGACCTTTAAGGAAGAAGAGGGAGAGAGAATAAGATACAATGACTAAACTTTTGGGTAGAAATAAAATAAAGATCATATCTTGGAATGTAAATGGTCTTAGAGTTAGGAGAAGACGTCAAAAAAAATTGAATATTTAAAATTAGTAAAAAGTGATGTTATAATTTTGCAGGAAACAAACCTTTTAAAATCCGAATGAAGCGAAATTATGAAGCACCAAAAGTGGGTTGACAGTTACGTTTGTACAAGCCAAGTTTGTTGTACTAAGGGAATGGCTATAATCATTAAAAAACCATCAAAAATAACAATTCTAGAAGAGTATGTAGACTTGAAGGGAAGATGGGCAATGGTCAAAATAAAGTTAGAGGGAAATCCATATATTATTGCAGGGTATTACGGCCCAAATATAGACGATCCGGCTCCGCTTCAGTCGTTATATGCCTAATTAATTGACATATCTTCCCCAATTATTTTGGGAGGAGACTTCAACCTAATATTAGACCCTAAAAATGATAGACACCAGCCAGGGAAAGCTTTAAATCTCCCCAAAATGAGAGAATGGCTGAATAGATTTAGGGAGGATCTAGGCTTGGTGGACGTTTGGAAGAGTAAAGGTAATCGAAGTAATAAATTTACCTACAAAAACCACAAGTACGGTCATGCATCAAGAATTGATTTCTTCCTGATAGAGAAAATATTAAGTAACAACGTAATAAAAGTAGAACATGTACCTGCTCACTTATATGATCATTCCCTAGTCTTTATAGAAATAAGCCAGGGTCCTTTCCAGGGTGAAACAAGATGGATACTAGATCGTACACTTCTCTTAGACGATCAGGTTATTGACAGACTAAAGTTCATAACAGAGGATTATTTTCAAAATAACTCTAATAGGGAAACATCAACCCAGGTAGTTTGGGATGCTTACAAAGCGGTTGTCAGGGGTACTCTGATTGGTTTAGCAGCCACAAGAAATAAGGAGACCAGACGTACCATAAATCAATTAGAGTTAGAAATTTCAGACCAACATAGGATTTATGACGCAGCAACCTCTAGCTCAGAACAAGAAAGAGCAAAGGAGGAAATCTTTAGAAAAAAGTGCGATCTGTCAAATTTTCTGGAGGAAAGGGTAAGGAAACGGTGGGAAGCTAGTAGTCTGTCAAATTACGAATATGGGGAATGCAGCGGGAAACTCCTTGCATGGAAAATTAAGACCGATTCTAATAGAAACAAAATCATGGCAATACAGGGAGATTCCACGGGTGGACAGGTAGTGGACGATCAAGGGATAGAGAAAGCTTTTACATATTTTTTTCAATCTCTTTATGACGAGGATCTAGAGGTTCCTAGTAATTTAGTCAATTCTTATTTTAGAGAATCTGCGGTTCCAAGGCTAGAGGCTGAATCACGTGAGATGTTAAATGTAGAAATTACTATAGAAGAAGTGATGGGCGCTTTAAAAAGATTGAAAAGAGGGAAGGCAGCAGGCCCAGACGCACTTCCAAACGAATTGTATATGGTTCTAAAAGAAATACTGGCCCCTAGATTAGTGGATCTTTTTTAACATGGTCTTTAGCAAAGGTTTAGCACTCCCAAAATCTTGGAATGACGCTACCATCAGCCTGATTTTAAAACTAGGAAAGGACCCCATGAAATGCGAGTCGTATAGAACTATATCTCTTTTAAACAACGATTATAAAATCTATACGCAGATCCTGGCAACAAGACTAGGGGGTATTACCGATAAATTAATACACGAAGATCAAAAAGGCTTTATTAAGGGGAGACAAATGCATGATCTTACACACCAGCTAATTGGAGCCATTGATATCGCCATCCAAGAAAACATCCCACTCGCGGTCCTTACATTTGACGCCGCAAAGGCATTTGACCGAGTGAATTGGGTGTTTCTGCGTAGAGCAATGCTTCACTATGGGTTAGGTGATAATTATCTAAGAGCAGTAATGAATATATATACCGCCCCGGTGGCAAAAATACTCATAAATGGCAATCTAACGAAAGAAATCCAAATTAAAAGAGGCACAAGACAAGTTTGCCCCCTTTCCCCTCATTTATTTAATCTTTATATAGAGCCTCTAGCTAACTTAATAAGAAAATCCCAAGATGTTATCCCTTTTAACTTTAAAGGATGGGTTAAGAAAGTGGCTTTATACGCCGACGATCTGATGATGCTTACAAGTGACCTAAACATGTCTCTCACCATCATTACAAAGCTGTTAAATGATTTTGGCGAGATCTCCAGTTATCAGGTTAATCATCAGAAAACAGAAATAATGCAATGGAGTTCTCAACCATTAACAGTAGCAACAAAAAACAGAATTAAATACCTGGGGATAGAAATTTCAAAAAATATTGATGAGATTGCTCGAGTAAACTTTGACTTAAAAGTGAAGGAGATGAGAAAGTTGTTAAGATCCTGGAGTGGTTTACCTCTCTCATTTTTGGGGAGATCCAATATCATAAAAATGTCTATCCTGCCCAAATTCTCTTTTATTTTTAACGCTATTCCACTGGATTTTAACACTCAGTGGATTAAAAAGATTCATGGTGAAATTAACGGGTTTATATGGGCTTCGAAAGGCGTAAGGATTGCGTGGAAAAAGCTACGTAGGAGGAAGAATCAAGGTGGAATCGCAAGCCCTGATCTCCTTTTTACTACAGAGCTTTTCAATTTAAGAACATCAGAATCCTTCTTAAAGCTCACTCCCTCTACACCCCATATTGGAAAGTCGTTACAGATGAGGACTGCTGTTTATATAAATTTGGTCATCCAAAATATTTTAAGAAAATCAAGTTAAAAGTATTGGGCGCAGCTTGTAAGCTGTGGTACGAGGTAAGAAGAATTTGGAAGATGCCATATTATAGTAGTCTAGCACCCATTTGGATGTCACCTGGAACTCCTGAATGCTTAAAAGACACTTTAATAGGCCCACTAAAGGAGGCAGGATTCACAAAGTGGGGGCAATTGATCAATGCAGGAACTTTGCAAAGTTGGGAATACCTGCTTGCAGGGACAGATGGAAAGTTGTCCAGGTTTAAATATTACCAGCTGACAAGTTGGGCAAAGGATCAAGAGAAAACTTTGGAAGATACTGTGGAGCTGGAAAATGAACTGCAAAGTGATCCAGCAAGAAAAGAAATATCGAAGTGGTACTGGCGCCGGGTACAAACAGAAGATGAAGAATCCACCTTACCGGCAGACTTATGGAGAAAGAACTTCCCAGCACAAGACTTGCAGCATCTATGGCAAGTATCCTGTGCTTTATTATGGCAAATTATAGTATCCGCACCTCTTAGGAAAAACCATCTTTTTACTTTACACAGGTCATATTGGTCGCCAGAAAAATTAACCAAAATGAACAAGCAGGTGGTGAAAAATTGCCCAAAGTGTGGGGAACCAAAAGCAAATGATATCCACATGTTCCACCAGTGCCCCCCACCTTGACATATATTGGGAAGAAGTGGGTAAGATTATCAATAAAGCCTTAGAGCTGAATATTGAGGTAAGCACATTTACTATTATTTTTGGTGTGATGGAAAGTAATGGCTTCCCTCTTGTTTTAAATAATAATCAAAAACAACTATTATTCATGTTAATTTTATTTGCTAGGCGAGAGATATGTGTAAAGTGGATACTTGCAACTTCCCCAAGCGTAATTGAATGGCAATCTTCTGTAGAAATTTTTTGAAAGCTAGATAAATCTAGAGGGAAAAGCAACAGGGTTAAATTTTGGGAAATGTGGGACAAGAATATAAGGTAGGGTAGGGAGGGATGTCCAATGATTACATTTTATGCGACAGCAAATTCAGGGATGATCACTATGGTGGCTCTGTGAGTGACTATTCCAAAGAATTTGGAGGTTTTAAGACATAATCTCACTACAGAAAAGGAGGACAGTCCCCTCAGTCGGAAATGTGAGAAGAATCCCCAACCAGAAAACTTCCATAAGACGGGGATTTTGTCTAACCATATCTCAACAATTGCATAAATGAGGACAATAAAAATAAATTTAAAAAAGACACCTACCCAACTGGAGTACTTTCATCTCATTGATTAGAAAGTGCTAACTTGTTGGGTAAATGACTCATGCATATTCTGCACTACATCTGCATAAAGAACCCTGAGGTAATGATTCCAGTGACCTTGAGTTCATGTAATTTCTGCAATGTGATTGTTCCTCTAGCATCTTCATCCACAAATCTGTGATAACGTGAATCCTCTTCAAGAGAAGTCTATGAGACTACAAATAGGCGAATCTCCACCAAAAAGAGGTACTTCCTCTTAACTAAATAAATTAAGTGCTTCTTTGTGTTGGTAGAGATGTCCTCGTATTCTTCTGCATCAATAAAGCATCACCAAAATCGCCTCGAAACGCTCTTGGGGGCCTTTGGTTAAGCTGTCCTTCAACATGGGAATACCGGGAAGACCTTTGCATAATACTAAAGAAAGCTGGACGTGGCTAAATGGGCGGAGCTTGAAGATGATTTTGGACATTTGCATACTCAGGGTAATTAAAAGGGAGAATCATGGACTCTGCTGTCACCAGGAGGCGATGAGAAAGAAAACACAGTCACCCCAGATCAGATTGCACTCCAGTAGCTCAATGATGCATTCACCTCCATTAAGGATTTCAGATTGTGTTTCAATGTGGAATACGAGAGGAAACACACTTGCTTTGCCTTCCCCAAGCCCAAGACGTTTTTTTAACAAAGAGAGGTGGCCCCTCTAAGAAACAACCCCTTTAAGAATAAAATGGATGGAGTCTGTGCACTATGTTAAATGAAATAATGTGTATTTGACACTTTTTATTCATAATTGATGGTGTGTGCTGATCACTCTCATATAACATTATTACAGAGCTAGACTCCTGTGTGAAGGATTAGAGGATTGATTTTCCAGATCTTTGCACTACCTATAGTTGGACCATAAAAAAACACCAAAAGTGATAGGTGCGATTTGTTGAGTCTCAATCTCATTTTTTGTAAATCACTCAATTTCTATGTTTGTGGTCTCTATGATTTTTGGACACAATGCTATGTGAACAAGGCCGCTTGCCGGACAAAATGCGTGATGATGCTGGAATAAATAATGATATTGATTCTGCCATTTTGCCCTGAGTGAGCGTCCATCTGTTCACTGTCACAATGCTAATTTTCAAGCGGATGTGCTATGCCGGCATGACGCTCCATCTCTCATGGCATCGTAGGCTCCTGTGGAGAAGTTTGTTGGTGACATATATATATCTGCACATTTCTGCAAACTTCTACTGCAATCCATTTATGAAATTCAAATACAGAGGTGGCACCAATTGTAATTTTGATTGATTAATTCATTAGATTATGTGGAAATCCCTGTGCATGACTCTGGTCAATGCATTTCAGCAACAACCTTCAACTAGACCATAGAGTTTCTTTGTGCAAAACAGTAATTTAAAGTACACCTCTCACTTCATCATAATGCATTTGTGGTCAGATATTACTGCCATTTTCTTTATATGTTTTACTTTTCTCCTATAATACATTGATGCATACGATATTGCATCCTAGTAACTGTGGTAAAAATAAACTCACCCATTATGTCAGCCTGAAGGATTTAAATTACCACCATTGCTACAAATTTTTTCCCTCATTTCCATGTACACTTTGCTATTTGTATGCATGAATTTGAATACAAACTACTTTAAATGGCAGATTACTTTGTCAGCAGAAGGAATGTCTTTAAAATACCATGCATGCCTAAAATGTCTCATTATTCATGGGTAGAAAAAGGGAAGGAAAGAGAAAATTATATTGTGAATTCCATTGTGGTCAATACATAATGGCAGATCTATTTCTATGCCTATATTGAACGCTTTGAAATACCTTTTTGAATAATTAATTGCCATTTTATCTATAGAGCACTCATATAACATATTTAATTTCCACAACATCAGTCAATGTCCCATTATTCACTTGAAGTACATATGTAAACATTTTCTAAAATCTCCAAACATTCAGTGAGTAAAACACATCCTATCCTGCAAATGAATTCATCATGGACACCACCTTGTTTCGATGGACATTCACATACAGTACTTCTTGTCTATAGGAATAACTCATACTACAACATACTAATAAAGTGCATAAGTGCTGACTTCACAAGGTTTTCCACAGTTTCATTAATCCTATACATATGAAATGGATTCTTAAGTAGATCATTATTTTCTATCACTAGTGAATTGATCAGATATAAGATCAGAGGTGTACATGCATTTCTGCTTCCAAATTATGGCACATGGTTTCTCTCTTCCCAGTTCCAAAATAAGTCTTGATTCTGCCCTTTCTAACTGGTGTGTTTGATAACTCCTCTGATTTGTACTCATATGTTGGGCTCCATTATATTTGAATTCTGAGTATTGTAGTGCTCTAAAAATGTTTGGCTATGGGGTAATGTATTTTTGATACATTGGATATGCTGTAGGATCCTGAATTTCATGTTATTGGCAGTGCTCCCCAAATAGATCTTAACAGAACTACATTATAGGACATAGACCACAAAGTCTGCTTCATATGTTATGTGATATATAAACAGGTCAATGATTTTATAGTTAGGCATGGCAATAGTACCTTACTTTACATTAAGCATGGAAATTCCCTGGAAAAAACAAAGGCTACATTGATGTTATAGTTAAGTAAAAATATCAGTTTAAATGCAACGTTTAAACTAAACAAACATTGAAATTCACCAGACATATTTAACTGAAGTAACTATAACTCACACCCCTGCCATGCACAGTGTTACCATCAATGATGTACTTTCAGATGTCATCAGCGATGTTATCAATGATGCCATTGAACATGTCATGAATGATGTAGTATATAAGGTGATACAGAGCATGGCGAGGCACAAACAGATTTACACCAAATAACTAAAAGCATGTTTTCTGGGTAAAGATTTAGCTTTCTGCCAAATTTGGTGTAAATTTGTTCATTCACTTTGGGTGGAACACTTAACCACCAGTCTAACAAACATTGGTGAAATTGCATTGGGGTGACAGATTTGCTATTGTAATTCCAGTCTAATAATCACTTGGGAAAGTGCATATATTAGAGGTTAGATTTCCTATTCTAACTTCAGTCTCAACTAAATTGTGGAAGTGCATACAAAGTAGGATAGACTTACCATGCTCACTCCAGCTTAACAAACATTGGTGAAAGTGCATACATTTTGTCAAGGGGAGGGTTAAATAAAATTATTCTAACTACAGTCATATATGCATATTTTCAGATGGTGAGTTTGACTCCCTACACCCAAATAATATAATTACAGATTATTACATTGAAATAGAAACTTTAAAATTCCTAAACATATACAAAAGTTAAAATCAAAATATTTTTTAAAGTAAAAAAATACACTAGAAAAGCACAAACATTTTTTTCAATTTAGTAAATAAATTGCATTCGAAATAAACAGACACCTCAACCCCATACATCAAAACAAACAAACATGAAAGAAATGTAAAAAAAAAAACAGGCTATATTTTTTACAGGTTATTCAATTTTAATGCAACTACTAAGAAACCTGCCTGCCAATTTCCCCAATATATACTACATCACAAAAAAACAAATAATTGAAAAAAGTTACACAAAATACTCCACTATTAAAATTAATTAAGATACACATTAAAAAAGCCCATACCCACACAGTACATCCCACAATCCATAAAAATATACCAATTTATTGTTCAAAAGATATATAAGTAAATATTCTGTAAATTGCAATTAAACATATAGAAAATATTTTCCAAATAAATAATGAACAATAAAACAGTAATCAAGTAATATGAATTGATATACATTTTAACTAAACACTACCCACCTAATCCTCCAATACCCACAAAGCCTGAAATTAAAATTACAAAATGTGAAAAATAATTAAACATGTAAGCTAATATATGATAATTAAGAAATATAAATCTATTCACATAAATAAATATATAATTTAACCTAACACAACTCACTCAATCCCACTAAAAACTCTATAACCTAAAAATTCACATTTATTAAATAATTTAAAACTGTATTAACATGTAAACAAATAAAGGCTGCTAGTATAATTATTTCCTTGCTTTATTTTGAACCTCAACCAAGATAAAAAAAAAAAAAAAACTTCATGTGATACTAAGCAAAAAACAGGGTACACTGATATATTATCAATGTATAAAATATCAAAACACAAAAATATCAGAAATTAAATATCAATAACAAAAATATAAAATTCCTATAATTAACTAGTAAAACTACAAAGAGCGAGAAGACAAATATCGTTGTTATAAACATCGATGTTTACCTATATCGAATACAAAAATATCAGAAACAAAAATATTGTTACCTTTAAATAAACATATAATATGTCAAAAATATTGTTATCATAATATGATGACCAAAATAATTATTTATAAACACATATTTTAAAAAAGCACATTTTACATAGAAAATGACTTCAAATAAACCCAAAACATTTCATACACATTATCCAATCCTACGCCGATGACACACAACTCATCCTCACCCTGACGGAGAAGAAAAACACCACCAGAACTAAATTAATTCACCAACTGCATGACCATAGTAGGAAATTGGATGCAAACCAAACTGCCTGAAGCTCAACTCCGATAAGACTGAAGCACTAGTCTTCAGCAAGAAGACATCACCAGGGTATTCCACTGGGTGGCTATCAGGGCTCGGACCAACACCCACACCACATACAACACCCACACCACATACCATGCAAGAAATCTAGGGATCATCTTAGATGACAAGTTCAGCATGACGGCTCAAGTCAACGCATGTACACCTCCTGCTTCCACATCTTACACATGCTGCAAAAGGTTTTTAAATGGTTGCTTCAGAATACCAGACAGATCAACACACAAGCACTCATCACCAGCAGGCTGGACTATGGCAACACTCTTTACGACAGAATCTCCAAACAACTCCTACACAGACTCCAGACCATCCAGAATGCAGCCACAAGACTCATAATCTCCCACGCTGCACCCACATCACACCGCACCTCAGGAAGCTTTACTGGCACACCATTCACAAGCTCAGTCAAATCAAACTTTGCACACACACATACAAAGCCCTACACAACACTGGATCTGAATACCTGAACAGCTGCATATACTTTCACCAACCCACTAGACACCTATGCTCTGCATCACTCTCACTCACACACACGCCCGGCATTTTTAAAAACAAAACAAGAGGTCGCTCATTCTCCTGCATCACACCCAAGACACGGAACAAACTCCCTCAAAACATCAGAGTAAGTATACAAAATAGAAACAGTTGCACATTTTTACATGTAAATAAAAAACATACAATCTTGACATTATTGTATATATTTACACTATTACACTACTTTCAGATAAAATGACAGAAGCTGCAAAATATGTAATTTCACAGAAAGTAAAGTAGTTACTAAGTCATGTGAGCTACAGCTACAGCCAAGAAAGTGCATCATCAGAAAATACGAACTGGAAATGTACCATTATTCTAATTCATGCTATGGGAGGTCACCTACAAAAGATGATGTTGTAATTCATGTAAGAACACAACCACACCCCAAATGCGACAGAAATAGAATTACGGGAGATATTGCAGGATATAAGCGAGGTAAGCACTAGCTCCCAGGAACCCACATCCACAATCCTTAAAGATATACTACCTAAAGTCAACAAACACATAACAGAGCAACTACCACCTATCCCCACTTTAAAATGTTTGATAGCACAAACTAAAAATGCCACCCGTGATACCCCACTTGCCCCTAGAAGATACCAAGATATACACATACTTGAACATTTAACAATTATACATAATGAGGAACCATTCCTTTTACATGACAACCAAAATAATGAGAAGCAAATCTGAATATTCTCTACAGCAGATAGCTTAGTAAAACTTAGCCAATGTCAAACATGGATAGAATGGGACCTTCAAAATGCGTCCAATATTATTCACTCAGATAAACACCATACATGTTGAACATCAAAATAAAACTATCCCTTTTATATATGCCCTGCTACCAAATAAACAAAGCATCACTTACTACAACCCCTTAAGCCATATAAAACATAAAACAAATGACTACTACTCCCTAGACAGTAGAAATATACTGGGCATAGTCATTGCAACTAATCCTCCATTCGAAACTAAACATATAGCCATACTAAATATTTATAGACGATCACTCCCTGTTCATTCATAATCAGCCACTGTCGACTGCCTTTCTGACCTAATGAATGAGTTGTCCAATTCGTCTTAAATAATTGTGAATGATTGTAACACACAAGCTCAGGTAGGGATTCCATTCTCAGTTAAAGCCAAAGAAACATATGAGTCCTGGGCGGTCAACTCTGCCGTCATGGATAAAACCTGCAGACTACCTAGGGTTTTGGAACAGATCATTGATTTGATAGATGTTCATGGATTGAGGCCACTGAATGGTTGAACTGCTGCTGATGCACCCCCTTGACAAACTTTCAAGAGAGGACTGTATAGAATTCATTTTGGCTACATTTTCGTAGACATTAAAATCCTGTTTAATATGATTGAGATGGAGGTGGTCCCAAGAATGGATAGCAATCACGATTCGATTAGCGCCCAAATTCAAGCTGGTGCTTACATGGAAGCACGATTGTCTTCTAATAGCAAACTAGGTATGATAGTCACCACCAATAACAGAAGGAACATACAATGGGCATTAATTGCAGGTAATCCTACAAAAATAGCACAAATTTACCATTTATTTCTAGCCATACTGGGCAAATATGAGCCACTTGATGAAAGATCGATCAGCTTTGTAGGTGTTCAGTGTGAACTAATGAATCAGTTGAAGCAACAACGCTTCACTAAGGAAGGGGGTTGGACCAGCCTCAAAGGAGAAACTCCAGGTGGTACACAGGAGAGTGCAGATTCATAAAAGTAGCTCTCCTTGAAGCACTGAAAAAAGGTGAGCATAGAGATATACTCGAGGCAAGAAGAAGCTACTGGATAGTTTTGTCAAAAGCAAACGCCAGTGGGAGTCAGCCCAGTGGGACAGCCTCACAGGATTACTATCTAATAGGAACATGAAGGTCCTTTGGGAATTAATTGCTAATGGGAATCATCTAATTTATAATCATTTGGAAGCAGCGGTTCAGCCCGAGGCATGAGTTTCTCATTTCTCTGATCTGTATAGCAAATGGCCCAATGACCACCTTCCCTACTCCTCCTTGTGATAATCCTAAAACTGAGGATAAGGTAGGCAGCAACATGGAATTTCCGATAGCAGAAATGGCGCATCGTTATACCAGATGAAGAGGGAGAAAGCACCAGGCCGAGATGATCCTTGGTGATCTGTTTATATCCAAACCCGAAATTTGGGTCCTTTACTTAAATGCTCTGGGCAATGCAATTATGATATGAGACGGCATCCCGCCCTCCTGGAGTGGTGCCATCATTGTTCCTATCTTTACGATGGGAAGGCGGGATGTCCCCTCCAATACAAACTGACCAGTTCGATCAATAACAGCCAGAAGATCTTTGGTAGGCAGGCATTGTCTAGACTCCTCCAGTGGATATCTGATCACAATATTCTAAATTATAGTCAGGCAGGATTCAGGCATGGGGTGAGTACTATAGACCATGTATTCTGCTTCAGTGCGATGTGTTGGAAATACATCCCCTTGAGCCGGGACCGTCTATATATGGCCTTCATGGATTTGATGTCCCCTTTTGACCTGGTCCCCAGGAACAGCCTATGGAGAGTCCTGGAGAACTATGGCTTTCCTGGAGACGGCTTAAGAACTTTGAGGATTCTACATTCTGAGAATTTTGCACAGGTGAGTTGGAATATGTTTGGTAATCTCACACCCAGATATTCAAATTGCCTGGGGCATGAGACAAGGATGCGTGCTTGCCCACGCTGTTTAGTCTCTATATCAATGATATAGTACACTGGTTGGGGGACTGCAAACGTGAAGCACCCAAATCAGCAAGCATCAGCATATAGATCCTCATGTTTACAGATGACAAGCTTGTCCTATCTAGAACTCCGATGGGCTTGCAGTTTCTTTTTGATCACTTTTCCTCGTTCTGTGAAGCAAGAGGACTTGAAATTAATTCCTCAAAGTCCAAAATTATGGCAATGAATCCCCACTACTACTTTATAGGTAGGATGGTGGTGCAGGGGGAGCCCTTGGAGCAAGCCAAGTATTTTTATTGCCTGGACGTCAGATTGGCCAATAACCTGTCCTGGGCTGCCCAGATAGGAAAAAGTAGAGCCATGCTACAGCAAAGGGCAGATGCCATTGTAAGGAAACATAAAGCTACATCTAGTGGAATGGTCTCCCCAGTGCTTGAAGTTTATAGAACTACTGTCATATCAGGGGCTATCTATGGTGCTGAAACCTGGGGATGTGCTGACCTATCCCCCTTAGTTCAAGCTGAAAACAAATTCCTCAGATCACTCCTTTGCCTCCCCACAAGTGTACCTCTGATACCGCTACATATTGACCTAGAGGTAAACAAGGTAGACTCCGTGGCTCTTTTAATATCCTTCTTGTACTGGGTACGCCTCTGGACCATTTCGAATTGGCAGTATATAGCGATGCATTAGCGGAATTAATTATATTGGATTAAAGTGTGCGTACCGTGTGGCTCGAAAACATAAAATGCTTATGTGAAAGTATCGAGATAGAAGAAGTTTGGTATTTACAAACAGATTTAGATAAAAACAGCCGTCAAGATGAAGGGGGCTTTTTGGGAACTAATATTGATGAGAATATGGAGTTATCAAAATGGGGGGAGTATCTCCGAGAATGTTTGCCAAATCAAATGCATCCCATCTTTTGAGCCCTATTTGGATAGGATTCGATCATGGCAGCTAGAAGTTTGTACATTAAATTCAGAATTGGTAATCTACCTCTGAGGTAATTTGTTGGTAAGTGGGACAAGATCAGTATTACAATTTTCCGCTGTCCTTTCTGCCTGTTGACCTCAGGGTTGGTAGAACAGTTTCTTTTCTTCTGCCCAGGCTATGCCCTGCCCTGAAGAAGGTGGAATCTGCCAGTCTGTAAACTACTGGGAGTTGTACAGCACCTGGAGGCCTATAGGCTCCTTGTATGTGACACTAAGGAGCAAATTGTGTATGCAATCTCGAGATTTCCCTTTTGGGCATGTAGAATTAGATCAAAGAAGGCTGCAACTGAGATCTGAAGGTGCAGAAGAAGACTTCTCAATATAACAACAAATTGCATTTGGTCCTACATTTCCTAATGCATACTAGGAATTCTATTGGGTATTTAAAAATGATAATCCCACTTTCTAAAGTTTGATATAGAACCATCTCAGGAAGAATTGGGTTAGTCCATAAAGCTATTGATAACTTCTTTGGTTAACCACGCGAACTTCTGTATGTTTAATTAATTTAATGCTGTTGAAATAGGAAGTCATATTAAATTACACTAACACACTCTGCCTGTACTTTACTTTAGTTTAGTATTGTATCTCATGTTAGTTCTGGTTTTTATAAAAGCTGCTATTGGGAAATTATAAATGATTTGAGGTACTTTTAAACATTTTATATTCAGTCTATTATTGATCATGTGGAAATTGGAATCATGAGTTTTTACTTATTTACTTCCTAAGCCCCACTTTACTGATTAAATAAACCGGGGCCAAAACAATATGCAGAATTACTAGTATGGACTATGGCGGACTATCTTAAGACTTGCCTATGGTTGTGTATCTTTGTTTAAAAGAAATTTGCTTTGTCATGTCACCAGAGCGCGATCATGTGTAAAACTCTCATGTGAGTAAGAGAGGCACTTTGTATTGTGAAATGTTTTATGAATGTTCTAAATTATTGTGTTTTATGTGCCAACTTTTATGGCCTATGACGGAAATAAAGTGTATTTTGATTTGACTACTACTCCCAATAAATAATCATAGTTTTTGAGCAAGCCATGATTCAAGCCATTCTAAAACTTTACCCCCACACACCCATACAAGGTGTTACCATCATTTCAATCGAATTATATGAAGATACTTCCAAAAGTCTGCAAGAAGTGTAGAATATTCTACAAGCAGCCAATTAGCCTGTGACATTAAAAAATGATAGCACTAGCCCATGCCCCTGTCACAGACGTAGCCACCTACTACAATTTACTATTAAAATGCTCTTTCAGCCAACAAAATAAAGACAAACCTAGTCTCCTAATGGACTATTTTAAAGACACTTGGGTTGGCAGACTGCATTGCTCCGGACACAGATGCCAACCCAAATTCCAAATACTATGGCGGAATGTCTATGACAGGGCCTGGAAGCCAAAACAAACAACTCAGTGGAAGGATGGCACAACGCCTTCCAATTCACACTAGGCAAAAACCAACCTACACTCTACAAATTTATAGAATCATTAAAAAAGGACAAAGCCATCAAGAATTACGAATGGAACAATCTGTTAGCCAATTTGGCCCTAAACAAATGAAAAGAATGCATGAGATGTTACAATTTAAAGTCAAGACCTTCATAAATAACAAAGGAGTAGATTATTTAGAAATCATAGTCAAAAGCATATTATAAAATAAATAGTAACCTATCAAAGTATGATAGGTTACTATTGACAAATTGACAAATTCTAAACCAGCACACCAAATATTTTTTATTTAAAATAATAAATAGATTATTTTATTGCATCAGTCAAAAAAGCATTTAAGTTGCAAAGTTAATGAATACTGATATTCTAAAATTATATATAAATTATTTTAGAAAAAATGTAACCAGTCGCCAACCTAGAAAGTTAAAAACAAACTCAATCCATCACATAGAATAATTACAACACATAACCAAAACAATTCCACATAACAATGACATCATGTTTACACAAACAATATAATATCACATCTCCTACTCAATATAAAATGAATAAATTAAACTTATTGTTTTATAGATGCATATCTTTCTCTGTATCGATGTAAAACAAATAGAAATCCATCAAAAATGGGAAAATTATATGGTCCAAACAGCAATTGAACAAATTCAACAGAAATCCCTTGAAGCAATCCAAAGTATTGAAGAATCATAAAATAACTGGAAAAGTATTTTTATTTTAAAGAAACGCTCTAGGAATCCCCTCAAATAAGGAAATCAAAGTAAAAAGAATTGACTTATTAAAAACCAAAAACTATTTCCTTAAAATCTAAATCTAAATCTAAATCCGTATTTGTAAAGCGCGAACTACTCACCCTTACGGGTCTCACGGCGCTGGGGGCCATCGTGGAAATTAAGTGAGCTATTGCCCAGAGTCACATGGTGCTGAGCTGAGCTGCCGCCGGGGATCGAACCGTGAACCCTGTGCTCCGAAGTCAGCTGCCCTGGCCGCTGCACCACACCTTAAGAAAACTTAAGCTCCCAATGCAAATAGGACACGCTCGTAGACAAAAAACAGTAAATGAAAAAACCCACTGGCAAAAAATACTTCATTTCCAATAATACATATACGTAACAGAAAATCATCAAAATATAACAAACATAGCACACTTTAACATAACATATACAAAACCCCACAAACAACACTATACCTAGCCTGTAAACATCTTCCTTACACTCCCCGACCTTCAAAACCCTTAAAACATCTTTAAACAATTGCTTACTTGTTCTGACCAACAGCAGCATTTTACCACAACCTGGTTCCTGGAAAATAGACTAAAAATAACACAAATAAGTTACAAAATATCAGGTAGCGGTAAAAAAAAAAATTGCCCGCTGACTTAAACAAAAAGTAAAAGACTATTTTTCCATAGAAATGGATTGCAAAAATGTTATATAAATGTATAAAAATGTAAAAAATGATTAAAAATGTTGTGATAAAATTGTAAAGTATAAAATAAAAAATATATATATATATAAAATATACAATTATTTAATATATACTGAAAAAGTATATGTTAAAATAATGGTGAAAAAATGTATATATAAAAAATTAAGAAATGAAGAAAATCCATTAATGGAAAATAAAATTCAAAAATATACGACATACAATAGAAGTGAAATATAATTTACAGGTATTTTCTTATTAAAGAATAAAATAAAAATAAAATAAAATGTATTTACTGAATTTTAAAATAATATATTTATTTTTAACTTGAAGTATATATGATTAAAATGTACAAATTTACAATAAATAAACTTTGAAAACATGAATATAATTAGAAAAATTTGTCACATGTCTTTATTATGCCAAAAAATGTATTTAATAATATTACTTGTCACAAACATACAGGAAACGTCAATATATGTCTAATCGCCAACAATACTACTAAAATAACACAAATTATTTCGACTGCATACAAACAAAGTAAAATAAAATATTTCAGAAAAAAATCTAAACTTAAATAATCGCAACCCTACTCAAATCATTTTAAAAACAATTGTTAGTCACGAAAGGTGTGACATTTACTATACCCACTCCAATCTAAATCAATTTAAGGAAGGTGTTGGAAACTAAGGGCCTAATTATGAGTTTGGCGGTCTGTGGACTGCCAAACTCATTGTGGTGCCGCAGTGGCTGTCCAGTCACTGCGGTACCGGCAATCCGATCACCCTATTACAACTTGGGCAGTCGACCCACCATTGCACTGCCACAACCACCAGGGATCTGAGATCCCTGGAGGTGGAGTGGTGGTCTTGAGGCCACAATATGCTTGGCGCGACCGCCAAGCATATTACAAGTTTTCTACATGAAACCTGCGGTGGAGAGGAAACAAAACTGGCCCTACAAGGCCCCCTATTGCCTCAGGGCCATGAGGTGCATGCTAGGGGGCACATGTTGTGCCTCCCTGTGTGCATGAACCCCAGTTCCTGCACGGCATGGACTGCACCAGTCCAAGCCATGCAGGTACTGCCTTTGATGTTCCCATTGCGGTGCCTATTTCATAGGCACCACAATGGGACCAACAAAGAACCACCCAAAAAGTGACTGTTAATGTTGTAATCTGGTGGGCGGTGAGCTCACAGGTATGGCAGTGTGGGAATGGGGCGATGGCGTGGAGGTGCCACTACCACACTGCCAAACTCATAATTGGGCCCTAAAGGGGTGACATTTACTATTCCCACTCCAATCTATACCAATTTGGGAAAGGTGTTGGACAATGAAGAGGTGACATTTACTATTCCCTCTCCAATCTAAACCATATTGAGAAACCACATCAAGAAAGGAGTTTAACTGTTTTATTTTTCGTCACAATGACTACCACAAACATTTAGAAGGAGAAATTGGTTTTTAAGGATTTCCTGAAGGATGCCAGGTCAGGTTTATTAATGAGAGAAAGAAAGAGACTGTTCAAGAGTTTTGCTGAAAAAATGTGAGCACCAGTCCTCCCATCCTCTCTTTGTTGTATGCTGGGACCTTAAGTTGTAATGCTGAGGAATATCTTAAGGATCTGGGAGATAGTGTTGGAATTTACTTCTGAGTTATTGGGGAACAGAGTTATAGAAGGCATGATCAGAAAACAATGTACCTTAATCTGGCAGTGTTAATGACAGGTAGCCAGTGCAGAGATTTAAGATGGGCAGGTGAAGATGCTCCTGTGGGAGGTTGAGGTCTTACTAAGCAGACGCATTTTGGACAGTCTGCAACCAGTGGAAGAAATGAATTGCAAGACACAAATGAATGGAATCCACATTGTAAAAACATGAGGTGATAAGGGCATAGACTAAGGTCTTCTGGGCTTGAAGAGGCAAAAGAGGGAGGATTTTTCTTAGAAGGTTGAATCAGGTACTTGCACTTGGGTAATATGTTTGGAAAAGGAAAGGATTTGTTAAAAAATGATGCCTGGATTATTTGATTGTGTGGTTCTGACTGAGGAATTGCTGAGCTCAGAAGGCCACCCCTCAAAGGACCAAATGCCAGGTTGATTTCCAAAGATTAGGATTTTTGATTTGTCACTGTTATATATCACATAGCTAGCATTCATCCATTTGGCCACAGTACAGAGGCATGAGTAAAAACGGACCTTTGTAGAGCCAGATAAATCCTACATAGATACAATAATCCTGAAGCCATCAGTGTTAGACTTGTCAGCCTTCCTCCAAATCTGTTTGACTCACTCTTCCATTGATTGTTGTTGTGGGGTACTCAATGTACCTAGGGCCTATACATTAAATGCTACTTGTGGGCCTGCAGCACTAATTGTGCCACCCACTTCAGTAGCCGATCAAACATGTTTCAGGTCTTAAATTAAACTCCCATTTTGACCTGGTAAAATGAACCTTTTGCCAGGCCTAAACCTTCCTTTTTAGTATATATAAGTTACCCCTAGGTGAGGCCCTAAACAACCCAGAGGGAAGGATGCAGTGCATCTAAAACTTTGGTCATGTTCTTTTAACTTGTAGATGTTCAAGCAGTAAAAAACTCTTCAATTCACGTTTCACTACTGCAAGGTCTACCTCTACCATAGGATAACATTAGGTTACCCTATTATATTTATTAAGTGCTAACTTTCAAATCGGAGAAAGTACCATGGATGAGTTTGGTGTCTATAGAATTGTAATTTGAAACAGTCTTTAATGGTAAAGTCAGATTTTTAGTCACAATTTTGAAAATACCCCTTTTAGAAAGTTGGCATTTTCTTGTCCCAACTATTTGCTGCCTGCAGCCTGTATCCTGGGTCGCATGAATAGGTACAGCTGGCAGTTGGTCTTTGAGTACAACTCCCAGACAATGAGACAAAGGGGTAATAGGTGTTGGCAGGATAGGCCATTTCTGACTTGATAGGGGGAAAGAGCTCTCACCTATCACACTTGCACATCCCAAAGACTACCTCAGCACACTCAAAAAGGGCTTCACACCAGTCTATTGCGTTCCCAGGCAAGCTTGGCCTAGTGCAGGGAGCCAGGCAATTCAAAGCACCTGTGGGGTGCACACCTCCAGAACCTTCTACATAAAAGTGGGCACCAGGTATATATATGAGACCCACAGGCACAGCTCTTCCGTGCAGCTCTGGACCTCTGGAAGTCTCAGAAAGACTGTTGTGCTGCTTCTGTCAGGTGTTTCCTGCATGGCCCGTTGCAGTTGTCCCTATATTAGTCTAATTGTGCACGTTGTAGGCCGCCTTTTCTTTTGCACACCTTACTAGGTAAACACGCTTGCTTTTGTTCCACATTGTACTTTCACACGGAACCTGCATATGTTTTCACATTCTGTTCTTTTCCTGGGATTTAGTCTGAACACGCTAGACAGGGTCAAGCACTGTTGCCCCTTGTTATTCTCTCTGGTCAGACACTAGCACCTAGACATAACACAAGAACACAGCTTTTGTTTGTGAGCACACATGTTTTGTCATGTAACTGAGCACAAGAGTTTGAGAAACACACACTGAGTGAGGGTGCTGAGACGAGATTGCTACGTCAGCTTAGATGTAGAATGTCCATCTGTGTATGTTAAGGTACGGGTCTGTCACTAATCCCAGAGATCTTTGATATATAATCATTTAGCTTCAGGAGAAGAAAGGGGAGCCTAAAACTGTCTTATAACCTGACAGGGCTTTTTATAGTATATGGTTCATTAGCCATGCTAATTGTATTTTTGATATGCATTTGGTTTCTAATAGTGGCACAAATACTGCATTTTGGAGCACAATAGTTTAAATAAATATTCTAAACTTCCTTCGTGTCTCTTGTTTATATTATTGTCGATGAGTACGAGTGAGAGAGCGAGAGGATGTAGCCTTACGGTTAGAGCGCTTGACCTCGAAGCGGGGGAACCTGGTTCGAGTCTCGGCAACGTCGCTCAACATCCTGTGATTCTGGGCAAATCACTTAATCTCCCTGTGCCTAACAAAAATGAATGTGTCCTCATGTAACGCAACTGGTGCTCATGTAAAGAGCTCTGATACCCGATTTCTCGAGTCTAGTTCGCACTATATAAAACTCTATAAAAAAAAAAAAAGTGTGTATCCTGTTACTGCGATTCCTGAGAGGGTCGAGAGTAATGTGTTATGGGGTACCAACTCACTTGCTTCTTTTGGAAGGTTAGGAGGGCAAGTGAGGCACTATAGATAGTCGGATTCTGGCTCATAGGTACTGAGGTAGTATGGAGACATAGGGGTCGATTCCGATCTCGGCCGGTAGGGCTCCGAATCGGATTCGGCATTACCGGATCCGATTCGGAGCCCTATTTCCCGACCGAATCGTACGTGCGTCCGGGCGAGCGAGTACGATGCGTGCGCTCGCGAAATCTCCGACCGACTCGTTCGCAGGACCCGACCGCTCCGACCGACTCGCACGGGGACGACTCGCACCGCGCAATGGAGATGTTCCCCGGCCGGGTAAGTACGATGCGCATCGCGACCGCTCCGACCGACTCGTGCAGTCCGGCTCCAAGGAGCTGTCGGAGCCGCACTTTGGGGGTCCGTGTCAGACCCCCCTGGAAGCGTAGGCGTGCGAGTCGCACACAGGGGGGAGCCATGGGTCCCCCCTACACGTGCGTGTACGGTGCGACCCGCATCGACGCGAACACGCTGTAGGGGGCGTCCTTGTTCGCGTCGTGCCCATTGAGTCAATGGGAGCCCGTGTACGCGTCGTACAACTGGCTCCCATTGACTTCAATGGGAGTCCGACCGAATCGAGTCCGATGGCATACGTGCGCATCGTACTCGTTCGGTCGGACTGCTAGGGTCCGATTCGGTCGGAAATCTCTCCGAATCCGGCTCGGTCGGAGAGATTTCCGGCCCGAATCGGAATCGGCCCCTCAGTCCCTACATGCCGATGTTATGGTCGTAAGCATGGTTCTGTTACTGAGCTGAATCCCTGCAACATGACGCCACCAATGTTTTAATGTGCTTGTCCACAATACCCTTGCTCCTTTAATCTGAGATGTCCGTGGTGTTTGGGATTTATCCTCCACAGTTTTTGGGGACCAACTAGTTCTGTAGGTTTTTCAAGCTTAAATATTAAAAGGTTTACCCCCTGTTTGTGCTAAGTTTTGAATTTATTTTCAAACGTTATGGTACAAGCCATTGTTATTGCTGTTAATTACTGCCCAGCAGTAACTCAGCATTTGATACAACATGGAGTCCCTAATGAGGGAACTCCTGTGATTTTTATTATAGAGGAGTTCGCAGCATTCCCCTTTGAAGTTTTTTATTCCTGTGTCACATTTCCTGTTGTGGACGCTAATGATAAGACTTTGCATGAATAGACAACACCCCAGGCACCTGCTGCAGATTGCCCCATATGCACTTCTTAAAATTCATCTTACCATCTGGGAACACCAGACCTGGTTTGATGGCACCCTTCTCCATGTGTTTGGAACAGTTTGAATGAGCCCCTTAAGTATTGAAGGAGCCAAATGACCGGCACTGGCGGGTTATACCCCTCATCCATATGTGGCTAATATAAATCTAGTGCAGACTTGCGCTTTATGCAATATTCTTGTTGTCCTATATAGATATCTTACACAATATATTTCACATGCTTTACTAGCTGGTCGAGCTACAATTGGCTGTAAGGACAGGTCTAACAGCCTGTTGGGCCTGTCATTAGTTCTGTAATTGTTCATTCAGTTATAGGCAAACAGCCAACAGATTTTGAAGACATACCAATTTGGATCGCCCAAAAAAACGATCAACTTGAAGCTGTGTTTCACCTTATGGGACCACAAGACAAGCACAGAATTCTTACCATATGCCTACCCACTGGACTGGTTCCCAATCTAGCTGACTGCAACATCTGAGGGACTATTTTTGCCACTGTATAAACTCTTTGTCATGGCACTCCCTTGCTGACCATTCTACCGAACGTCCTCAAACAAATACAGATTGAACATGGGGCAGGTCCTGACCTCGATTTGGGGATGAAACCTGTGGGTAATTTTCCCATTGTCTCCGAAATTATTCTTTCTAATGTTAAGAATAAAGCAGCGTCTTTGGCTAAATGTCAGCGACATGCCACAACTGGCAGTAGCCGACGGTGAACGCGAGTTGCCTGTCATTATTGCTAATGTATATATATATATATATATATATATATATATATATATATATATATATATATATATATATATATATATATATATATATATATATATATCTTTAGGACATAACAGTTTGGGAACCAGACCTTCAGTATCACCTCTTGGCAAGCCTAGCTCTGACAAGGACAGCAGACCAGCCTGTGATTTTGCTTAAAAACCATGAGATAAATCTAAACAACAACACCAGAAAAGTAGACAACATGGAGGTTTTCCACGCCCGGAGTCCTTTGAAAGACAATACAATTTTCATGATCACAGTGAACTTAAGACTCCAGACAGGTATCAGTCATCTGATACACATTCTCCTCATTCCTTTCAGGAAATGTTGGACCAGCAATCTGACCATGGACGAGAGGAGTATGTGAAACCAAAAAGGGAGACACAATGCTCATCTAACGTGAAGATAAAGAAGGAGGATAGACCTCCTCCATATAAACCCCCTTTTCAGAAAAAGAAATTTGCAGATTTAACTGCAAAATATGCCGCAGACGGTGAGAACCCTCCTCCTGAACAGGAGTTGGGTGGTGACTCTCCGCGCCACCATGGCAGAAGTCACCATAGTACTCCAGAATCGCCACCAAAATATAGTATCGAAAGCAACTGAAACATTTATTATGGTTGAAACCGCTGACACCTGCTTAGCCCCCCGGACACATTATATCTTTCAGATATTCAAATTGAAGGTGCCTCCAAATGCACCATTAAAGCAATATATTCTGGGACAACTTGACTACTTCTTAATATTCTCTTGGAGGAGGTAGATTATCCACCACCTTTTGTTCTTGCATGCCCCCAGGGTGAGGATGTCAGTCTCCCTTCTTTCTCACATCTAAGGAAGCTTATGCATCTGAATGGGCCCTCGCATTGGCCCCTTAACATTCTTGCAATCATACTGGTTGGGATTAGGATTCACCTTATCATGTTATTCCTATTCAATCCACACCTCAGGTACAACCACAGTATCCAATTAAACGGGATGCTAAAGCACCTGTTAAAGAAATACTTTCCCAATTGGAGTACCAGGGAGTAATTGAACCCTGTGTCATTCAAATGAATAATCCCCTTTTTCCTGTTCTGAAACCTGATCATTCCTATTGCATAGTCTTAGACTATCCACATTTGAATAGTCATATACGCACATTTGCAGTGCAGAATACATATAGTATGGCTCTTAATTATAATATAGTCCGTAAAAAAATACAAAGCCACTTTGGATATTGCCAATGTTTTTTCATTCACAATTTAGCTCCTGAGAGCCGTGACTGTTCCGCCTTTAGCTCCTTAGGTTTTCAAATGTGCTACCGCTGACTTCCTATGGGCTATAAGAACAGCCCGGGAGTTTTGGTGGCAGGAATTGTGTTGATTCTTTATGAAATTGACCCTGATGCTCTGTGCTACGGAGATGATATCTCCCTGATGGACGATAATTTAAATCCTCATCTAGTGAGAGTAAATCGCATAATACTGTGATTTGCACAATTTGGCTACAAGTTTATTTTCAAAAAATCAAATACAGCTTTCTTAAGTGTCCTTTTCTTAGGATATGAACCTACACATGAAGGAAAAAGTCTTGCCCTTCACTTTCTGGAGAAATGTGCACAATTGCAGCCTGCAACTACACTTAAATAATTACAGTTCCTGCTGGGATTTTTTAAT
This sequence comes from Calotriton arnoldi, assembly GCA_963921515.1. Classification (NCBI taxonomy): domain Eukaryota; kingdom Metazoa; phylum Chordata; class Amphibia; order Caudata; family Salamandridae; genus Calotriton; species Calotriton arnoldi. Next base: position 73,354 of record CAWUFW010012242.1, read on the forward strand.
GTTGGCAGAATATATATACCTCATTATGCACCACAAATGAAACAACTTTATGCTATAATACACCCTGATTTTTTTGCTTCCTGCTGGTCATCAGAACACATTGACACTCTTGGATCTTTGCAATCTTACTTGAAACACGCTACTTACATACGCGTGTCAATAACATGAATTTGTTCATCTGCGTTTTGCCGAGTGCAATTGGATTTTATTATGTCACTTTTAACAAAGGTGAAATTGTACCTATAGCATATAAATAACATTATATTCCACTGCAGAGCTGTGTTTTGCTTCTACTGAAAAAATACTGACTGCAGTGCAGATAGCCATCCTTAAAGAATGGCCACTTGCTCAGGGAAAATGCATTATTGTCTTTTCTCCAGTGCCAGCCTTAGAGGCTGTCACCAAAGCTAGCATTCTTACTGCTAAAGCCCTCCATTCTAGATTCATACAATGGGCTACGTCCTTAACAGCCATAAATGTAGACTTCGTCTTTGACTCTTCCTTGCAAACTGAAGAATTTGTGCAATACGATCATGTTTGTCCTTTACCTTCTTCAGTTCTGCCTCTTGATCAATAAAAGACTATCATTTATAATGATGGTTTAGCACAACCTGCTATAGGTTCTAAGTAGCAGTATTTTGCTGCATGCGCCATCATAATTCGTATTATGTTAGATGATGTTTTTTACCCCCAAGCAACTTGCACACAGTCTCTAGGAGACTGCACTGCGCAGTTGGCTGAACTGAAGGCTTTACTTCTTGTACTTGAAAATACAGATCCTAAATTCCCCACACTTATTGTGTGTGATTCGTATTATTGTGTACAATCTTTTAATAATAATTAAAAAAATTAGAGATAAAATGAGTTCAAAGATTCCAAGGGTAGCACAATCAAGCACAAACTGCTATGGGTTAAAATAGCTGATCTTAAGGATAGGCTGCCACACACTTATGCTATTCATGCATTGAGTCATCAACATGTAGGAGAACATGCTGTAGGGAATTCTTTGACTGATGAAGCAGCTAAATCTACAGTAACCACTGCTAAAATTGCAGCAGTAACACGCTCTAAAACTTGTACAGACAATGATATCTTGACTACTGAGAATGTTTTTAAAAAAGGCACCTCTTTACCGAAGGGCTTTCCTTCTTATTTTGTTACTGACCTGGATGTTCCTTTAGTCACTATTCCAGGTGTTGGCGATCATGTGATACCCAAAGAAAACTGCAAACATGATCTCATTGTAGCCGCACATGAAGGTGTAGCTTCCCCTCATGCGGGAGTGGCTGCCACCATTTTACTTTTACAGCGACGTTATTGATGGCAGGGTTAATGCCAGCACACTAGTTAATATGTTCTATGTTGTGACATCTGCCAACAGATTAAAAGCTCTAATGTGTTTCGTCTACCATCTACACATCTTTTTATTTTTAATAAACCGTAAGCCTGTATTTTCTTAGACCACTGCCGTCCACTGATTTCAGAGACTACGTTCAAATGTATTGTGGTTGCAGTAGATTCTTGCTCTAGGTTCCTCTGGGTATGGCCACAGCGCTCAGCTGATGCTCGCACCATTATTAAAGACTTGCAAGTCTTCATTGGTACTTATGTCTGCTGTGCATTACATTTGGACCAAGGTCCGACTTTTGCTTCTACAGCGTACCATGATTCAATGAAGTCCATGGGTGTACAAATGCATTATTCTTCACCATATAGGCCCAAGGGCAATTCTGTTGTGGAAAGAATGAATTGTGACTTAAAACAGTCCTTAACTGCAAGGGTATTAGGTACAGGACGTTGTTGGTTGAACCACCTCTATTGTGTTCAATGAACATTAATTAACCTCCTAAAAAGATCTCTGGGTTTGGGGACCCTGTAAGAAAACCTTTTTGGCATCAAGATGTATACTCCAGATCTCGACGGTCCGGATATTGTGGCAGCTGCCACATCCTTTGACATAGATAAACATTGTGCTGTCTTACAGGACCTACAAAAGTTCTGTTGTGCACAATCTCACAAACATTTTCCTACATCTCTCCCTTTGTGTGCTGAAGATCAACTCGGTTGAGTTCGGCCCTACAAACTGTGCTCCTATTGCAGTCCTTGGCTTCCATGGTACACGGACTGTGATTTTGCCACCACTCCCAGGATACAAAGACAAGCGCTTTTTCTCTATTGAACATGTCAAACTACACCAAGTGGCGGATTCTTCATGGTATGCTTCGGAATAGTCGTTCCTTTACACAAGAATTTTGCAGCCTGTGAGCACCACCAATGTCAATACTCCCTGGCTGGGGGGGGGGGTGAGTCCTCCACTGATAACCTAATTGAAACACTGCCTGTTTCTTCTATTATATCTTCCACAATGGATGTCACTTATACAGATCCACCATTAGCGAATCCTTCCGAATTCGATTTTTTGAGTCCTACTGCTAAGTCACAGCCTTCAATTTTGCGTTTTACCTCCAGGTACTATATGGATCAAGATGATTTCTCTTCAGACAGTTCTTCTGTTTTGCATCCACCTCCAGCACGGATTTGTGTTTTTATTTCATGATTTCATGGTTAAAACACACTTATCTAGTCCCTCCTTGGATAATGTTTGGATTATGCTCTCCTTGGTTTTTTTGTTTATGTGGATTGAATTTGTGAAGTTTTATTTCTTGTTAATCAATAGCCATTACCTCCCGGAATGTTCTGCTACAGAACTGGTCAATGGGGTGTTGCCCCCTCATTCTTCTGCACATAGATTGAAAACATCTCAGTCATTCCAGTGACTGGTGGAATTATTTGGGATAAGGTTCTGTTCAATATATTTTGCCCTGTAGAGGTCCTGCAGATACCATATGTGTTCAAAGGTTCTATGGTGTTGTAATAGTACCAGAGTTACATGCAGAAGATTGGGATGTTGACACAGTAAATTCTATGCTTTCTAAACTAGAGTATTATACTGTTTTTGAATGAGAGGATCTATATCTTAATTTTGCTAATTAGGCCGATATGTTCTGTTATCATCACTATGGACATAATTTCCTGCCCAGTGCAAATGGACAACATCTGCATTTTATGTATACACTATGAGTACATTGTCCAACTACCCATCAAGGGAGTTCAAGAAAGCAAAAAGACAAATTCACATGTTTTATGGGATATGACACTTCACGTCATATTATTTCAAATTAGTTCCAACCCCATCAAAACAATATATGCTTACTCAAACTAAGCTCATCTATGCAGCTTCATTTGCCAACCAGTTAGCCCTCAAAGGTTACGATTACTGGAAAGACAACATTGATTTGAAATCGATTTGGGGTGCGAAGTCCTGGCAGGTTCAGGACACAAAAACCTTATTTCAAGCCTGTTTAATTCCCACTCAAATGATTTTCTTGAATGAAACGATCCAACAGACTACCTGTCTGGAATTGGCAAAAATGAAAGAAAGAAATGCTCCAATCATTCCCTCTGTTGCCCACTTTGATAAATGGCAGAGTCTAACAAACTACTCTGAAGACCAATTCAATATCATGATGCAGAATAGTACATTTAATTCCTCATTTTTAAGTTCTGATGGGTGGTTATTATGGCCAGTGGACATAAATGGTTGTCATGCCTCTTTCTTAATTGCACGCCTGGATTTAAATCAAGCAGACCTGATCGCCGATGCTCTCAGTCAACACATTCTAGTATTGTTACCATCTATTCCGTGGGAAGGTTATGTCAACAATGGTTGGAACATTCTACACTGTCTGCAGTGAAAGAACATCTTTCTCTCCTGTCTGAAGACATGAATTTATCAGATTTTCTTTTAGGTCCCAGATCCCCACATTCTAAATGATTTTTATATGCTACTTATAATGAATTTGGAAATTGTCCCAAATGGAAGCTGCTGTACGTTTAAGACAAATTGACCAAGATAATTTAGATAAAATTCAAGCCGGTGTTGATAATAGTATTAATACATTGTCATCTCATATTTACAACTTAAACAACATTGTGTCGTCTGTTATTGATATTGTGCAAAGGATATGTCAAAGTTGTATCATGGGAAAAGTCAGCTTAGATCTATTATCCTGTTTAGCTGGACGCTTTACTCTCAAAATGGGTGTGTTCCATGGCATTACTTGAATTGTATCAATTTGATCAACTTCTATTCACCATAGCTGAAACGCCTTCGGCAGTGTGGTTAATACATGGTGTTATTTCTCTGCCTTTCTCGACATTTCCCTTTAGGTAGATATGGACCCCTTGGAAGTAGCTTCATCCATGAGGTATGGTCACTTCCTATTACATATCGTTGTGAACATTCTAATAAAGATGTTTATAATACTGGAGATGAATGCGACTATACTGTTGGACATTCACTCATTTGTAAACAGGTCAAAATTAATGGCGCTTGTAGGACTTCAGCACCTAATTTGGCTTGTTTTCTAAAGGCATTCCGGTTCCTGCAGTTCTCCGTTTTATTACGGTACTCTCTACGATAGTTATCTCATGTTTAGCGATCAAGACTGTTAAAGAATGCGGGCTGGAGTCCTGTATATATTTTGTCCGTTTCCCAGTTATTTACTTGTTGCAACAACAATTTGTTTTCCCGTCCACATGGGATTGTAGATAGCTCATTGTGACCTTCCATTCCAACTTTGAAGGCAGATTTCAACAAGCTAAGCAGACTCAAAGCATTATTGTTTCAACAAGTAGTAGCTCTTACATCTGCTTTTGAGACCTTCGAATTGCAGGTGGCCAGAACGTCTAGCAAAATACAGTCATTGTTAAATAAAAATCTTCCCCTGCACTTTGGAGAATTAGTGCATCAAATCTTTAATGCCTCTAGTATCTCACCATTGCCCAATTTCTTAAGGTTGTATGGTCCGGCCTCGTTAGTTATTTTGAAACCATCTTTGGAGTAATACCGGCTTTTACCCATAACATTTTTCTAGTGTATTTGGAGGATTCCTGTTGTTGTTGTTATTCCTCATTTAGGACATTATCCATTCCATTACAAAATAGCTTTATTCGACGGATATATCATCAAAGCATACTACATGATACATAAATTTGTTTTAAAAAGTTAAAACTATTCCTATGTACAATAAAAAGTACACAATTACAAATGTGATCGAAGTTAATAAAACTATAAAAACCTTGTTAGCATCGTTCAATTCATCATCATCATCTATAAGACGGGCCACCCTACATGTGGCCAGTACCTACAGTTCATACAATGGAAAAAAACAATAGGAGCCGCCATCAGCCTAAAGAGAGAACATGCGATCTAATAGCCCAAGCCCAACTCAGAAACTTTGCCAAGGCAATCACAATAGTAGAAGATGTATCAGAGTGTAATAGTCTTAGGGCAACCTCATTCCTTCTGGTGCCTAGAGATTTACAAATTGGCATCAGCCATACTCGGCGTGGACAGCATAGGCTGGGCAAGCAAATAATAAGTGAGCTAAAGACTCCGGGTGAGTGAGACAGATGGGACAGGAGTCAGCTTCTAGTTTTCCCCATCTTGCTGTGAATTATCTTACTGGCAATGAACCCACCCTGAATTGGAAGTAAAGCTTCCGATCATGCGGCTTGGTGATAGTGTCCCAGTATTGCTCAAAACTCGGTGCTGGCTTAACAGCAAGGAAACTCCCTGTAAGGGAGGAAGTGTTGCAATTCCTGTAAGCACCTTGGGCCACCCATTCCCAATATTTAGCTTTTAAAACCACTTTAGAGGGGAACGGAGTGCCTGCCGGATTTTCCCATAGAGGGGCCATACCGAGACTAATCAGGGAAGCTCTAATCCCCTGCAACCATTTAATCTTATGTATACGATCAGCGCTGATTAGGTCCCTGAGGCCTGCAGCATAATTGGCCAGCTCTGGGGTACACCAGATTCTACGCCAATAAAGCAAGGGACACAGTCTTGCTATATCGGCCAGTGCCTTCTTACCTAGGTCATATAGCAGTGGGCGCACTGGTGTGCTTTGTGGGAGGCTAGTAATCTTGCGTAGAAGCCTATTTTCTTCTATTGTTAGTTGTGAGAGGTTCTCAAAACCCCAAAGCTCGGCCCCGTATAGGGCAGAGCTGACCACTTTCAAGTCATATATTTGGAGCGCTGGGCTTACTGGTTTTGTAAAAGAAGAGCTAAACTCTGAATGTAAGACACCGGCCTGTTGCCGGTGTTTCAATGAAGCCACTTCGAGTTGCCGCTTCCAGCTCAGGTCTCTCTGTAGGGTGACCCCAGATATACAAAGTCCGTGACTTGTTCTAAGGGCCGGTTATTCAGCACGATGCCTCCTTTAAAAACTTTATGTGGGTTAAAACACATAAATTTCGTTTTCGACACGTTGATTTCCAAGCCCCTTAATCGACAAAACTCTTCAAAGAGGTTGAGGGCTCGCTGCAGGCCACTTGGTGTTTTTGAAATGATCAACCTGTCGCCCGCGAACATTGAAATAGGGATTTTAACACCTGCTAGGGCAGGGGCATCTGTAGGGGTGGAAGCTAAAAAATCTGCAATCCCATTTATAAATAAAGAGAATAGTGTGGGAGCCAGTACACACCCCTGTCGCACACCTCTCTCTATAGGAAAGGGGGTGGTAACTTCGCCCTGAGCTCCCCACCGAATTTGGGCAAAGTTATCCTCATGAAGTCTAGCAATAAGGGTTAACAAGTCCAGAGACATCCCCATCTCTTGAAGTACAGACCATAGTTTACTACGGGAGACGAGGTCGAAAGCTGATTTAAGATCCACAAAGGCAGCATAAAGGACATTATCATCCTGTTTCTGTTTCTTGGCAATGGATTCTCCTTTTGTGGGTGCTCTGGAGCTGGCTCACTCCCACACTGCTGTGAGCGTCTGCTTCAAATCTTTGAAATGTTTCTACTACAGGAGCTGGATCTTGATTGGTCCTTATATTTCGACCTGCCTGATTTACCTGCATACAACCCATGTTGCTCTGTATCTGGTGCCCCTTCGAATGGGCACTGGACATTTACCTGGCTTCGCAGACATCCACTACCTTGGACTTTGGACTGCTAATAAGTCCCTTAGCGACCCATTCTCAGGACTGTTCCTTGAGTTTTTGACTTCTTCACAATTCGAAGTTTGAGCCACTAGCCTATGAGGAAAATGGAGCATCAGCACATGGATCATTGAATACTGGCTTTGCTAGTATGGATGTAGGTTGCCCAGTAACTGTCCCAGCATCGGTTGAGACTGGAGATCATATCTGCTCCTTGGAGCTCGGTACTTGGGCAGGCGACCAATTATCACGTGCGGAAAGAGACTCCTTAATGGAGTCTTTATCCTTTGAGATGGCAAGTGGCACAATGGATTACTCTGAAGCACCATAATTTGATTGTTTTTCCAGATTGACATTAGCTTCTATTCGTTTTCAGTAACTCTCAATTCTAAACTATGCTTTGAGTGTGTTTATCTTTTGATTACATTTATTACATTTAGTATTCTCTTTAGTGCTATTATACTGACCAAAGGGAGAGTGGCATGTGTTTCCTGCATGGCCCATTGTAGTTTTCCCTATGATAGCCTAATTGTGCATATTGTAGGCCGCCTTTTCTTTTTCACATGTTACTAAGTAAACATGCTTGCTTTTGTGCCACATTGTACTTTCACACAGAACTTGCATATGCTTTCGTGTTCTGTTCTTTCCTGGGATTTAGTGTGAACATGCTAAAAAGGCCAAACAAAAGTGCCCCTTTTATTCTCTCTGGTCAGACACAAGCACCTAGACATAACATGAGAACGCAGCTGCTGTTTGTGAGCACACACGTTGTGTCATATAACTGAGCACAAGTGTTTGAGAAACACACACACTGAGTGAGGGTGCTGAGATGAGATTGCTATGCCAGCTAAGATGTAGAACATCCAAATGTGTATGATAAGGTATGGGGTGCGCCACTAATCACAGAGATCTTTGATATATAATCATTGAGCTTCAGTAGAAGAAAGGGCAGTGTTTAGGCTAGAACTGTCTTATAAAATGACTGGGCTTTTTATAGTATATGGTTCATTAGCCATGCTAATGGTATTTTTGATATGCATTTGGTTTCTAATAGTGGCACGAATACTGCATTTTGCAGCACCATCGTTTAAATAAATGTTCTAAACTTCCTTTGTGTCTCTTGTTTATATTATTTTGGATGAGTACGAATGAGAGAGCAAAAGTGTGTATCCTATTACTGCGATTCCTGAGAGGGTCAAGAGTGTTGTGTTCTGGGGTGCCAACTCGCCTGCTTCTCTGGTAAGATTAGGAGGGCAAGTGAGGCACTATAGATAGTCATACTCTGGCTCATAGGAACTGAGGTAGTATGGAGACTCAGGGGCATATTCATAAGGAGCTATCACCGAATTAACGGCACCTTATCGCAGCCAAAGTCGTGATAAATGTACCCCCCCATTCACAAGCCGGTGTAAACAGCCCACAGCACCAGTTTACCCGCGATAGCAGCCGCAAAAAACATCGCCACAGAGGACCCCCGCAAATATCGCTAATGAGATGCAGAGTAGGTGTTCCCGTGACAAAAGTCGAGACAACAGCACACCTCAACATTCACAACGACCAGCCACATCCGCGATAAAAACACAAAACAGTCGATAAGGCGCGTTAGCACCAGGAAATCTACACCTGCTCTGACCTGGTGTAAAGTCAGACTGCAGCCAGCACCACAAAAGGGAGCACAGCCCAGGGCCACATCCGAAGGGCAACAGATGCCATGGAGCCACCCAACATGCGGCCCGGACACCCAAGAGGGCCACAACACCCACCGACACCACCCCAGGACCCCAACCCACACCCGTAACACCCCCCCCACGGGCCACCACAGACGCAGCGCAGACAAAGACAGCAGAACCCCAGGAAACGTACCAGCCGCACAGACCCAACATCTGACAATGTCACCGTTCACTACAGGCTGAAAGGGACAGCCAACCTACACATCCTGACCATCATCGCCTAACAGGCCTACGGCACCAACACAGCGGACAACCAACATCCCACCCCACAAAAAGCTGATGGCGTGGCTGCACCTGTTGGCCCCTGGGACCCCCCATCCAACACCCGCCAGAGTCGTCGGAGTCTCACAGCCAGCCACATCCAAGTCCCCCACACCTGCCCTGGAGATCACCATCACCCTGGTACCCCAGTCCCCATACGTACAACACAATGCGCAGGATCCGCTGGAGATCAAGCAAGGACCATACGCCATAGCAGGATGCACGCACGTGTTGGGGGCAATACACAGCACACATGTACTACCTGTGCCCCCTGGTGACACAGCACACAATCACCGCAACAGGAAGCACACATCTCACCCCAATGTGCAGGCAACAACAGAACACCGTGGGACACCCAACAATGTTGCCTTCAAATACACAGCCAGTGTGCATGATACATTCATCCTCCGACGGTCCATCATCAACCAGCGTTCCCAGGATGGCAACAAGGGAAATGCACAGCCCCTTGGCAATATACAAATGAACACCCCACACACCTCAACTCCACAACCATGCAACTCACAACGCTGGCAATGCACACGTCACAAAATCACATACAACAGGCACAACAATATGCCCACCCACCAGACACGACAGAACAACTTACAAAGTCCACATGGGCAAGCCCTGAACATGAGCCAGCAACGGCTTGGCACCTCAGCCACATAATAGCCGAATGTGGGGAGAGGTGGCAACTAGGCATGTGTGAAGGATGCAGTAGAACCATGATTGGGAAAGTACACAATGCCAAGAGTGCCGGAGATGTGCTGGACACCTCGCAGTATGCAGAACACACCCATATCCATGGCGACACACACCGCTTGCGTATGGAGTGCAGTGGACAGTGGACGCCACCATGTCACCCCACCCAGTGGGGGACCTCGCGGAAATGTTGCCTGTTATGCCCCCCCTAAGTGTCAGCAGAGTGGGATGGCCCGGTGTACGCCACGCCAGCGTAGGGGTGTGAATAAAAAGCACGTAGGCCTGGGCGTGGTCCTCTTCCGGAAAGACCCACGTCTCTGCAGGGCGGCGCCTCCCACCTCGCCACAAGGCCGACACCATCCTCGTGAGCGGAGTTGCCTGCGATGCCGTCCGCCTGCCGGACCCCGGCATGCTGGACCACAAACCCGTCAGGCCAGCCCCTGCGCAGCCAGGCCACACTGATCACCTTCCGACACCGGCGTATGTCAAGGAGGGCCCACCACGTACCGGCGCAAGCCCGAGGCCTGAGACCTTGGCAGCCACCTCAGACCATCACGGCCTCCACGACACAGGCCCGCTTTATTCCTTTTTCATTGACGTACTACACTGCCACCCCCGGCCTACTCTTCGGACCAGTAGGTCCCATATGTGAAACTGTGTCCTGAGTCATGAATGGCAGTGACCCAAAATCCGGGCTAGCGGCCACTGCACCAGACCCCGCGATCAGTGAGGCATAGTTCAATATGGGCATCGTGCGACACGTGGTGCCACTAACCCTGTTCAACGCCAGCCTGCTACACATGGTGCCACTAACCCTGTTCAACGCCAGCCTGCTACACATGGTGCCACTAACCCTGTTCAACGCCAGCCGGCTACACGTGGATGAGGGACCAGGACTACCCTGCTGACCAGTAGGTCACACATCCAGCACCTAGTCTCAAAGCACGAATGGCGGAGTCCACACCAGTGGTAGCACGGAGAGGTGTAAGAGGAAGATGCGGCTCAGTCCGGACAAATGCCGGGTCACATACACGGAGGTGACCTGAACTACGCAGGCCGGTGGGGCCATCCAACCCATGCCGGAGACACTCGGTGAATGGGCCGTGCTGACCACTGACTCAGGCCTACACCACGGTCAGGTAGGTCACACATATGGAACTGAGTCTTGATTACACTCTGGCAGTGAACATTATTTAAGGCAGAGAACAATTCACAATACACCCTCCGATGTGGTGGCAACAAGTCTGTGCATGGCATCACAACCACACGTGTGTGTGGGCCTACGCAGACCACTGCCCTCGACCTACGCTGCGCACGAGTGGGATCACAGATTTGGAACTGAACATCAGTAATTCAAAAGGCAGAATACAATTCTTCGCATGCACGGAGGGGTGTAAGAGGATGACACGTTGCAGTCTGGAGGGAACAGGATCAGCGTCACGGAGGTGATTGAACACTACCGACAACTGCCACTGTGTCACTAACTCTGTGTCTCGCGAGCCAACGACCCGTGGCTGTGGGCCACTGCTGACCGCTGCCTCCGGCCTACACTGCGGTCCAGTAGGTCACAGAGCCTTGATTTGGCATTCTTGGAGTTCACATATGTGTACCGGCATCATCGCAGACTGCATCCCCTCACAGCACCTGTGCCACTAAGTTTGTTCCCCGACATTCATGGACACTCACTGGTCGTACATTGGTGGCGTTTGTGTCTGTGGACTAGGGGCTAGTTTACATCCTCATGTAGCTGATCCCGAATTGTTGGTGCAAACGAGGGTTGCGCTTTCTACTCCTCCATTTGCTGCTTCCAGATAAGATCAGACCTTCCGCATCATGCCCTGGAGGACACCTTCCACTGTCCCCCGAAACCCTCAGCAACATACACCTCGGACATTGATGGGGACCCGCTCAGGTCGCAAGGCCCATCTGACTGCACCGCAAGTCACCGTCCCGTGGCTGGGTTCCTGTGCTGGCCGCAGTGCATCCGGGGCCACTAACTCTGTGCTGCTCAGGCCTGGGACCCCTTCTTCTGAGACATTGAATGGGCTCTGTAGCGATGGTCTTGGGGTCATCAACGCCATGTGTCTGTGGCCCTGCGCTGTCCACTTCCTCCGGCCCCAACTGCGGGCCACCAGGGCCCACACATGGCATCGAGTCTTGACCGGCCCGGACGTCGCATCACTTCAGGAGGCACACGCCACCACCGCAAGGACCACCTCCAACCGCCGTCTGCCAGAGTCGAAAGGGTGGTCCTGACAGACCTATGGAGTTGCTCAGACCTGTCGTGAATGCCATCATCGGCCTGATACCCTGCTCAGCACTCCAGATGCCAGTGACTCAGTGCACCGCAAGCCATTGTCCGTTACTGATTGAGTTTTGTGCTGTTGTGAGGTTGCGCAGAAATGTCACCTCATGCAGTGGGGAAGACCTGGGACCATGAGGAGGAGGATGTGTCAAGTGTGCGGACGGGAAAAGGCACAGACAATGGGAGGGCAGGTGGCAACAGCCCCAAGGCAGGAATGCAGACTGGTGGTGGTAGTCAAGCTACACACCCGGATCTAATACTGGGTATTGCGCTGTGGACGCAACTGTCACCTCAGGCAGTGTGGGAGACCTGGGACGTTGATGAGGAAGTTGATGCAGGTGTAACACTCCCCACTGCATCTGCATCAGGACTAACCCGAAAGGACACAATCCTAGCAATTTCTTCACATGAACGCGCTCTTCTCTAGTGCCCGTACCTCAGTGCACTGCAACTCACAGAACCTCCAGACTGAATATTGGGTGACCTCTGTCCTTAATCCAGATCCCTCCATGTTGCTTTGCATTTGACTCTGTTATGCTGGTGAGTTCTGATTCCATTACACTGGTGTCCACTGTTCAGGTAGTTGGCAGCACCAAGCACTCCGTGCGGGCTGGCTTATACTCACCCCACACACATCCAGCACAGGCATCACTGTACATGTGGCCCTGCCAATAAAGGGGCTGGGCGCACATGCCCGTAGCCAGTTCAACATGATATGTGCATGTGTCTCTGTGGAGGTGTGGGTCTCCTTTGTGGGGTGTCGGTGGTCCCTGAAGGGTATTGGACACCCACGTATGTGTTCTAGTTCGCATTCCATGGGTTCGGCAACACCCTCACCTGTTGGGCCACCTCCTTTTGGCGTTCTGCCACCTGGCATTGGGGTGCCATGTGTGGGTGGGTGAAGTGTTGTGAGGCAGCCGTGATTGCGGGTGCTTCATGCTGTGTGGTCTGTTGCAGGGGCTGAGTTCTCCTCTGAGTAGCTTGTCTGCCCTGGTCCTGGTGGTGGGTTGTGTGGGATGTCCATGGGCTATTGTAGGGCGTCGGTGTCGGGGCTGTGGTGTTCGTCTTGGGCATCACTGATGGGTTGTCTGTTCTGACCTGCTGGAGGTGTTGTTTGTCCCTCTGCATTGTGAAGGGGAGGTGCATGTTGGCATTGTGTTGGCGCCTTGTTCTTGTCGACATGCAGACTGTGTGACAGTGTACATTGTGACTGTTTGGGCGGTGGTGGCTATTTGAGTTGGGACAGTGTACATTTGGCCTACATGGCTGATGTGGGGTTGTAGGGGTAGATGTGCATCTCACAGTTCCCTGCTCTGTCCAATGTGATTGTTCTGTTTCTGCGCCTGGGTGGACCCAGTAGTGTCCCCTGTTCTGCAGTGTGGGTGTTGCACTTTGTGCCATATTGTCATGGTATGTGCTGTGATTGTTATGTGTGTGTGCTGCAGTATGCCACGGGGATGGGGGACATGTCCCTGGCTAATTGTGGGTGTGCAGTGTGTTACACCTCATTGTGCATGTGTGGCATTGTGCCCTTCACCCCCGTCCCCCCAGTCCCTGTTGGATCCTCACCCTGTTGTTGTTGTGTCAGGTCCTGTCGAGCTGTGTCTGTACTCCCTACTCCTTGCACCCTCTCCACACTGATGACTGTGGCCTGGGTTTCCTCCAGCTCCTCCTGTGGCGCTGGACTTCCACCTCCTGTCGCCGTTGCTGCCTTCCTGTTGGCAGCGGGTTTGTACCTGGTTTAGGTTGTCATGTCCTGCCGGCGCCTCTTGGCCTCCTGGATTGGCCTCCTGGGCACTCTGACTGCATTCCAGGTGGTCTGCTTGTGGGTCAGTTACTGGTAGTGTTCTGTCGCCTCTGTGGCCTTGGTCTTGTTTTCCTGCGGTCTGCACCCCATCTTCCTCTCCCTTTTCTCCTTGGCCTTCCCCGAGCCAGTTGTTCCTTGCTGGTGGTCTGTGGGAGTTGTGGGGTTCACGTTGCCCTCTGCGCTGGGTCAGGGTGCATCCATGTTGCTACGTGCTTTGGCTTGTTTCTGGTGTGTTGTGTCTGTGGTTTTTATGGTGCAATTTCCCGCCAGACGCGTGGGATTTGCAGGCCTGAGGCTGCTTTTTGCTACTTTTTGTACCGCGATTGGCCTCATCGCATGATTTCTCGCGTTCGTGTTTCGCATTTTTTCGGCGTGGCGTTGATTTTCACGCTGACATTTGACGCGTTATCTGGTGACTATCGCATGGTACCGCCTTGTTGTGAATTCCACGTTGACACAGGGTTATTTTCCCGTGATAGGCTGCGTTATTGAAAGTTGCGTTACGCTACTCTTGCAGTAGTTATCGCACGTTCTTGTGAATATACCCCCTAGTCACTACATACTTATGTTCTATGGTCCCAAGCATAATTCTGTTTCTGATCAGAATCCCTGCAGGCCTCCACATCGAAAGCCCTCAGTTGAGGCTTCCCAAAGTAGACGTCACAGGGTTTCAGGGCTTCATATCGCAGCCCCACAGCTTCCTTGGCACAGCCGCCGCATGATGCATCCTAGATACTGGATCTAGTAAGGTTCCGCAACCCAGATTTATTGTTCAGCATGCCTAACCTGGTCCCTGTATCCTCCCACTCTCCATTGATGTGAGCTTTGTCCCAGTTTGGCCCGATCAGATAACCACAGTTGGTACTTTGTGCTTCTCAGCACCATTTTTACCTAAATCTTTAAAATTGCGTATCTCCGGTTCTACTGATTTAATTTTTATTGTTTTATTCTCAGATAATTTAATAAAATATACTCTATTCTTCTAAATTGGTGTGGGATTTTCCTTGAGTTGTGTTTTGTTTTTACTGTTTGAAGTGCTGCATAATTACTTTACACATTGCCTCTAAGTTAAGCCTGACTGCTTTGTGACAAGCTGCTATAGGGTTAAGCATAGGTGACTTTGGGGTTTGCTTGTGACTTCACCCTGACAAGGGTTGTGGTTACTGCTTGAATAGGGTTTCACTCCCCCTAACCAGTAACCCAATTTCCTACTGTTGTCAAAAATAATTATTATTTTCAGGAACAAAATCCAAACCTTCAGTAGATCACAGGGACGTTTAAAGTTTTGTCTTCAACAAAGAATCTCAGCCTAAGTAAATCATCTGGTAGGAAAAGTTCAAATCCATAACAGATTGATATTGCAGACATATTATAGACTCTATTGACTGCCATCTTCATCATATGATATTCAAAAACATTCTTTTCTCAATGGGCCCCTTTTCTGTATATTTTTACTTCGTGTTTAAATTCCCATGTCCTTTCAGTTTTATAGTTGGAGCCAGGGGGCAGATTTACTAAACTTTCATGCAACGCAGCAAGGCAACTTGCTACGCTACGTTGCATGAAAGGCAGTGAGCAGAAATGTGCCATATCTACTAAGATGTGGCACACTCCTACTCTCTCGTAGCTCTGACGCACTTCAAGCATCCTAGCGGGAACACAGGCACACTTGCACCATGGGGCAAGAATGCCTGGATTACAGGCAGGATTGTGTTTTGTGCAGGAAGGGAAACCTTCATGCACAAAACAAATGTTAAATGCATATTCCTATTTGTATATGTGCTGCAGAATGCAGCACGCATCGAAAGCGAAAGTAACTAGGAGAAATGAAGATATTTCTCCTGGTTTTGGCAGCCTAGGGTAGACACACCAGTTTGGTTCAAAGCCAGGTTTATTGCCTCCATAAATCTGGGACTGCATCAAAATCCATTGGTGGATGCATAGGAACACCATGCAAAGCCAATGCAAATCAGGCTTTGTGCAGTGTAGTAAATCCAGAAATAAATTTTGCAACCAGCTGGGTTAAAAAAAGTGACACAACTCCAACACAAAATGTTAGTAAATCTGCGCCTAGATCTAATAACTAAAAGCACACATTCAACAAGTCATCTCGGTACTAATAACTCTTTGGCACTTCAGGTTTTGTTTCCAACTCTTTTGGAACCGGCGACTGGTTTTGCAAGTCGAATGCCAATTTTTTAAATATAATCCCCAAAGCTGACAACACAATCTTATCCTCAATCACTTCCTCACCATACCTGCTTGTAGAATTTCAGGGCAGCCTAGGGAAACCCAGTCAGTTCATCAGGGACTGCTGCATACGTCAAGATATCCTGGGCTCCTAGTACTTTGAAATTTTTCCAATCTGTTTGGTGTACATGGGTAAGCTGATCTATAGGAAGGTCTTGATATTCTGATAGTGAATTTTGTAGCTTCCCTCACAAGTCACGGTAAGTCTTTTGGAACTGCCAATACTCATCAATCAGCAATCTCTGCCAAACAGGTTTGAGTGGATTAAAAACCAGGCAATGAACACCCTCTATTCTATTGAATGCTCAAGGGAGTATGTTTTTCTAATGCTCCTGGTCCCAAATATACTTCTTTGTGGAATCTCAACATCATATTTAAGTAGTTTCTTGACAAGGCTGCTAATAATTTATTACCTGTGAGAAGGTTACCTCTTAAGCTATGCTGTAGTGCTTCATTTCAATTGAGCATTAGATATTTCCACCCCTTCGGGTGTCCCTCTCAATATCACAAGATAAACCAAGACAGGCTTAAGATTTGTTTTTTACTATTATTTCCCTAATCAGCCAATATAGTGTGTGGGTTCCTGCCTTAAAATGTATGAATACATGACTGGCCTTTTAGAAATGTCCTCCTCCACTCAACTATTATACTTTATCTTTCATAAAACCATTTAAACTTGTGTCTTCTCCTACTTTGGTTTGCTTGCTTAACTCCTTAAATGTGACCGATGGCCGCGCTTCCTCCCCAGTGTGTCTGTTGGCCATTGGCCGACACTGCGGATGGTCAGAAAGGTTCTCCTTATTTTTTTAAAAATTTGTAATGACGATCAGCGCACATGGCATACTGACATCATTTCTCCTGAAAGTGAAAGTAATGAAGATTTACTTTCACCGAATCAGTGCTCAGGGGCATTTCTCAGCCCCTCAGAGCTCTGATTCTCTTAGGAGAAGTATTGTTGGAATGGGAAGAATCTCTCCTTTCCAATGGTACCTCTGCCCAGTGGATTCCTGCTCGGGGATCGCTGCAGGAAGCGATCCCCAAGCAGGGATCCACCCACCAGACACCAGGAATTGGGCGACTAGCCCCTTAGGCTAGGATTTGTCTCCCAAAAAACCTGGCCCAATTCAGTCTTTCTGTCCCTCCTGGGGGGCAGATGGTGTAATTACTCTCCATCTGACCCCCTGGGGGGCAGAAAGACCTCTAGACACAGAGATTTATTTGTTTTATAAAAATATAGGGGTGGGGGCTGCTCAACATGGGAATGGCCCTTCCCTACACCCCAACTAAATGGGTAAGCAGTCTTTCAGCTCTCCTTGGGGCGCAGATGGGGATAATTACCCTGGATATTTTCCGGGGGTGAGCAGAAAGCCCACTGAATGCTAGGGAATGTTTTTATTATTTTAAATATAGGGGTGGAGGCTTCCCCGCATTGGGCATGGCCATGCGCTAACTTCAAGTTAATGGGGCAAGCTTCTTTCTGCTCCCACCTGGGGGGCAGATGGTTGTAATTGCCCCTGATCAGTCCCCCTCAGGGGGTAGAAAAGCCACTAGGGACTAAATTCATGCAATATTTTTGGGAGGGGAATGGCCACCCTAGGCATGGGCCCATGCTCTCCCCACCATGAGTGAATTACACGTGCTGCCCATCCTGAGGGTCGGATAGGGTATTCACCCCCAATCTGCAACTACCCAGATATGAGGCTTGTCCCAATTAGGGAGACTGCCCCAAGCTTGCTCCCGGGGGTAGAAAATCCACCCGACACCAGGGATTTTGCCTTTGGAGCAAAAGAAGGTGTTGCTGGTGTTGCAGTCTGTCATTGGCCACACCCCACCCCAAAAGGGACAAACCGGTCTTTTTTCTTCCCCCAGGGGCAGACAGGAGGTGTGCCCCCAAATTGCCCCTCAGTGCAGAGATCCCACTATATGATAGGAATATATATATTTTTTTAAATAATGGGGTGTGTCTTGCCCATCCTAACATCAGGCCCCACCCTATACTCTAAAACCGCAAGTGCCTTTCTGCTCCCCTGCGGTCTAAAACATCTCTTCCCAATGGCAAGCGGGAGGACATTTGATTCTTTTGGATGTTGTTTTTACATATGTGTGAGGAGAGCCTGGCTAACTCCCAATATCATCCCACTTGCAATGGCAAATGTTTGCACTTTTTAGGCTTAGGTATGCTCCCACTTGGAAAAACCTGCCAGGCCCATACAGTGCTCAAAACTAGACATCTGACGGAGCTAGATATATTTTATTTTTTGGAGGATGCTAAACCAGATGTAAGTTTCCTTACAAGACCTAGCTTCATGGGGAATCGGCCCCCAACATTGTTCAAGCCCTTCCCTCAAATTATTATATAATACGTAAAGATAGAGATCATAAAAAAGGTGGAGGGCTGGCCACCATTATGTAGGCTAATTTTATCTGTTGAACCGACCCTTCTGCGATACCTAAGTGTGAAAGTCTTGAGTTCGCTATTTCAATGTTTTGAAATATTAGTTTATAGGCCCCCAGGTCCTTCTGGTCAATTCATTCAATATTTCCTGGAAAATCTCTCATATTTGGCCACTAAATATTGCCATTTTACGATATTGAGGGATTTAAAGCTGCATTTAGACGCAGCGAACAATGCCTAAGAAGTAAGCTTTAGGCGCGACCTAGCAGCGATCTAACTGGAACAATGGGTCGAGGGCCTGAAGCATATAGGAGGCCATCTTTTGGACCCTGTATTTACCAACAGTCCCCTATTACAGGTTTTGGACGCAGCGCCACTTTTTTGAACAGATCATTATCTTATCCCTATAATTCTTGAGTTAACTGGACCTACCCCTCCTCAGAGATGGAAAGGAGTTAAAGACCGGCTATGGTCTAAGTTAAATAAGGATAGCTGGAGAAACATTTTAAGTTTATCCTCCCTTTGTATAAATTCAGATCCTCAAAATGTGAATAATGTGATAGTAGAATGGTTAATTGAAAGTTTAGATCAAACTATTCACAAAAAAATCATAATCAAAAAATCTAAAAATAAATCAGCTTCATGGTACTCTCCGCACCCCAGAACTCTAAAAAAAAGAGTGCAAAATTGCAGAAAGGCATGGAGGAAGAATTTTGATGAAAATAAGTATTTGTACCAGGAAAAAGTAAGGAACTACCACACTGAAATTAGGCAAACCCAGGCTTCCTTCTTTGAAACTAAAATCCACAATGCAGCAAATTCCCCCAGAGAAAGGTTCAGAATTGCTAAGTCCTTGTTGGGGCTGACTAGGATTGCCTATGTAACAGAACCATCCACTGATAGGTGTAATGCTCTGGCTGAGCATTTCAATTTTAAAATCTTAAACAGCTACCGATCATTCCAAAAGGAATGTAAAAGTAAGATTACACTCCATTGAAAATTAGTGAGAATGTATGCTTGCCCACCCTTTCTCAATCTCCCCCTCTTTCTTTAGAGGAGTTTACGGACCTTTTTGGGAAAATCAAATCAGGATCCCCTCTTGATCCGGTGCCAGTGAAAATTCCCATGTTAAAGGCGGAAATTATTTGACCTATTTTGTAAGAATTGGTCAGTACATCCCTGGAAACAGGCATAGTGCCCCTACCATGGAAATATGCGATGGTCAGAGTTGACCTAAAAAAAAGCAAATCTTGACCTGTCTTGTTTGGATAACTTTCATCCTATATCCCTGCTCCAAAGTTTGAGAAAAGTGGCAGAAAAGTCTGTGAATATATGTCTGTTGAAGTTTCTCGAAGATAACTCAATCTTACACCAGACACAAAAAGGCTTTCATCCCAAGCCTTGTACAGAGACTGCTCTTCTGGCACTAGCGGAAAAGGCAAAAAAGAGATTGGATCGGGGGCAACAGTGGCTATTATTCTCCTGGATCTCAGTGCAGCCTTTGATACTGTTGGCCACGCCATACTTTTAGATAGAGTGGGTTGGGCCAGTATCACAGGGAAAGCCCTGGAGTGAGTGGGTTCCTTTCTAAAGGAACAAACATTCCAAGTTTTTGACAGAGACTGTTTATCGAACATCTTGCCGGTGGCTTGTGGGGTCCCGCAGGGGTCCTCCCTTAGCCCCATGCTGTTTAATACATACCTTCAGTCTTTGGCAGATATTGTAGCTACCTTTGGAATCTACATAGTCTCATATGAAGATGACACCCAGCTGGTGCTTTCTCTTGCCCCAGACTTGGCTACTTTAATATCTAATCTTGGACCCTGTCTGGAGCAGGTAGCCAGCTGGAGGAATAAGCCCTGCCTGAAACTCAATGGATCAAAAACAGAATTAATGATCCGTGTGAATAATTCCAACATCCAACAGGGTCTGGGCTGGCCTATTGCCCTTGGTCCCCCTCCAACCCCTAAATCTGCCATAAAAAGTTTAGGGCTGCGGCTTGAAAATACTTTGACCATGGAAGCCCAGTCCACCAAAGTTACAGCTATCTGTTTTGGAATGATAAGACTGCTATGCAAGATCTTGCCCTTGCTCCTCCAGGCTTCGAGACAAGTGGTGATTCAAGCCTTGGTACTGTCTCGTTTGGACTATGGTAACTCCTTATACTTGGGGGCCCCAAAAGGAGTTATCAGGAAATTACAGTTGGTGCAGGATGCGGCTACACACACTACTTGGAATCCCTAGATCACAGTCAGTTAGGCAGGGCATAAGAGATCTTCATTGGCTTCCCATTGCTCAAAGAGTGGAATTTAAATCATGGCTAGTCCCCAGCTTGATTTACCTCCTATCAAAAAATGGTCGCAAGTAGCGCTCCATCTTTACGCTCTCACCCTCGAATTCGGCCTTAGGGCAGCAAGTGGCCGTACAAAATCAGATAAAAAGGGGCTAATACATTTAACCGAACTACTAATCTAAGTCTCATAGACTACTTCCTTCTGGATCTGAGATTGTGGCCATGTGTGGTCAACATGACTGTGGGCCACACCATAGACAGCGACCACAATCCCCTTGAATTGCACTTGATTTCCCCATGGGACATCCCCCAGAATCCCTCAAACTTTATCCTTGTGTCTAGGGAGGTCCATCAAATGAATGAAAACAGGCGGCTAAAATGGTCGCAGGTTGCCATGGACGAAGACAAACTCAAAACTATTAAGTCTAACCTCTTGGAAAGCACTGCGGACTTACATAGATTATCCATCCACCAGGGAGGGCTGGACAAGATCCCAGCCTGTCATGACCTTTTATTCAATAAATTGGCCGCTTGCTTTGTAGAACCAAGGCACCACCACCAGAAAAGTAAGAAGCCCAGGCCGCCGTTTTCCTGGTTCAATAAAGAGTGCAGGAGCCTCCGAAAACAATTACCCCACGCTATTAGAACTGACAATGTGATGGTGACACGGGAAGTGAGGAAAGCTTACAAGCTTGCTCAGTCTAGAGCTAAAAGGGAATGGGAGCAGACTAGGTGGGACCAAATTGAAAAAGATTCCAAGCACTTTTGGCTCCTAGTAACCAGGGGGATGCTAGTAGACCTCTGCCGCCAACTAACAATATTTCAACATCAGCACGGGTCGACCATTTTTCGTCACTCTACTCTGGGCCTTGTGTCGCTGACAAGGATGACTCTAACAATGGGAGAGTCCATCTTACTGCCACTTTTTTCTTTCGAGAGACGAAATCATGTCCAGTGTTTACTCCATTGTAAGGGCCAAAGCCCCTAGCCCAGATGGTATTCCGGGTGATGTTTTTGTTAATGACCCAGAGAATTGGGCATCCTACATCTTGGCCCTAGCCAACTGGATTGCAGCAGGGGCCCAAGTTCCATCTTCGTGGAAAGGAGCGGAGGTAATTCCTGTATACAAGAAGGGCGATAGATCTGTACCCGCCAACTACAGGCCCATTAGCCTCATCGATTGTATTCAGAAGGTCTTTGCACGCGCACTCCTTCTAAAAATACAGGCCTGGATCACCAACCAGAATATTCTGTCTGTATATCAAGCAGGGATCAGACAAAAAACCAGTACCATCGACCAGGCATTTCAAATCCTTCTATTGATCTGGAAAACGGTGACCATTGGACGAGGAAGTATCTATGTAGCTTTCATTGATTTAAGGTCAGCTTTTGACCTTGTCCCAAGAGACAGGCTCTGGACGACTCTCAAAGAGATGGGCCTCCCTCCCATGATTTTAGCCCTTGCCATCCGCCTTCATGATTCCAACTACGCTAGGGTTCGCTGGGGCAATCAAGGGCAACTCACCAATCAAATTAAAGTCAACAGCGGGGTCCGGCAAGGTTGTGTACTGGCACCCACACTCTTTTCACTATTTATAAACGGAGCAGTCCAGTACCTTTCTGAGGTCCCCGCAGATGGCCAAATCCTAGGTGGCGACAAAGTGGTCACTCTGCTGTTCGCTGATGACACCTTGTTAGTCTCCAAGACCCCCAGTGGACTACAATTGCTTTTAGATCGGTTCAAGGCGTTCTGTGATTCTCGGGGCCTGGAGGTCAATACTTCCAAGACAAAGATCCTTATGCTGAACCCACACAAGTCATTTAAAGGAAAGTTAACACTGGGTGGGGTCTCGTTGGAGAGAGTGAGTAACATTGACTATCTGGTGATCACTCTCTCCGACGATATGTCCTGGAAGCCCCAGATAGTGATGCGCACCCTGCATCTCAGACGGATAACGGGGGCTCTGATTAACGAGCACAGGTCCTCTCATAGCAAACCGGTAGCACCACCTCTCCACATATATGACTGTAAGGAAATAAGTTCAGTATTGTATGGCGCTGAACTGTGCGGATTTGAGAAGTTGGATGGTATGATGACAACTGAGAATAAGTTTTTGAGGGCCCTAGTCTCGCTCCCGCAGAGTACCCCTCTTCACCCATTAAGATTGGATATGGGACGGGTTACTGTTGTCGAGAAGGCCAAGCTATGCCCCCTGTTATTCTGGCTCCGCCTAAAATCAACGCCCGAACTGTCTCCATACGATGCTGCCCTTTATGAAGTGCAGGCCCTTGATCGTTTCAAGAAGATCCCCTGGCTTCAGGAAGTGAAATTTTTGCTCACTGCAATCGGCCTAGAGGGCCTGTGGGATTCTAGGGATTGTGATCAGCTGCCCACCAAGGAACTCCTAAAAAAACACTATTGGTATTGGGTGGCCCAGTCCTCCCTCTTATTCCCGTCCTGGGGCCGTTTAACCACAGAGTTTATGGAGTTCAAACAGATTGCTTCATGCAAATCTTACCTGGATGCTATTACGATCCCCCTGGATAGGAAGCTTTTCATGCAATTTAGATTCGGTTCTCTCCCAGTGAACGCTCTTAGAGCCTCCTGGCGCCCATCATCTACTGATTCACAATATTGCCCAGGCTGTCCCTGTGCCGTGAAATCGATTGGTCATATTTTTTTTGCCTGCCCTCTGTACCAACGGCCGAGAGCCAAATGGCTAGCCCCCGTTTGCAAAAGCTTTGGTATCCAGTGCCATTTAGAGGCACTGCGCATTTTAAAATCTGACTCTAGTCTACTAGTAGTCTGCGCAGTTGCAAAGTTTCTTGGCATTATGTGGGCTATTCGAAGGTCTGTCCTCAAACTGCAACATTAATATTTAGGACAATGTTGAAAAAAAAGAGAAATTTTAATGCATTTTAAATTGACATTTTAAACTTTTAAATACTCATTTGTTGTCTAATTGTGTAAGTCGTTTTAACTGGTTTATTTTTTACTACTATGCCTACAACTCATTTTTTATGGTGGGCCTTGTTATTCTCTCCTCTTTCAAGATCGGCCCCTTTGCATTTAGTGCCTCACTGTCTTGTTACTTGCATTTTAGGGGAAAATTTTATGTAATTGTGTATCAATTGTAATCGATCATCAATGTATTTCTTGCATGTATTTATTAATTTTTTTAATTACGAATTGTTTGCACTTGCACTTTTATGGTCACCGACCGAAATAAAGTTTATGATGATGACGAAATCATTGTGCATTGCACACCAGGCTTTGCAATGCCATGATCCACCTATCCTTCAACAACTGATCACTCCCTATACTCTGAATGGACCACTCCGGTCTGCAAATTTACATCTGGCTTCTGTTCCAACTATCAAAAAAATTAGAAAAAGTGGTTGCTCCCTCAGCTTTATTGTAGCAAAGCTTTGAAACACCCTACCACCAGTTATTTGTATGATAGAAAATGAGCTACGCTTCCGGAAAGTAATCAAAACCTTGCTCTTTAAATAGCTTTATCCTTGAAGGGCTCGGACCGATCGGTTGGGATGCTGCCTCTTACTCAGCGCTGGGATGCCTTTGGGTCACCATGCGCTCTATAAATGATGTAAATAGAAATAGTCCAGGGTGGTGTGCTTTGCATGCATTCCACTCCATTTTCTTACGCACAATGTCCTGCAAACCTCAAACTTTGACTAAAAATACACATTTTCCTCACATTTCTGTGAGGAAAACTTCTGGAACCTGCGGGGATCCAATAATTTCCGAGCACACAGCATTCCCACAGATATTTTTGTAAACTAGACAACAAGGGGATTCCAGGGTGGTATGCCTTGCATGAATCCCGCAATGTTTTTGTACACACAATGCCCTGCACCTAACATTTTGCCTGAAATCTCGCATTTAATTATATTTCTGTGATGGAAACTTCCAGAATCCACAAGAATCCACAAAATTCCTACCAACCAGCATTGCCCCACTTGTGGTTGGGCCTAGTGCACCTGACAGGAACTGATCAAACCAAGATCAGTGGGAGTCCCCGTGTAAGACATGTGTCTAGTGCATAAGCTCATTTGACAGAGGGTTCACATGAGGAGGAAGTGGGCTGTCTATGGGGGGTGTGGAGAATGATGGGGATAAGGGGTGGATGAGCAACAGCACTGTGCAGTAAAAAAATACCAAAAAAGACAAAGACGTCGTTGTATAGAGCAATCCTTCCTTTTTTAGCAGAGTCATAATTATAATATGTATACAGAATGTTAAAGGTTTATGGAGGAAAATCAAGAGATCTAGTATTTATTGTGAGATCATATTATTAAAATCTGATATTCTATGTATGCATGAGACTCGTCTTATGAGGGCTGGGAGCCAAAGTGTTGTAATCATAGATGTGGCCTCGTAGGTTATAAAAGATGTAGGTTTATTGGGTTTAGATCAGGTTACAGGAAAATCATGTAAAGCCTCACCAAGAGCAGTATCCTGTTACTCAAACTTTCTCACTCCAACTGCCCACTCATCCAAGTACAAACACTCTTAACATTCCAACATCCAATGACCTTCCTCACGGGCTGAGTAGCAGGGACTTGGATCTCTGGGGAGGATGTATAGTAACTAAGAAAAGCCACAACACATCTCTCTCTGGTAAAGAAACAATATAAAATTCAAATAAAACAATCGAGTCCTATAGTTCCTTTAGATTAAAATCAAATCAAAAGGACAAGAGATGACACAATACGATAAAACAGTCCTATGAACATTAGAATACGTAGATAATCACATCATGCAATCTTCAGCAGAACTTAGGAAACTAGTAACACCCCCTAAGTCATTCACCTCACAACATCAAGGTGCGACACGCATGCTCCTGTAACATGCTCTTAACTACTCAGGAGGGACAACACTAACATAAGGGTACAATATACATACCCCTACACTACGTCCTTAACCACTCAGAAAGGGCAACAGAAACAATATAAATCAGTGTCTCTAAACACTTATAGCAGGACCAGGGACTTCACATCCTCTACTGAATCCACTCTCACAGCAGGACCAGGGAGTCCAAATCCTCTACTGCACTTATACAACACATAATAGGACCAGGGACCACATACCCTCTACTGCACTTACACAACTCTTTGCAGGACCAGGGACTACACACCCTCTACTGCACTCACACTGAGAATCTCAGAAAAATGTAGCATGAAGTATCTTTCGACCAATCACAATCACAGGGTATCTTTAAACAATCACATTCACATTCACACTCACACAGGGAATCTCAGAAGAATGTAGCAAAAGGTATCTTTCAACCCATCCCATCACAGGGTATCTTCAAAACTATCACAGGGTATATTTAAACCCATTATATTCCCACTCATACAGGGAATCTCAGAAAATGTAGCAAAAGGTGACTTTCAATCCCATCACATTCCCACTCCCACAGGAAATTTCATAAAAATGTAGCAAAAGGGTATCTTTTAACCCGTCACATTCCCACTCACACTGGAAATTTCAGAAACATATATCAACAAGTATCTTTCAACCCATCACATTTCCGCTCACCCAGGGAACTTACAACAGATATAATAGGACAGCATCTATATAATTCATCACAGCCAGATAAAAAGTCTTCCCCATTCTGCTGCTGATGTAAATCAGGGCTGCAAAATTCACTCGTTGCTGGACGTGCAGCCAGTTCCCCAAACATCAACACTGCAGGTTCACAACGCTGCTGGATCGCAACAACGTAAATGCTGCCAATCCGGTCGAAGAGCACACAGTTCATAGCACATGCCGGTTCATTAAACAATGTCTAAATCTTTACCATGGACAATGCTGGTACCAATGCAACAGCACAGTACAAGCTAATAACACTGGTTCCTTTGAAGTGAATGCTGCCAGTTCCACTAAATCCATTGCAGAATGTCCACTTGAATGTTGCCGGTTCCTCTGAAATACACGCTGATGAATCATGCTGCCAGTACTCAATTTGATGCAGTTGATATACCATTCAGAGGCACGCCTGTTCATATGCCCTGGATTGCAGGCTGTCCATTGTATATAGACACTGGTGGGGCTGCGAAGCACAATTGTTCCTTATAGGCTTCAAACTCTTTTACTTTGTAATCCTCTAGTTTCTTCTTAGTTCCTTATATTTTTTCTTAATTTCTTGTTCCTCACGCATTGTTTGTTTTCCGCTCGCCACCAGTGTTGTATTCATAGATGTGGCCTTGTAGGTTATAAAAGAATAATGTTTATTAGGTCTAGGTCAGGTTACAGGTAAATCATGTAAAGCCCCACCAGGAGCAGCATCCTGTTGCTCAGTTCTTCCAACCATCCAATTACCTCACTCACTGGCTGAGCACCAGGGACTTGGATCTCGTAACTAAGACAAGTCACAACACAAAGTTCATTCCGCAGCTAATGATTGGTGACAGTTACAATTCTAATTATGAATACATTTTATATGGTTGTTCTGACAAAATCCGATAAGACTGGGCAATGGCCTCTGGGATAACTTACCTCAAGAGAGGATAGATTAACCCTTCTCAGACGCTACGCTTCAAATTTCAATATTAAGTTTTTTAATGATGTGTCCCCGGAATAGTCAATGCAGCAAGTACTTTTATTATATGTGAGGACTTTAACTGTATAAGTGATACTTCTCAGGACACTTTTAATAACATACGTACAGGTTGTATGTGAAGATCCCATTTGGGCATTAAACAGGAGATTAATACATTGGGAGTTATAGATATTTGTCAGCCAAAACCACCTTAGCCAAGAAGTACAACTTTCTTTCAATACTTCACAAACAATACTCAAAAATTGATCTTTTTATGTCTGTTTTATGTACAGAAACTCAAGATAATGGACATCAAAAGGATTACTTGGGCCAATGCTAAATTATTTCCTTTGGGGTAGAAAAGTCAACTGAATTTATGATATTGGAATGTTTAGCAGTTAAAGCTGGATTACTTATTGAGAATATAGATGGATTTTTTGATCAGTGTCCCCACATATGCATTGATTGAAGTCAAGACTTCAATGAATTTTGAGTTATTGTTCAAGTTACCACTTTCTCACAACTGATGCGCACTGTGCCGCTTCACTTTCCTTTTATGGGCCACCACATACACAAGTATGGCGTGTATTATAAAGTCTTTGATTATTTCATTTTTTGGTCGGGGAGTGTGCTGTTTCCATTGAATGTTGACTTAGGGCCTCATTACGATGGAGGTAGGACAGTCACCGACAGGACTTTGGTGGCGGTCCCACCACCAACAGCCCTTCGGTCCGACCGCCACATTGCAATGCTGGCAGTTGGACCCTATTCTGTCGGGGACAGACCGCCGCCTCCGACAGGATCTCAGATCCCGATGGGACGATGGTTGGAATCGTAGTCCAGAATGGAGGCGGTGCCAAGCCAAGCACCACCATCGGGATTACGACATCCCTTTCAGACAGTCTGTTCATGTCGTAAACACAACCATGTACAGGCTGTAGGAATTTGACTTTGGGGGCCCCAAACAGGGCCCCTGTCCCTCATGGGCCACTGCAAAATGGCCCTGGGGGCACAAGTAGTGCCCCCACACATTCCACACAGTGCATGTCACACGGTCCATGGATGTGCAGAAATTGCTCCTGTTCATGGCGGCTTGAGCTGTAGCCATGTTCCTGGGCTGGAGCACCAGCTGCCATGAAAATGAGCACTTTGCGCCCGCATATTGGGCAATCGGAGTGCCGTCTGCTTGTCGGGCGGTCTCCTGACTGCCGTGATAGATGGCGGATACGGCCCTTAGTGAGAGAACAAGATCGGTAGATTTATATATGAGTCGATCCGATTGAACCATTGTTTATTTTACCATAATACTTACCAACCGTTGCATATAATACTGCTGACCAAAAATGTTTTGTGATCTGGCCAAGCATATCGATTTTTAGAATCGTGCTTGGAGGACAGATCTCACTGCATTCATCTTGAAATGAAGCAACTTCGAAAGGGATTGTTTTGCTATGTATTAGGGTGTGTCTTAATTATAACTGCGGGGGGCGTTTTATAAGAACCTTTACAGATAACCTCTCCACCACAAATACTTCTAGAAATATAATACAGCAACCACATCGGCATGTTGCACCAGCTGATATTTTCCATCCACGCGCTCCTGCACAGGGCTCAATTTATTTTCTGCGCCTCTACGATGCTACGAATTAAGAAAGAATAAAAGTACTGCGGGATTTATGAAGTTTTAATGGAAAATCCCCATGGGGTTATGTCTAAATCTTATTTATAGCCTTAAAAGTATGTAATATACTCACTGTATGGTTTAAAACTGTAGGAGTAGACTCTGTCATGTCTAATCCATTATAAACCCCACAACTCCTTGGGGGCTCCTCGAGATAATCCATTTGATATTTTACGGTTTAACAATGTACTTAGTGTGAAATGGCCTAATATGATTTAGGCATTGAATGGAGAAAAAAACCCGGTAAAAGTCTGTCTTCGGGCAGGAAACAATATGGAAGCTATTTCAAAAAGTAAGCATCCCTGGGAAAGTATCGCAAGTTTTTATTTTGCAGTTCTTTTCAACTGACAAGTTCTGCTGCAGACCTACCAAAGTCAAATCGAGCTGTAAAAAGACGTTTTGGCTTGTTATACCTGTGAAGTCTTTAGGAGGATTTCTTTCAAAACCTTATCAGTGTGACTGACCTTAAGTGTCTTCATCATCTTGCCAATCCTCAGAGATTTCTACCTTTGAGTGTGACATTGGTATCCCCATGCACTAGATTGATGCTAATTCAGTGGAAATTCTTAAAAAGCAGAAAGTTCAGGACTGCAAACTATTTCCTAGTAGCCTGCTGCCAATGTTGTGGAAATCCGCTGTTGCCAGACTCCATGGTTGACTATTCTTGATTCCACCGCATGCCTCTTATATCCACAATTCTGCACCTCCTGTCCCGTTATCTCACCCCATAGCTTCCTATTTTCTTCCTCAGTTGTTGTTTCACTACCTTTCTCTTCCTCCTTCTTCCCTTTTTGTGCCTTTCACCCACTTGCTCTGGGCTATGAAAAATGGGTCCCAAACACCAAATTTGAGTACTGTGCCAATCACCTCGAATCAACGGCCAAAATAAAGCACAGGTGCCCAGCACTTTCTAAGAATATGTTTAACTGTTACATATTTGAACATTATCTCACTTCTACTATATTTGTGTTGCATCCTTCCTACTAGAACTGAAGTAGGAGCCCAGGAATTGGACCTCAAGCAGTCTGTGATAATCATTGGGTGAAATAGGGACCACATCTACTGCATGGTTCTTTTTCAATGCGCCTGTACAAATCCATAGAACATATTTTGAAAGGAATGAGGCCCCAACTAAAAAGAAATGATTTATTCAACGTGCATCAAATAGTCTTTAATCTTCAGAAGGTGTCCCATAAAGATGGTGCCCTTATCTTCAGATAGTGTATTAAATAAAATCTCTCTGGCTTTACACTGTGCAGTTGAAAAAGGTACTTCCTGACAAGCCAGGAAGGGCATGCCTGTGATTTGCACTGTGCTGCAATGGCATGGCTATGGCAATGTGGGGATTCATGGAGCTCCTGTCCGTTCTGCCATCTGGGCCTTAACTGCAATGATGAGGTGGCACACCTGCTCAAAATAAGCACAGCGCCTGGACCCATAGGCTCCCTGAGCCCTGTGTGCTCTATATGCAGACTTGCAGGGCATGCAGGCTGAGATATTGAGTCTGGTAGGCCTCCTTCCAAATACTGTCCCCTGAAATCCAGGCATAGCAATAGACTTCTCTGAGAGGAAGCAAAGGGGATATCAGCTGGGAGCACCCTCTGCGGTCTCACAATATTCTGTGACCCAATACCTGTATCATCTAATGGAGAAAGTGTCTATTTTTCTGTGCAATATTTCCCATCGGTTGGCTGCATTGCAGGAGGGAACTGTTCTAGAGTTGCCTGCAAACATTCAATAGTGGAATAGGGGAGCAGGGGCCTACCCTTTGGGACTGTGGACTGGCTGGTGTGTTCTCTGCCTCTGACCCCCGACTTACATTATTATTGTTGCCCCGCTGTCCTCCTCCAAATGAAGCAGGGCCACTCATGTTGATTGTGGAGTGAGTTAGCTCTGCTGTTTTCTAAACAACCTTCTTATATGAGGGACACACACATTGGGATGCTGTCCAGATTTTAAAAAGTTTAGGAACCAGGAAAGGGATCAGGCTCTATAAGATTTGAAGCAGGCTTAAGGGAGTTACAAAACAAATTCCCCACAGGGGGTCTTATGTATAGTAACCTCCTTGAAGAGAAAGCTAAATACCATTGCTATTACCGAAGAAGAGATGATACTATTACGCCTTAGGAAAATAATCGTATTACTCAGGGCCGGACTGAGAACCGAAACCGGCCCTGGCAAACTGCTCAGTCGCCCCCCGGGTGTTGTGAGGTGGGTGGGGGGGTGCGTTCGAGCTGTTTGAAAGGGCCGGTTTCGGCCGATTTTGATACATGGGCCGATATTGCCTTCCCCCGGTAACAAAAATGGTCCCCAGGTGCCCAAAACTGGCCCCCACCCTGGAGGCCCACCGGGGAAACGCCCGGTGCCCGCTACGGCCAGTCCGGCCCTGTTATTACCATTGGAATATGGTCCAGGTGGATTATTTTAGGAAGCTTCTGTAAAACATTTGCACACACCCTAGCTCTAAAATTGTGCAAGCTATATGGCAGACGAACAAAGGGTAGCTCGTGACATGAGCTTTGCATACGTAATCCTTATTCCCAAGCCTGGTAAATACCCCTGTTGAAAATGGCCCCTTTTGCAGGGTTACCCAAAACTTTTTGCCTTCCTCCTACTTTTTCTGACAATCTTTTTGTTGGCTTTAGGACTCTGGGCAAATTACCACTGCTGTTCCAGTGCTAAAGTGCAGGTGTTCTCTCCTCTAAACATGGTCACATTAGTGTATACCTTATTGGCATATTTAGGTTGCCTGTAAGCCCATTGTAAAGTGGTATGCCATGTACCCAGGGCCTGTAATCTAAATGCTACTAGTGGGTCTGCAACACTGATTGTGCCACGCACACAAGTAGCCTTTCCAACCTGTGTGCAGTTTACTGCCACTTTGACTTGGTATTTAAAACCACTTGTCAAGCCTTAAACTCCCCTTTTATTACACATAGGTTACTCCTAAGGTAGGTCCTAGGTAGCTCGAAGGCCAGGGTGCTGTGTAAGTAAAAGGTAGGACATGCACTTTTAAGTTTTGCCTGTCCTTGTAGTGACAAATAACTAAATTCATTTTTCACTACTGTGCGGCCTACTCCTCTCATAGGCTAGCATTGGAAATTCCTTAAAATATTTTTAAGCTGTAATTCCTGAGTAAAAAAGTGTAGCTAAATTATGTTTCATATCTTTGGAATGGTAATATTAAATCCTCTTTAGTGGTAAAGTTGGATTTGATATTACTATTTTAGAAATACCACTTTTAGAAAGTAGCAAACACAACAAGATGATGGACAGAGTGCTGAAACCTTTCAACCACTCACCCCCAGTCAAGAGATCTGAGTTTAATCAATCATTCTTTTGCTCACTATGCCACCCCACTTTGGACCCAGCCATATGCAAATCAGTCTTGCCCCTGCTCCTCATGGAAACAGTCCAGCCCAAAATGCCAGACCACGTCCGGAAAAAATCATCCTGGGACCGGTTTTGGGGTATCACCCCTAAACAGCCAGGCTAGCTTGAATCCAGTGGCACAGCGGGCAAGGAGTCCACATCTGGGCATACCCATGGCCACTTAGGGAGAACATAGCAAACACACAAGATGATGGATGGAGTGCTGAAACTTTTCAACCACTCACTCCCAGTCAAGAGATTTTTTAGAAAGTGGACATTTCTCTGCTCTTATCTGAGCTCTGTGTGCCTTAGGTGCCCCCTCCAGTCCTGGGCCTTAGAAGTGGGTTCTGCAGCTGTTTTTCTACAAAACCGATGCATCGTCACCACTGCGCTTGCAGGAACCGATGCATTGCCTTCGATGCCGACACAGAGGCTGTTCGATGACAATGGTTCTACAGCCTCAATGGCCCAAAGACGACACTCTGCGCGATGATGATGCATTGCCTTCACCTCAACGGACCTCGACGACGACACAGTGACCCAACTGCATGAAAAGATTGATGCATCGTGCCTACAGCATCGACGCTTTGCTCCATTCAAGGTACTTTTTCAGCGGAACTTGCATGAGTCTCATAGCCTGCCTGCCCTCCATCGCAATCGGACTGAACTTCGGATTTTCTCTGGTCCCTCTTGACGTCAAGTAACCTTTTAGGGCTATTGACTTCAAAGCACTGTTTTTATATTTATTCTTTAAAAATTCATATCTCGACTTCTACTGATTGGACTTGAGTTGTTTTGGTCTTGTTTTTACTCAGAATATATTCTCTATTTTTCTAAACCTGTGTGGAGTGGTTTTGCAGTGTTTTCATTGTGTTACTGTGTGTGTGTGTGTTGCACAAATACTTTACACATTGCCTCTTAATTTAAGCCTGCCATCTCTGTGGCAAGATTCCAGAGGGTGAGCACAGGTTAATTTAAAGTGTCTATCTAGGATTGTGGTCTCTGCTTGGACAGGGTGCAAATCTCTGCCAACTAGAGACCCAATTTCTAACAACTCTGTACTGTGCTACTCACACAGGGTGATACTCATGTGGAATGCATCCTGCTAGAATGCAAACTTCCTGAGAATTCTGGGATTATTAAAGTTGATCAGGCCCCTAATATAAGTGTGGTTCACTTTCTAGAGAAGATTAAAAATAATGGCCCCCGAGATACTTGGTTCCTTAGATGTGAAAGTATTGAAGTGGGTTGGCCAGTGCTTCCTTTAGAAGGACTTGCATAAGACTAGACTTGGCCTCAGATTCATATTATGGGCAATGGCTGGGTACCCTTTAACTTTCTTTGAAGACAGTCCTCTATTGAAGTATGGCATGTCCTTTTTGCTCATGTAAGGGTACACATGATGGCAGCCCACTTTTTACTTTTGAATTTGGTATTGAACGATTTGCTATTCATATCAAGGGAGATTGAGAATACAGTTTAGTTTGGACACCCATAAAATGTCATTATTTACTGGCAACATTCTACTCACCTTAATGTCTGCTACATAGTTCTTACCTTGACTAATGATACATCTACAGACATTTAAGAGAGTGGCAGCATTTCAGACTTAACGTCTCCAAGATCAAAATCCTAAACTTGACTTTAAACCGAGCATTAGTAAAGCAGATTTCATTTGAGTGGAATGAACATTTGATTTGACATTTGGGTATTAGTATTATTTCTTTAGAGTCTGATTTCTATTGTTTATATAATTCAAAATGGCTTTAAATGGTTTTTTCTGAATTTGAAGACATTGCCCTCACCCATCTACATTTCCTGGATAGGGAAAAGAAATGTTATTGAAATGAATATCCTTCCAACGATCCTTCATCTTTTTCAAGCTCTCCTTACTAAGGTTTTGTCAAGTCGTTATTTTTTGTTGATTTGAAGTCTGCAGTTCTTGGGTTTATTTGGAAGGGGGCATCTGCTTATGGCTTACAAGATCCTGT
The DNA here is from genome assembly GCA_963921515.1 of Calotriton arnoldi. Classification (NCBI taxonomy): domain Eukaryota; kingdom Metazoa; phylum Chordata; class Amphibia; order Caudata; family Salamandridae; genus Calotriton; species Calotriton arnoldi. Next base: position 107,720 of record CAWUFW010012242.1, read on the forward strand.
GTTATCCAATGATGAGGGGTGGCATAGGTTTGCCAGAGTCCCTCTACCTACACCCAGAGCACATTGTTCACTGTCTGGAAGCAATGCACATCTCATCACAGGGTAGCAATAGGGACCAGGTGATAGCTGGACACTGGCAGGAAAGCCTTTTTATTTTAGGCTAGGAACTGATAACATTCTAAAAGTGTCCTTTCCAAAAAAGTAATGTAAAATCTGATTTGACCATTAAATTGGGTTTTAAATTACTAATAAAATGAGTAATTGAACCAAACCAAACCAAACCCAAACTAAATTTAGCACGTATTCAATGTATTAGTGTAAACCAGTGTTAACCTATGGGAGAGCCATCCTTGCCACAGTGAAAAATTACTTTTCACTGTTTCACAGTTAGGACATGTAAAACCTTAAATATACATATCCTACTTTTTAAATACCACACACCCTGCCCTATAGGCTTGTAAGGTCTACCTTAGGGGTGACTTATAAGTTTAATAAATAAAAGTGTGTGCCTGGCAAAATGTTTATTTTGGCAGGGCAAAATGGCAGTTTAAACCTGTGATCTAGGGCCAGATGTATGACTGATTTGCAAGTCGCAGATTGGTCGCAAATGGCTCTGCAATCGAAAAATGGGTCGCACAGTATGACCAAAGCACATTCTCTAACTACGAATAAAAAATCAAAGTAAATAGCGATTTGGTATTTTTGCGACCTAATTTAGTGAGCTGGTATTTATAAATCACTAATACTGATTCTTTACATGCATGTATAAGTCAGTCGCAGTTAGTGACTATTCACTAAATCAGGCATTTGCACATGCAATTTACCACCAATTCAGACCAGGTAGTAAATTGGTGCAAACTATAAAAACTGGGGCAGAATGCATTGGGCCATTCCATAATAGCTGCCCTGTACCTGATAGCGAGGACGCAGCGGATTCTGGCCATGCAGCAAAGTAGGAGGAGACAGGAAAGGATTTTTTGCACCAGGCTGACCCTGTTCAATAAGACAGAGGAGGAAATATACGACCAATACAGGCTAGGTAGTACAGTTATCCTGTACAATATTGAGTTGCTAAGGCCACATTTAGATAACAGTACTCAGTGCAGCTATTCAATCCCCACCCATTTTCAGGTGCTCATTACACTTATTACCAGTGGAAGTTACCAGGATGTGATAGGTCTTGCAGGATGGGTTTCCTAAAGTGCACCTTGCGTTTCTTTAGGAGTTTTGTAGATGGCATGCTCATCTACATCAACTGCTACATATACCTGCACAGGAATGCACAGGAAATACAAAGCACCAAAATAGATTTTTTTCTGGATAGCCAATTTCCCCCATGTTATAGGGTTTATAGATGGGACACATGTAGCCATATGTCTACCATCCCATAATGAATATCTATTTAGAAACCATAAAAATACACATTCCCTCAACATGCAAGTTGTGTGCAATGCCATAAAACTTAATCACAGATAGTGTGCCAAAATTCACTGGAAGCACTCATGATACCTACATGTTTAGACACAGTGGCATTTACAGACAACTTGAAACTGGGGAGTTTTATGATGGATATTGATTAGTTATTGAAAATACATGTACAAACATAAATGTAGTTGTGCAAGACACACAATAACTGTGTTGGTTTACACAATTTCACATCCTTCAGGTGACAGTGCGTACGCCCTATGCCCATGGATCCTCACACCCTCCTTTCAGCATCCAACCAGAATGAGAGAAGGTACAACACAGCCCATAGGCACACCAGAACAGTGATAGAGCGTACATCACCAACTTGACATGAAACAAAAACATAACCCTCTAGGATCAATAATCCTCAATTGTTATTCAGGGTATATCCACTATGTGTTGTTAAATCACGTGGAGGTGAAGGAGTACAGGTAGAACTGTATTGCAACACTTGGACTTCAGTGGCAGAGAGGCTGCTGACACTTGGCCTAACCTCACTATCAGGCAGACATTAAACCCCCACCAACATTTTGCGCACTCTGTATGGCCTCCAGAGCAGTGTTGATGTGGTCAAGGGCTCTTGTGACATCCTCACTACCCTGCCGCATTTTGGCCCGTAGTCTCTCAGTGCGTTTGGATACGGCTTAGGTCACATGTCCAAGACGTCCAATGGAGCTTGTTAAGGCAGCCATGTGCACATCACTGCTCCTCTCTCTGTGCCTCCTGTTGCTACTGTTTCTCAATTACATCAGTCAGCCTGTCCATTTTATTGGCCACTGTATTGAATCCCAGGGACATTTCATGCTGAATGTTATGTAATTTATGGATCACCCCTTTTATTTCTTTGTGCTTCAGGCACTGAATATGCAGCATGGATGCCTCAAGATCACCAAACATTGATTCCTGTCCTTCACTGGGCAGGGAGCCTGAAGGCGCATACACATGAGGTCTGTCACTTGCACGCACTGTAGTTTGCTGTTGTTGGAGGCTAACAACTCGTGGCTGGATGGTGTTGGTCGGCTGGATGGGCTCCTTTTCATCACATGAAGGTGGCTGTGGCGAGATTGCCGCACCGCTAGAGTGGGCATGAGATGTAGTGAGTACACTATCCTCAAATACTGCTCATTCCCCATCCTTTGGAACCTGTATGTCTACCTCACTAGTTGGAGCATCTAGTTCTTCATCACATGCATCTATTAGATGAAAGGACACACTATTAATTTTGTTGTTTGGGGATGCCATTGAGTTGTACTCACTATATTGAGTAAATGTCTGACACTGAATGTACCTTGGAATTTTTAAACTACAAGTCGCATGATGCACATAGAGGGCTACTGTTGCTGTGTATTGGTGCTATGCTATTCCGTCTGTCTCAGTACTAGGTTCACATGCATCTACCATACATTAACACAGGGGTACACTTACCTTGCAATGATGCAGCTGCTGATGTGTCAAGACTGCCAAAACCCACAACTGCCTCTCGCTTGAGGGTTGTCTCCACCTATGCCTCCAATATCTTGGAGGGGGGTACGATTGATGGATCACCTCCTGCTGCCAAGGACTCACTCAGGCTGTTGGTCATACTTTTTTTGGTGCGAGTCCAGAGGTCGCACCACCTCTTGGGTATTTCTTCAACCGAGCATTGGGCAGCACCAACAGCATTAATTTTCAGCTGCATATCCCTCCAGATCTTGCGTTTCTGGGTTGCAGGCATGGTTAAGGATGCACGTCCAAACAACTGCTCATTGTAGTTGCAGGACTCCTCTGTGTGTATCTCTAGCTCTTTTTCTGAGAACTTCAGTTTGGGCTTCCTTGCGGGTTTCTCCTTCTGTGGCTGGAAATTCCTGTGCAATATTCCAATGCTCTCCGCTGCTCACTGGTGTTGTGCAGCAGTTCTGTCCTCTATACTGTGGCTTCTATCCAGGCTTCTTCTGACCAGCACTTCCTGTGTTTGGGTTACTTGCTGTGACCCAGAAAGCATTTTTATTTTACATTTTTTTCTTTATTTTTGCACTGTCCAGTCGCAATTTGCGACAGCTGTCAGTATTTGTGACCCCCAATTGCTATTTGTGACCCCCCATTCACATTTTGTGACTAAATATGAAATTGCAAATTGCGAATGGGGGAGCAATTAGTGATTCATTACCGATTTGCACTTTTTTGTCCCTGTGCCCTAGTACATTACATTTTGTGATTCTCTAATTGCAAGTCGCATTTTTTTTCGCAATTTGAGAATTGCAAAATGGTTGTTTCATAGATCTGGCCCCAAGGGTGCATTGGCAGGCTTGAAGATATGTTCTACAGTGCTACTGTGGTGGGTGGCATAATGAGTGGTGTAGCCAACTAGAATCATTTAATTTGAAGGCCCTGGGTACAGGTGGTACCATATACTAGGGACTTACAAGCTAATTAAATGTGCCACAAAAAATATGGCAATTTCCAACATGTGTCCCCTACCTCCACTGCCTCCCCTCAGCAGAAGCTGGGAGAACTACCCATTCTGATGGGTGTTTGCATCACTAGGGCGGGAAACCTGGAAAGACCATCATCATTGGGGTGGTAAGTCACTGGGCAATGTTCCACCATGAATTCCATTCCCTATAAGGATATCGACCACCACAATACTTTTGTATTCTCAACCTGCATTTGCATCAGCCACCAGTGAGGTCTCTGGTCTACTTGAACTTGGAATGAGTGGCAAAGATGCCTAGCCCACTGCAAATGCTTCCCTCTCAATTGCATTGCACCACTGCTCCCTGGGAAGTAGCCTCCTCCTGATGAAGGCTACAGGTTGGTCCAAGCCCTCATTTTTCAGCTGTAAAAATACCCCCCCAATGCAATGCTCTGAAGCATCCATCTGGACTAGGAATTCTTTAGAGAAGTCAGTGGCTCTGAGCACTGGTGCTGTGCACATGGTTTCCTTCAGGGTATCAAGTGCTTTCTGGCACAACTCAGTCCAGATAAATATTTTGGGCGGCTTCTTGGAAGTCAACTCAGTTAATAGGGCAACAATGATACCTTAGTCCTTTTCAAATCTCCTCTAATACCGAGTGAGGCCCAAGAAACCTCTAACCTTGGTTTGGGTCTTGAAAGGTTCTCAACCTATAATGGTCTGTTTCTTTGGATGAAGAGGCTGTACATTACCTCCACCAACGTGATGGACCAAGTATACAAATGATCCCTGCCCTATGATGCACTTACTGGCCTTAATAGGCCTGCCCATTGCAGGGCCTGAAGCACTTCCTGGAGGTGGTGCAGGTGCTCATCTCAGCTGAAACTGAATACAGTGATGTAATCCGAGTAGGCTGCACCAATATTTTCTAACCCAGCCAGAATCCAGTTGACCAGCCTATTGAATGTAGCAAGGGCATTCTTTAACGCAAAAGGCATCACCTGGAACTGACAGTGGCCCTCTGGGATGGAGAATGCTGATCTTCCTCAGTTAGGTCCCCTCAGTTAGGGCTATCTGCCAGCAACCTAACATCAGATTAAACATACTCAGGAACTTGACAGCCCCCAACCTATCAACGAGCTTATCAGCTCTCTAGATAGGGTGAGCATAAGACTTGGTGAATGAATTGAGACCCCTGTAGCCCACAGTGAACCTCAGTTCTGGGGTGGTGCCCAGGGGACAAGCCTTGGGTACGAGTACTAACAGACTGATCCAGGCACTACAGGAGGGCTCAGACACCCCCAAATCCAACATTTTGGAAACCTCATTCTTGATGCTGGCTCTCACTTTTCCAGACAGCATGTAGGTTTTATTCTTGACAGACCTGCTGTTCCCTGTGTCGATATCATGGGTACACCAGGCAGTAAGCACTGGGGTTAATGAGAAAAGTTGAGAGAATCGCCCCATCAACTGGCAACCTTCTAGCTCCTGTTCCGGAGTCAGTGTGGGGATGTGGATTGCAGCATCCTCTAATCTGTCTTGCTCTTTGGAAGACAGGCGGTCTGGGAGAGGTTTGTTATTCTCCTCCTCACCTTCATCTGTCACCAACAGCATAGTCAAATCAGACGTCTTGAAATGGGGCTTGAGGCAGTTCAAATGCAAGATCCTTAAGTGTTCTTGGATGTCTTGAGCTCCACCAGGTAGGTGACCTCCCCTATTCATTCCTTTACTTTAAAGGGCCCAGTCCACTGGTCCTTCAAGGTCTGGGGCTCCGCAGGTTCAGTCTCCCACAACTTTTGGCCAGAATGATACTCTAGCAGAGTGTTCTTCTGGTCGTATTAGTGCTTCATGAATTCCTGGTTGACGCCCAGGTTCTCTGTGGCCTATTTTCAGAAGTGCGTTATATGGGACCGGAGACCCAACACGTAGCTCGCTCCATCTTGGGGTGGGGGGTTCGTGGGAGCTTGTTCCAACCCCTCCTTCACTAGATTGAGAGGTTCATGCACAGGGTAGCCAAACAGAAGTTCAAAGGGGGTCAGAACCTCACTCACTTCTGACCTACTACCTGTATGCAAATAGTAAGCATGGCAAGAGGGTGTCCCACTCACACTTCAAGGGCTCTGATAGGCCCATAATCATGCCTTCCTGGTTCTTGTTGAATCTCTCAACAAACCCATTTGTCAGGGGAAGGTATTGTGTGGAGAACTTGTAGGTCACCTCCCACTCATCCTACATTGACTTCATGTGTGCAGACATGAAGTCAGTGCCTCTTTCAGAAACAACCTCCATGGGGAAACCCACACAGGTAAAAATCCCCATCAGTACCCTGGCCACCATAGGCGCAGTCATCGATCTCAGACAAATGGCCTCAGGTTACTCTGTGGCATGGTCCACCAAGACCAGGATTTACCTGTTGCCTAAGGAAGTCTTGGGGTCCAGAGGCCCAACAGTATCAATTCCCACCCTTTCAAATGGGTTTCCCACTATAGGGAATGGAACGAGGGGGGCATTATGCTTCACCACTGATGATTTTGCAGAATGTATGACGGAATTCTGTATGCATTTTTCACACATGCCTTAGGAACTCATCTGAATGAATGCGTCTTTAGCACGCATTTGTTCTGCATGCAAGTTGTTTTAACAACTTGCCTTTGGCGGGGGGGTGCTGGATTTTGGAATAGTTGAATTTGCTATTCCAACTCCAGTCTGCGCAACAGTAGGGAAAGTGTTGGACTTTCATTCCAACACCACTTCAGTCTCCTCTCCTTGATCAACTTTTCAGCTCTGCCGCAGTGAAGCTTTCAATGGTGTTGAGATCCTCATCCAACCTGGCTTCTTTGTGAAAATAATATGGATACTAAAGATACGCTCAGATCTGTGCAGTTGATCCCAGTTATGGCTCAGTTGCTCCTGGACTTCTTGTTAAGCCAACCATGGAAATAATTATAAATGGCAGGGGAATCTTGCCAGGAATTAACAGATGCTTGAATGGTTGAAATCATGTGCACTAAACAAAAAGGTAACTCTTGATGGCAAACTCAATTGCTTCGATTTAAAGTACATTGCATTCTAGCCAAGAACAACTGATGATAATAGTGCATTTGAGCAATGTGATAGAGGGCCATTGGTGTAATGCAGATAGAGTTGGACTGGGACAGAAAATTGGCCTGTGCACCAAAATAAAAGTGCCCCCATTAGTGAATTTGATACCTAAAAAAGTGGTCCATGTTTGCAAATTAGGACCATTTTCAATTTGTAAAGATACACTGTATAAGTGTTTTGCAAGGTATGAAAGACTGTATGGATTTGAGCTTGCTGCAGTTATTGTTTGTTTTAATGTTGGGGAAATCAACAGTAAAACCCTGCACAGCAGGTGATAAAACAGGCCCACAACAATAAAAATGCCAACTCATGAACTGACCTGTGAGACCAGCCCTTTGGGCACTGCTTTTATGCTATATAGGCCAGTCTGACCCGAGATGCATGAACACTAATTTTTTATTTGCATGCCTAGATAGGAACTGTACCACTTCGCAAGGAGTTATCTGGCACACAACCAAATGACTTGATGGAGATTTTACACTACACTTCATTAATACTTGAGAAAAACAAAAGAAAGGCTTGGATGACATAATCACTGGTAGAGCTGGGAATAGAATGGGAGGAGGAGTCATGTTTACCAAGGAGATCCTGCATAATATAGGTTCTGGTGTAATGACATGAGAGATGGGGCAACTGAAATGGTTGTAAAAAGTCTATCTATCACAGTAGATATGCTTATCAGGTGGAGAATGTTATATCCCTTTTTTCTTTGTGTATATATCTATATCTCATATTGATCATTTTTCCCCCAGCGCCTTGAGACCCTCGCGGGTAAGTAGTGCGCTTTACAAATTCTGTGATTGATTGATTGATTGATCCAGGGGCGTGAAAGTGGTGTTGCGGCCAGAGCTGCTGTCTTCAGAACAGGGGAACCAGGTTCTAGTCTCAGCGTTGGCTCAACATCCTGTGATTCAGGGCAAATCACTTAGGTCCTGATTACGGGTTTGGCAGCCTTCCTGCGGGCTGCAACACCAGCGCCCAGCTGGAAGACAGGCAAACTCATAGTCAGACCGCCTGAGGATTACGAGTTCAATCATGACGGGTGATGCAAGCTGCGGCGGTCCCACAGCGGTGCCTTTCTAAGGCTCAAAGGACAACCTCAGATAGGCCCTGCCTTGGGAGCACTGCAGCACCTTCCTGTACAGGAAGAAATGTACCATTTTTTGCATTTCTTCCCGTGCAGGAATAGAGGGTGCAGAAATACAGGGGCACACCATGTGCCCCCCTGTATGCACCCTATGCAAAGAGGCAACAGGGGGCCCTACTAAGGCCCCGTTAGTTTCCTCACCACCACCCTTTTCATGGTGGGCTCACCGCCATGAAAAGGAGGGTGGTGAGGAAACTCATAATTTGCTCGGCGGTGCTGCAGCAGTACCACCAGCATATTACTTCCTCGGACCGCTGTGCCACCACCACAGGATTACGGACCCCGGTGGTGGCAGTGGTCCAGTGGTGGTCCATCTGCCAAATTCGTAATAAAGCGGGTGGACTGGCAGTCTGGCGGTCCAGTGGACCACCATAGTCATAATCAGGCCCTTGATCTCCCTAAGCCTAAAAAACATGAATGTGATCTTGGTAATGTAACAGGTGCTCATGTAAAGAGCTCAAATATCATTGTCTAGAGTTTGCGCTACATAAAACTGCAAAACAAAAAATGCTTTCCTATATAGCATCATGGATGATGTTTTTCCCCATGTCTCTCACTCCCTAGATCTATTAATTTTATGATATCTTTATTGAATGTGTCACTCAGAGGTGTGCATTTAGTTTCCCACCTATTGCAGGTCCATCTGAAACAACCAAAAGGTCCAGAGAATGTTTCGATATCAGTTAACTGCAAAACTTCCCTTCGTATAATTTAAGAATAGCGCTGAGCATTGGACTCTGGGTTATAGTCCACCCCATATGAAGTCCTTAATACCTTGTAGAATTTAAAGTTGCAACCTACTTTCAATTATATCATTCCCAACATGTAATTTCAGATTAATGCCACCTCCATGTTAGTTGCTTCTGTCCTGCCACAAAGCAAGAGTTTAAAGTTTCTCCATTTAAATAATCCAATGGCTTCCTACCCTGTTAGGCACATATTTTACCTAGCAACATGCTCTTCAAATACATTTTAAGCTTAATGCCTATATTGATTAAATTTATTTTTTGCTAGCATGAATCAATGTGAGAGCACCCCCTCGTGCCATAATGTTGCTCATAATGAAGATATCGAAAATGATTACCCTACATTCCTAAATCTTTTTAATGAGTAGTCTTTTGTTTATTATGTTGTCTTCTACGACACTGTGTTAAATTTTTCCTAGTGCTGAACCGATAGATGACATTTTATAATTGCCTCTGATTGCAAAAGACAGGGAATGAAAATCATGAACAAAAACTGCTTGATGGGCTGTATAATGTTATCTGCTCCACAAACAGAATTCTGGAATCGCATAGAGAAATTGAAATAATATTTATATATTAAAAAAAAGATCTTAGCCTTTCAACTATCACCTCCCAGCTGGCCTGGAGCTTTTGGCAAAATATTTCAGAAATTACTTTTGTTTCTGATATTGCCTTGCTCATAGGTGTACCAGACTCCCATTTTGTAGCAATGTGTTAAATTCAATTTGTACGGGATCTGCTTCCTCTGCATTGTCACCCCACATTATTCACTCTTATTGACTCTATGTTGGCTGGTATTAGAACTTTGTGCTTTTGGGCTCTGGATCTCCTATTCAGTGCCACTGTGTATGTGCTCTGGTCCTAAAATGATACTGTTAAAATTTAATTTATCCAGTTGGTCTAGTTATAATTCCAATAAGGCCGTGGTTGATGGCAGAGACATTGCATCAGTTGCAAATATATGGTTGCTTGGAGCCTTATTGTGCTCTAGCTGGCTGCTGTCTATATACACTGCATTGACACATATAAAGGAAAAATGCCTTTGTAATTGTAGATTTTTATGCCACTCCTAATGTCAGCTTTGTAACCCTTCAGGGCCTATTGCTTAACATTTTTTAAAAAGTGTCACACTGCATATTTGAAAAGTGTGCCCTAACAATATCTGAATGTCCAAAGGTTGTTTTCAGAGTGTAGGTTTAGACAACTTTCTCTGGGAGCATGAGCTATATAGCCGTAACTCATATCCCCACCTGACAAAATGCTAACAAAATGAACCAAACTTATTTTTCAAAATCTAATTCAATGGTGAAATCAGAGTTTGGATAACCTTAGTGGAAAAGTAACTTTATAAAATGTACTTTGAACTGCATTTGCCAAAACTAACTTATAACCAATTTTGCCACTCATGTAACCTCCAGAGACCTATGCCATTCCTGGTGGGGATGAACAACCCTGCTCTTTAGAGGGCAATACCCATGCTTCCTCATCCTGTAAGACAGATGAGTTGTCAACAACTGGCCCATTAGTAGGAATTTTCCATCTGGGAGGAGGCAAGAACAGTTGGCAAAACAATAGACAGCCTTAGCATTTCTTCTTTTAACTTGAAGATCCCAAACTGAGAGGATCTGCTCCATTTCATTACCCAGGGTTCTCTTAGACTTTCTTGCTCCAACCCCCGCAGCAAAGAATACTGTTTTTTGGCCTGAAAGGGGGTAGAATACTTCATGTAAACAGTGGAGTGCATTAGAGACGGCCAGATAACCTTCGGCTAGAAAAAAGGCCACTTTTTACTTAGTATTGGGAATTGTTACAGTAAAGGTAAGATGAAGTGCTGCAAAAAGAGTTGGTCATAGTAAGAGAAAGTAAACAGGAGTGGGTAGGAAAACCTTTCTAGTCACTGGCTAGGGTACAGAATAAGACTGGCACCTTGCTAACACCTCCTCAGAACATTCCTGCACCTAGGAGACCTACAAGTGAGGAAAGAAGAACCTTTTGGGCAAAAGGATTCAGGGACTCGACTTCTGCTGGTATCCAGGAACTGAAACCAGTGTACAACATTCAGGTGGCTCCTGCTTGACTGATTCAGTGACACCCTGCAGGTGCAGTGGGTGTAGGAAATCTGGGACCTTTAAACCTTCCCTGAGGACTTAGCGTGCAAAAGTAACTGGAAAGACTCTTCCCAGCAGTTGGAGAAAAGTGTGACTTAGTACTTTTTTTCACCTTTGTCCAGGAAAAGGTGGTTAGTCTTGCCCAGGGATGTAGCAACAAAGACGGGCAAGAAGACCAGGCTCAGGAGAACCTCACGCAAAGGATATCCCACCTCATGGAGCCCTGCCTGACTAAGTCTTCTAGCCTTACCACGTTGTACAATTTTGAGAACTGAAAATGTGAATTTGTGATAAATTTGTTATCACATTTTTAACACTTCTGTACTATTAACAAATGCAATCATATCATGAAAAGGCTCCTCATCATTGCCTTTGTATGTCCCAAAGTGACTTTTTATTCTAATTCTTGGCAATTTATATTACATAATTTGATATCTTCTGTGATTTATTGGATTTTGTAAACATTAGCATAGTGTTGTATGCTGAGAATCCAACCAGGAATGCTGTGGACTACGAGGTGAATAAACTAAGGCATGCACTCTGTTGTATATTTTTAATGGTCTTGAAAAGCGCTGTGTAAACCCTACACAGCGTCCCCACGTTGCACTCCAGAGGGTTGACAACCCTTGCTATAGAATTCTAAAGTACTTCAAAACATCCAAACAATACTTTCAATGCGTTAAAATGAAAATCTTCTTTTTATTTTTATTTTTATATATCACGATGTTGCTTCTCACATGTGAATTTGTATAATCATGCTGTTGACTTTGAAACAATTTCATTGTGAGAACTTCTCCATTCATTTTGTAAACGATATTTCCATAATCCCGATGCATTTCGGGTTGAAACCCTTCATCAGGGGAATCGTTCTCTGAAAATTAACAAAGAAATCATTGATTCAAGGGGTAGGAAACTTCCAATAGAGTCATCTGTTGTTGATCTTAGTGACCATTAAAAAAGACCTGCAAGGAATATATAGCACATCAGAAATGTGTGGCCAATCTATTTTGAAAACAAGTGTAATCATCATTTTACTTAAAGTGCTTAAGCAGTTGGGACTTTAAATGCTGATACGTATTGATGACTATCCAAGCATGACGTTTCCTTGTAAATGAGTTCTTATCTTGCAGTCGTTACAGGACTTTTGCCGATGCATTGCTTAGACAAAAGAAAGATGCTCTTTCCATTGGGATGGCCCATGCTTCTTTAATGCCAAGTGCTTCTATGGCTAACCACAAAATTATTTTCCCATTATATTTTTTATCTTTTTCTTATTTGAGCCTCTATTTCCTGCCAGCACAAGTTGTTCAAAGAGCCGCTTGCAGATGCACGAAGAAACCAGCATATCTTGACAAAGACATTCATTCTTTGACGCTCTTGGTACATTAGACCAAATTCCAACTGAGCTTGGGTAGGAGCGGTCAACTTTAGCAAACAAAAGACAGATTTATAAACTTTTGTTTGTAGCAAGTTTAAAATGGCCGCCTCGTTTCCATGCATAATTTCCAAGCCATTATGCTACTGTCGGAAGGAATTGAGCAGCCATAACTGTTAGCAGGTGCTGTAATAATGGACAACTGAATTTCATTTGCAACTGCTTAAATGTAAAAGTTACAGATTGCAATTAAGCCTGTAATATGGCAAGATGTTGTTTGAAGGTCAGCTGGCATTCCATTTGGTTACCAAGTAACCCTGGGCGTTAAAATCCGCTCCGCTCGCGGTGTTTGATGATTTTCAGCAACTCCGCATTCCGCGTAGAACGCGGAGTTACCGAAAACTCTGCGATCCGCGGAGGAGCAGAGTTTTTTTCTTGTTCGGGCTTTCAAAATACGTTTTCGCCCGCGCAGTAGCGACTTACTGGGATCCCTGCGTTCGCCAACGAGATTTCCTAGCCGTTCGCATGTGCCACGAGATTTGGTAGCCAGCCGCACGGTCCCGCGAGAGTGTGCGATCGCGAACACGTCATTCGGATGCGCCATCTGACTTCCGGCGGAAGTTCAGTGAAGCTCGCGATGCCAAACACGCAAAATTTGCAATCTGGAGAAGAATATCTCTCGAGTAGCATAAAACCTTCTCGAAAATGATGATTTGGATGAAAAAAACTCCTCAGATTGACATTTGGCTGTACTTTTTTGTGCAAGGAGTCCTTTTTCTTTTTTTTCTTTTTTTCAAGAGGAAGGAAGTGCCCCAGAGTCTCCAACTTCCTGTTCCTGTCCAGCAGGCTCCTCCCAGTACTTTGTCCATGTCCTGTTCACTTTTTATTTGGATTTGGAGCTGGAAGGATCACTCTTTGTGTCTGCTGCATCATATATCATTGGATTTGAGGACTTTTGGAATTGAGATTTTACAAGTAAGTTGGAGAATTGGTGTTGTTTGTTTGATTGGGGCATTGCAAGTTGCAACTACATTTTTTTGTACTTTTCATCATTTTTTAAAAATTTATTGTGGGAAGCCAGTAGGCCCAGAGCTACTCATGGGTGCATGAAACAACTGTTTCTGGTGTGTCTGTTGAATTTAAACATCATTTAGGGCATGGATGGCATTGGATTGAATTGCAAAATGTGTTTTTTTGGGGTATTTCACTTTTTTGGTGTGTGTTAAATAAATGCCTTTGTTCTATGTGTGTGTGTGGTGTGGTTGTTGTGTAACTTGCAATCCTTGTTTAGCCCTGTGGATTTTCGTTTTTGCATTTTTGCATTAAAGCTGTGTTGTTTAGCATGCCTCCTTTGCCTGGCCATTATAGGCATGCTTGAGTTAATTGTTTTCCAGGCCTCCTGCTTGTTGTGACTGTGAGTGACCATGTGGCTGGTGGCCATTTTGTGGTGGTAGTTTAGTAGTGTGCTGCTTTTGCCATATAGGCCTGCATGTCTTTCCTTTGTTCCTCTTGGCTTACTCCTTCCATCCCCTATGCCAGCTGCAGCTCCCTGAATGATGTGATGCGCAAATTAATGCCAAACAGGTTCCACTTCCATTACATTTGTATTTTTGTTTTTGTTCTTCTTCTTTCCTATCCTTCCTGAGTGTACACAGTATACCATGAAAGCCCTTGCTGTCAAAGTCTCACAAATGGCTACACTGCTGTTATGTTTTTTTAAATAACTGAGTTAATAAAATGTAATAATATAACACTAACAAGTGTGACCACCACACACTAAGTTATATATCATATTTGTTTGTTTGTACTAGTAGTAATTGAACCACAACAACAAATGCAACATTTCACTGATGTCCTTCTGGCTTCTTTGCTTTTTGGTGCACAAAAGACTGAGGAGGAGGTGTCATCATCACCCGTTGTACTGCCAGACAGAAGTCCTGCTGCGCACGACGTCACGTGACGTGTGACCACAGACATCTCTGCAACTTGTGCAACTGTGTCCTGCTGACATCGGAAGAACAAGATGGCTCAAAAGAAAGGTACCAGGTCCTCCAGTACCAAGAAAGTTGCCAGTGAGAAGAAGGAACAGAAGAAGGAAGTGGCACTTACCAAGACTGGTGTGCCGCCCAAGATGGTTTTTGGGAAACAAAAAATTATGCCTGCATCAGCGGTGTCCGGGAACCAAGCTGGGAGCAGCACCTCCGCATCAGCGGGCCCACCCCACCAACCTAGGCCCAAGCCCATGAGTGTCGCAGAGGTAGCCAGTCTACTTGCGCAAACGCCAACGAGCAGTGATATTAAAATGTACTTATCGTTATCGCAAAGTAGTACCCCATCAACTCAGGGGCAAACTCAGCAGATAAGTGGGCAACAACAGCCGGAACAACAGCTGCAACAACAGCCGCAACAACAGCCGCAACCATGCCCACAATAGTAGTTGTTCCTCCCGAAGCAGGGGCAGTTCAGGAAATCGAGCTTCCTGCAGAGGAAGAAGAAGAGCAAGCCACTCTTTCAGAAGATCCATTGTCTTCCAGATCCCCAGCAAGGAAAAGGAGTCCATCAACTTCTTCTTCAAGCCCCCCTTCTGATGATCTACATGCCACTTGGAAGCCACCAGCTCAGTCTGAGAGTGAGGCACGCCACAAGACAAGGCTAGGGAAAAGGAAGGTTCCAGAAAGTCTTAGAGTTATGGAGGTAGATGTAGAAGAGGAGGATGATGACGAGCCAATCATCATGAACATCACTCCCGCCCCAGTGGAGATGGAGACCGACATTATTATTACCGCATCCCAAATTGCTATGAGGGATGTGGCACGGATACCACCAACAAAGGTAACACCAACAAAACCTCCAGCTTCCATATTTGCATTTGCAAAGGCCCGGCAGGGACCTACATCCAGGACAACCACCACCTCAGTAGGTACTGGTACTGTAACTGCACAGAGTCACATTCCAGGCACACCCTCCAGTTCTTCCGGCATTGCAAGTTGCACCTCCAGCAGCGCAAGAAAGTTCACCTCCCCAGTTTGGGACTTCTTTTCGGTCAGCAGTAAGGAGGAGAACGTTGCTATATGCTCAATTTGTCGACAAGGTGTTAGTCAGGGTAAGCTTGGTACAAACTATGGTACCAGAGGCCAAACAACCCATCTGAAAAAACACCACATGATCCAGTGGGAGGCGCACCTTAGCGCCCAAAAAAGTAAAACTGCACCCATTGCTGTTGGTGGGGATGAAGAAGTAGAAGAAGATATGATCGCAGTGGAAGGTGGACATGAGGGAGACATTTTCTCTGGTGCACAAAGTAGCCCTGTCCCCAGCAGTGCAGTGGTACCGCCCACATCCTCAGCAACATCTCAGTGGCACCGTAGTAAGAGTCAGGCTGAGACACCAAGGCAACAGAGTACCGCAATGAAAAAAAGTGCGTTGTTGAGCCTAACAACATCTGGGTTCAAGAAGTCACCTGCATCAGCGGCACCAGAAAGGAAAAAAATCCAGCCTGCCATTGTCAGCATGCTTAGGTCGGAGGGGCAGTACGAACGCAACCACCCAACGGCACATTTGTACAATGCGGAGCTGGCGAAAATGTTAGCGCTGGACCTTCTCCCTTTTTCTTTTGTGGAAGGGGTGGGTTTTCTGGAATTTGTGACAGCCATCTGCCCAAAATGGAAGGTTCCCAGCCGGTCCTATTTTGCCAGAGTTGCTGTTCCAGCACTACATCACGACGTGCTGGAATTGCTTGGACAAGCTTTGCAGCAGAGTGCTGTTCACAATATCCACCTGACAACAGACATGTGGACCAGTTGCCAAGCCACTGATTACATGTGCATCACTGCACACTGGATCTATTTTGTGGGGGTTAGAGACAAGATATCTGCAGCAGGTATTGTTGACACTGCTGAGATTTTTAATGCTACTCGTAAACATGCAACTGTAGTCATGTTCGCCATGGAGAAATCTCATACTGCTGCAAACATTTTGGAAGAGTTTAACAGCAAGGTCTTTGAATGGCTGCACCCAAGAGGGCTTAACATTGGTTTTGTTGCCACAGACAATGGCAGTAATATAGTTAAGGCCATGCGCACTGGTGGCTATTTCAGGGTCCTGTGTTTTGCGCACTGCATTAACATCATTGTTCAAGACTTTCTGAAAAAGGAAGACCGAGTCAGCAACTTACTGAACACCTGCAGAAGAATATGCACACATTTCAGCCATTCTTTTAAAGACCCGAAGCAGCTGAGGATCATTCAACGTCAGCCTAGAATGCCAGTCAAAGCACTCATCCAGGAGGTGCATACACGTTGGAACTCAACTTATTACATGCTTGATCGTCTGTTTGATCAGTACACACCAATCAATGAATATGTCATGCAAAGACTAGGGGATGCTACTGTGAAAGGCATGACAGTAGAGATGGACCAATGGGGCCTAGTTAAATGCCTGACAGAGATGCTACTTCCTTTCGAGCTCTTCACACATGAAGTCAGCAAGAAGGACTGTACTATGGGCCAAGCTATCCCATTGTTGCTCATGCTAGAGCTACAGCTGAGGGTGGTGTCTGAAATGTACATAGGTGTGGAGGAAAAAAAAGAAGCATATGAGTTGGTGGAGAGCTTATCATTTTGCTTAGCTGAAAATACAAGGGTGCAAACTAGCATTGTGTCAGACAAACATTACATTTGTGCCACAATTCTGGATCCACGGTACAAATCGGCACTGAACACTAAGACATTAATTCCTTTTTCAGAAGTGGATGTTGCCCAGTACAAAACTTGGATAGCTGAGGCAGCCAGTAAATTGGAAAAGGAACGGCTGGTAATTAAAGGCCCGCTACTCCAACCCACAACAAGTACTGCAGCAGGGCATCCGGCATCAAGTTCAACTTCAGAGCCTGAGGGCAGTGCTTTTGGCTCACCGCAGTCACCAAAACTATCAACAACAGCAAGAACCGGATCATCAGCCCCAGTAAAATTGGCCCAGGATTGGTATCTACAACAAGGGCTTGTTACGTCCAGTGCTGATGCAAAGGCAAAAGAGGCCCAGCAAAGTGGAGCACCTCTGAGCATTGAGCGGATGGTCCAGGCCTATCTGGATGACCCAACAGAGGTCTACATTGATCAAAACCCATTGCTGTATTGGTATGGGAAAAGGGGCCAATGGCCAGTGCTCAGCAGGCTGGCGATAAACTATCTGGCTTGCCCTATCGCAAGTGTCTCTTCTGAGCGTGTTTTCAGTGCTGCTGGTGCCATTGTAACAGTGAAAAGGACCAGTCTCTCACCCAAAAACGTGGAGAGGTTAACCATGATCAAAATGAATCAGCACTTTATACCACCGAATTACAAAATACATGAATCACAGCAGGAAGATGAGGACAGCGACTTAGGTGACGGAAGTACTGTGTTAGATGATTACCTACTTCTGGTTGAACCACCAGAGTTTGAGGACGAGCTATACTTCCCTGACAACTAGGCTTTGAACTTGTTACTTTCTTTCTTCCTTATTTACTTTTATTATTTGTGTGTGTCTCTGTCTTTCTGGTTCGAATCACAACAAATCCATCACCACCATCTTCTCTTTTTATTGCCATATTGGAGTTGCAGCTGTGTGCATTTAAGTCCACTCCTCCGAGTCCTGCTCCATCCTCCTCCTGACTCGCCCTAAATCCATTTCCCTCAAGCCAGATGATTGGATGGAGAATAGTACAAGAAATGTTGCCTCGTTGAGTCCCTCCAAAAGAAGTGGAACATGATGACTATAGCTATCCTCCTTTCCGAGCCGAGGGAGACTGCCCCTTAACTTAAGATGAGAAGGAACAGGTAATGAATGGCATGCATTGGACGCTGACTCTGGGTGATTGGTGTTTGTGTTGTTGTTGTTGTGCATGAAGTGTAGTCAATGTATACTAGTATTTAATCTACACACTAAAAGTGACTCAAGTCAATGTTTCCCTTCTTGTGTTTTAATAACAAAATTGTACTTCTACTGAAGCCGATCCATTGAATTTTTGAATATGGAATCTGGACTCACTCGGTACACTGCAGTCTGAGTTGGACAACACCATGATGATGACCACAGTGACATAGTATCTTCGCAGTCAGTCAGTAGGATCGGAGATGATTGATGGAATAACTCAGGGCGTTTTTCATGAGTGGCATAAAAGGTAAACAAGTCAAGAACAACCACAGCAGACCTACATGTCTGTGTAGTGGTGGAGTCGAGTCACGAGTCTCACGAGTGTAGTAGTGGTATGACTGACAGCTGTGCATTGATTTAGTTTCTTACTTTGGAAAATGCTATGTTGCTTTATATGTGTGCTCTGTCTGGCTCACTCAAAATCTAAGCTAAGTGGAGGTTGGGTGGGCACTGTGGGCCTGCTCTGTCCTGTTGCTGTTGTAGGTTAATGCTGGAAACAGGCAACTGAGTAGACATGATTTAGCCATGCCGCCTCTGAAAGTGTTTGCACTCCTCCCTAATTTATGCTTTCTTTTCCTCCTTGATTTTTCAATATCCCTTTTGTTTTTCCATCTACACTTACAGGCCGGCCTTTACTCTGTGCTAAACAGAGAAAAACAACTCACACTCACCTACCAATCCGCATCCGCCAGGCAGGCAGTGGCACCCAAGATTGACGGACGCAGTGTTCATGGAAGGGAGGACCAAGAGGAATGCCGAGATGCAACTCCCCAATTTGACCAGGATCATACAGTAACTTTAGTATCATCATCTTTTAAATAATTTGATTCATTTTTTCTTTTCAATAATTACGACTGTGTGTTGTTGGTTTTGTTGCTCTTTGCTTATAATTGATCCCTACAGCTATTTTTTAATTTTCTTTGCTAGCTTTAAAAGGAAGCCCGGTACAACAGAACATAAAATGTATGTAATTTGGGTCTCTATCAGGGCAGACAGTCAAAGCAAATAGCATAATAATAATTAATAATATACTGCTGCCCTGTACTGTCTACTAGTCTAGTTAGTAAGTACTACTTATCATTAACCATCAAGTCATCATCATGCCTGCATTTCCTTTTTCTCCCTTAACAGATTTATGAATATGATGGTCGTCTGCCAAGATTGTGTGTGTTTGTTGTTGTTGTCCATGTGTACTGTTTGTCTTTGTCAAACCTTTCCCTCAAATACCCCTTCCCAACCATTCATCAAACCCTAACCCTCTTCCCCCGGGCTGTGTGATTTATATTGAGGTGTGACTAAATTAAATTTACACCAATAATTGATCACACACTTGCTGGGGCGGCTGTGGCGAAAGCAACACTAATTCAATTTGAAGGCAGGGCGAGGATCTTCTTCTTCTTCTGCTTGCCCACCCATGCTCAGTATATTTGCAAGTCAATTTTTTTTCCAAAGGAACATAATCCATCATAATTAATTGCCGGCATCGATTGGATTCATCATCCTCCTTTTACAGCACTAAAGGTTACGCTTGTGTTGAGTGACTCGACACAACTACAGTTTGTAACTTGTTGTTGCACTAGGCTATCCCCGCCACCATTATGTTTTGTTTTACTTTAGCATTGCTAATCAGCATTATTATGGTTTATTTTTTGGCAGTATTCTTGTGTACTGTACTGTACTTCGTTCTACTACTCCTTCCAGAGTCTCTTTCAGGCAACTGACTGTCTCATTTTCTTTTTTGCAAATGCTACTGCCAGTGTCTACTACTACCACCATAACCATGGCATCTTGGGAAACCAAACCATCATCACTATGCAGCCATCCTTGTGCCTAAGTTTAAACTTCAATCACAGGTAAGAGAAGAAGTTTGGGGGAGGCATAATTAATAATGGAATTTAATTCATTAATTCACACACCCACACCCTTGAGTCCAGTTGAGGAATGCATAGACTAGGAGGAGACACTGACAGTACTAGTAGGACAAGTCACTCAGTGAGGGTACCGCATCTATTTGTTCGTGTGTTACAAAAAATCGGCAGATTATTTAAATCAAACACTGGCTGCGGCTCTGCAGAAGCAAAGGAAACCGTGTGACGTAAAAGAGTAACCCCCCCACAAAACATTTACATCGTATGTAAAGTTTAAGTATAAATATAATTTAATCCCCTAACAAAAATAAACTATGTAAAAAATCCCACAACACCTGACCCACCCCTCTCCCTAACCCCAACCAATGTCCAAAAAGAATAGTCCAACCAATGTCTGTTCAAAAATAAAATTGTCCATATAACCCCAACTTTTCCCCAACGTGCACCCAATACTCACCCACCAAAAAAAGGAATAAAAAAGGGGCAATCCAACGGGATCTCTCTATTGGCGGGCTCACAGTCGCCGGTTAACCGCCAGGACCTCCTGCTTTAGTTCCTTTACCTGCTCCTCTAGGCACGCCATTTGGAGGAGCATGCGGCGCTTAAAAGATCGACAATTGCATCCACAGGGGGAGGTAGCAGTTTTCGATAAAGTGCGATGGGCGGCTGCCAGACCGCGGCGCTGTACCACTGGAGGGGCCTGGCTGGGGCCCGGGGCATTGGAGGAGGCTGCAGCTGCTGCCGCCTCCTCCTCCTCCTCCTCTGCCAGAACCACCAGCCGCCGGTATTCTGTACAGATGGGCTCCAGCTTCCGGCGCCGGGCCATGGCTGCCAACTCCTTCCTGTCCGGTTTAGATGATTTTGGTTTGGAAGGAGTAGCTATATCAAGAAGAAAAAAGAATATTGTAACCAATATACTCTTAGCAAAACAGTAAGACAAATTACTTCTAAACATAGTGGCACAGTAGCACTAGCAAACACAGTGCATAACATTTGTGGTATCTATCCTCCCACTTCATCGGCCTCTAACATTTGTGTGAGTTTCAGGCATTATACTAGCACTATGAACTCACACGAGTACACCAGTCTTCTTCTTCTCTCTTGTTTAGCTAAATTAAGTAACCTTGTTGTAGCTGGCATGCCAGCTCAGTCAGCTTGCGCCCAAGACACATACTTGTGACGCAGACTCACGTTAGTTTTATTTACTACTGTCTGCATGTGGGGAAGCTGACTACTACACAATCATCTTATTTTTCTATTATGGGTGGCACTGGCCATACTCTGTTACATCAAGGGCAACTGCTCAATTTCACTTTCACCCTGCCCTGACTACTATACTACAACAAGGCAGATGATATCTGATCCAAATGATCATTGCTTATATATGGGACGACATGAGGTACTTTGTTTTGATTGATTGTGTAACCATGCAGCCCATAGGCCACCCATGGCAGGCTGACACAGTCAAAAATAAATTAACATAGGTGGGCCTCAGAGTCGGAGGGAGGCGCTTGGTAACAACATACATACACAATATATATGCTGTGCTTGCAAACTACTGTGAGTCAAGGGAGTATTCTGAAAATACAATGTCTATTCTCCTTGGCTTTGCTACTCTGGCGCGGTTTCTTTTTCTTTTACATTCTCTTCAAAGACTCTTCATCCAGTGACAGTCTCCACCTATGCTATCTATGATGAAACCACCCAGGCATCCATCCATTCAAAGTAAACATGCCTATCATTCTTCTTAATCTCTCAACAAACCTTAGTTTGTTTCACCAACAACAAACATTTTTTTTTAAAACCACCACCCATGCGTCCTTCCTTCCTTCCTTGCCTTTGAGTTTGACCCATGAAACACACGGAGGATACTTGCTATCCACCCATACAGTTTCACCCACCCAGGCAGGCATCTTTTCCTTCACCTTCCACCCATCCTTCAACCACCCATGCATCTGATTCCTATCAGCCACCTATGCATGCATCCCACGCATCCTTCCCTGCCAGTCATATATATTACATCTCACCCGTCCTTCCTCCTTCCATCCTTCTTTCCCTTTTTGTTCAACCCATCCATCAAGGTCATCTGATCTGACTCTTAGTCTTCTCCATAAAACTTTCACAGCTGAGTTGAAGTCAGATAGAAGAGGCCATTAATTACTCAACTACTCCCACCGCTAATGCTATTGCTCTAATGCTTAGTAAAGGGTGTCTTCTTCAACCGTTGTTCACAACAACTTAGTCTCTCTCAACTTACACAACACCCTTGCAGCGAGTGTGTAACTATTGTCAATAAGTAAGATTGGAGAGGGAATGAAAAACAGGGCCCAGAACCATGCAAAAGATAGGAAAACAAGATGGCCGCGCCCATTGGCGACCGCGTGGTGAAGTTCGTGCGATATTTCCCCCCGAACACGCAATCCGCGTTGCCAAACGTCAAAAGCATCTTGCGAGCATGTGTGAGCATACGCGAGCATGCGGAACAAGCAACTCCACATGCTCATGTAACTCCGCATAGCGTTGCAGAGTTTTTTGGGCGCTTCGCGTAGCCGCGCGGCTTCGCAAACTCCACCCGGGGTTAATCCTTAATAATAGCCAAAATCAGTTGTTGCATCAATACCTGGCTGACTCTGATCTGACTTCTCCCCAAGAAGTGGGAAAGAAGGCAGATAGATGGGTCAGAACCAGGGTGAAGCAAAGAAACCAGAACCATGGTGGTGACCAAAAGAAGCAAGATACTAAAACTTCAGATAAGGGTAGGGACAAGGGTAAACATGACAAGTCTTCATCAGGGCCCCAAAACCTGCATCTGGGGGAGCCACAATCCAACAAAGGGAAAGGCAAAAAGAAACCTTGGTGTTACTTATGTAAAGAAAAGACCCATTGGACAAAAGATGCCAATTGTCCAAAAGCCACGTCATCTGCGTTGCTGAACGTCAAAAACATCTTGCGAGCATACGCGAGCATGCGGGAACAAGCAACTCTGCATGCTCGCGTAGCTACGCGTCGCGGAATTTTTGTGCAACTTCGCCCAGGGTTAATACCAAGGTGCTCATAGGAGGATACAACTTCTATGCGTTTGCCCTTGACAAACCAGTTAGATGACTTGTTCTGTGAGTCAGCCAGGCAGACCATCTTCTTTTTACTTAGGTTCAGCGCCAGGTCTTGTTGCTCTATGTGTTCTGCCAGTGTGTTTATTGACCTTTGTAGCCCAATGGGTGTTTGACTCAAGGTGACTATATTATCAGCATATAGCAAGTGCCCAATTTTCTCCCCTGCCAGACTAGGTGGAGAGCCCTCAACTTGTAACAGGTCTGCCAAGTTGAGGTTGAATAAATGGGGGGCTACTACCCACCCCTGTTTCAGTTCATTTTTGGTTTGAATCTTGGACATTACTCAGCTGCTGTTTCTGAACTTAACCTTGACCCATGTGTCACTATATATTACAATGGCTGAATTTAACAGTTTATCAGGCAGGCCCCATGCTGCCAGTTTTGCCCAGAGACGGTCACGGGTAACTGTCAAATGCAGATTTGAGATCAACAAAATATGTGACTAAACAGCTTCTTTGCTGTATTGCCTTTTCTGGTAGAATGATGAGAGCTGGCAGATTTGTGGCTGTCCCCATACCCGTCCTGAATCCTCTTTGTGTTTTTGGTATTATTTGTTTCTCATTGGCCCACGATTAAGGAACTTGGAGTATGCAGGAAGTGTATAGTTTGGCTTTAACATCTGTTAGAACTATTAGCCTGTAATTTAAAGGGGATGATTGGCTGCCACTATTATATTTAGAGTTACTCCTTTTCCATGAAGTTGGTGTGATGTTGGAACTGTAAATTCTATCAAAAAGGCATGTCAAGTAACTAGCCCAGAAGTTTAAATCATACTTAAAAAGATCATTTGGAAGGCCATTTGGGCGAGGAGCCCCCTCTGACTTTAACCTGTTTACTATCCTCGCGAAGCACTTCACATCGGTTAAAGATTCTTTGTAATTAGGTTGAGAGGCATTTGTGGTTGAAACGTTTGGGTGTCGGCCGGGGTTGCGATGATCTCCTGTGGCCCCTGGCAGCCTCTGACACTGACTTCAGTGGTTTTAATGTAGTTGGACTGTTCTCATTGGTCGTCGTGCTGAGTGGAGATGAGTACATTGCGTGGATGAGGAATACCCATACCTCCTCAGTAATCCCTGTGTTTTGATGACAAGCCTGACCCGAAACCAGCCTATTTATCTCACCCCAAAATTCTTTACTGTTTGGTAGTTTACTGGCCAATAAGAGCTTATTCTATATGTCTACCTGCTGAGTCTTTTTTGCTTTCTGGTAATTCTTTTTTGTAAATTATCCTCATCTGCCAAAGGTCTTTTTTATTGAGCGTCTTGCCTGTTTTTACATTTGATAGGAGTCTGCTTACTTCTCTTGTAATTTGTTTTTTTAGTTCATACATCTTACTTCTCTTGTAATTTGTTTTTTTAGTTCACACATCTCCTTCATATACCAACTATGTTTTTCTCAACACAGGGTGACTGGGCTTCCCTGCATGTTGGAGTGGGCTATTGGTCATGTTGGCAATGCAATGAGTAGATTCCTTTTTAGGTCCACCCAGTTATGATATCCAGTATTTTTGTGTGTCCCCTTAGAATACTCTGAAAAAGTGTGGACCAAGGCCATTATTTATTTTGCAGCCGTTGGGAAGTGAAGATAAGCCATTTGTTACAGGCATATTGAAAGGTACAACTTCAATTTTAAATGCTTCAGGGAAGTGGTGGGATCCATCGGAAATAATTCACCATTTATTAGTATGTAGTTGATAATTGAATGAATGTTGCCACTGAGAAAAGCTATGGCTGCCGGCTTATCCTCCTTGAAATTGCTGTTCAGGATTTTTAAACCTTAGGTTTCTAGCCTTTGATGTATGTTGGAGGCTGAGTAGTGGTGTCTTAAGTTCCTATTTTTCTGAGGAGGGCATGAATTCAAGGTAAGCAGGTTTTGTAAAAGTCTAGTTTTAAAATGCCCAATGACTAAGAAACTTGAGTTCTGGTGTAGATTTTGCAAAAACTTTATTAGTTCTACCAGGATTGTGGTCCTCTCTGCCTTCTTACCTTTGCATGGGTCGATATATACATTTAGATGGAAAAGTGTCTTTCTATGTACTTTGTGACCTTTTATTACTACTTTAGTTCCCTGAAGCCACTTGATTCCCAGGTCTATATTTTCTTGTCACCATATGTATTTTGTTGAGATAAATGTAGAGAGGCCCCCCTTAGGATGACCTCACTGCAGGGGTGTGGGATTGGTTTTAAACTCCATGTTTCCTATAATAGTATGATGTCAACATTTCAAAGGTAGACAACTGTGTCTCTGTCATAGGGCATTTGACCTAATCCACATACATTCCAAGGGCATATTGTGAGGTGATCTTGCTCTGGTGGAACTTGATGTTCATTAGGACCAACTGGGATCTAAAGCTTGAGGAAGCCATGGCCATTTTTTTTGCTTTCTCTACCTTGAAAATAATTTGGGTGTACCTTGGGTGCCCTTTCTCTGTAGGATACACTATCATTAGCTTTGACAGTTTAGTCGCTGACAATTCTTCCCCCAGAGTTCCCCGTAAGATGACGTGTCTGTTAATTAGGCTTGTAGATCTGATCAGACTTGGTCTTAGATTAGTGGGGGTTAAGTTGGAAGGTAGCAGTGGGCCGGGATATCTAGGTGGCTCAAATCTCCGTACCTCGACCCCCCATTGTTGAAAAAGGTCATGATGATAGAATACTTGATTTGCTATGTCACTTGTAGCCCAGGGAACTAAGGTTGCTTCTCAATCTTTGAAGTGGGAATGAGTTTGAAATTCTATCACTTGTAGGTGAGATGAGTTGAGGTGCACCAATGCGCTGATTTCTTTGGTTAATTTCAAGTCAGAACTTCTGTTTAAAATGTTGAATGCCCCTCTTGATGCATAGTTGGGGATGAACAATCATTTTGTGAATGGAGTTTTCTGGGTTTGCTGCTGAGACAAATCCCACTATGGTTTATCTCGGGCCTGCAAAGTGACCTGCGGGAGCCTCATTCCCTCTGTTGTGTGCTTGGCATAGTTAACTTTTATTGTTTAGGTTTTACTTCTATCCAACCAAGCTGATGACACGCAGTTGGGGTTTCGGAATTCTCCGACGAGGTTTCAGCAGTGGACGCTGGCTTTATGCTGATTTTTCCTCAGTTTTCACTACATGCAACTTCTGCTGGTACCTATTTCCTCAGAGTGATCAGTGAGGTGTTCTGCTTTGTGTTGAAATTGTTTGTGCTCTTACCATGTCTTGTGCTCTGCTAAGCATTAGCTCATTTTCTTGGCAGTGAGCGGCAGTGTTTGATGTTAGCTCATTTTCTTGGCAGTGGTTATGGGTATTGCTGATTGCACTTGAATGGAGTCTATTACCAGGTTCTCAACTCCTACATTTTTATGAAAAAAATAAATGACTAATGTCTTTTTGTTGGGGGCCTTTCTGTTTGTTCTGCATTTTCCTAAGTTATTTCCTTTCTCTGGGTCTGCTGGTCTCCTACTTGGAGTTTACAGCAGTGGCAGTTTATTTTTTTGTATTGTAATTCTTTATTAACATTTTTTATAGATGTACAACTTAGGGTAAAGAGATATTACATTGCCATACAGTATAATGTCCAGTGAAAGAGGTACAGCAAGGTCCTAGGTGACACGCATGAGTCCCATATTGGAGGGGATATGCAGAGGATGGGGGTAGGAGGGTAAACCAGAGGTGTGTATGCGACGGCAGTGGGTCCTGATGGCCTTGTGTCAGTGAAAGGTCTGAAGCCAAGATGACCTTCGTGCCAAGAGAATGCTTGCATGAGAAGTATGTCTCTGCTCACATATGGAAATATATATACATATATAGAGAGAGATAGAGATGGGGGTGTTACATGACGATGGGGGGGGAGGTGATTCAGACCCCTGTGAGTCCAACAATAGTAGTGGGGGGAATGTGCCAAGGTCCATAGTAAGGTAGACTGTAGAGGAGGGGTGGACGTACTGGAGGGAGTGGTGCGGGGGAGGTCATGGAGGTATGCGGCGTCTGCTGTAGGTTACCTCGTCAATACTTAAGCGGGGTTCAGGCAGTATCTTCCGGGGGCATATAAGGTTGGTCTCCCATGGAGCTACGGTACCAGGGCAGAAGGGAATGTGGGGAGGGGAGAGGGTGAGGGTGAGAGAAGGGGGAGATGGGTTCAGGAGGAGGAATGTAGGGGTAGGTGCAAGTATAGAAGAGGTGTCACCACAGGGAGGGAGGGGAAGGGGCAGGGTGGGGAAAAAGGGGGAGAAGAGGGGAGGGGGCAGGGCCATTACACTAATAGCGCGTTGCAGTTAAAAGGGGGGCAGGGTGAGGGGGTGATAGTAAACGAATGGGACGAAATGGGCTCTACACATATGTTCTGTACTGGGGGTCTTTTGGGGGAGAGGGCGGAGGAGGCAAGATTGAGATGGTGTATAGCGGGAGGAAAGCACTGTGGAGGGGAGGGTGGTGGCCCTGATGCATAGGAGTGACCTTAAATGTCATGAATCACATGGCGCCATCTCCGGCTGTCGGCGCCGTCATCATCGGGACCATAGCTTCTATTGAGGCAGTCCCTTTGCCACTTCCCTCTGTGTGTAAAAAGGGTGCCCAGGTCTGTGTTAATAGGTCTGACTGGTACTGGAGATTATAGATGACCCGCTCATAGGCGGCGGTGTGTATCATAGTCACTAGCCAGGTCAGCGACCTCCATTGTCATAGGATACCATTTTTAGCTCTGGCCAGCGATGTATGAAAGAGGTGGTATTGGGACCTGGAGAGCTCTGGAGAGTGCCGTAGATCATGCAAAAGAATGGTAGTGGGGTGAATGGTAGGTGAAGGGTCATGATGGTGCTCAGGGTTCTACCTACATAGTACCAGAAGGGCTGCACCGATGGGCTTTTGCATATAATGTGGGTCGTGTCACCGCTTGTGGACGCGCACCTCCAGCAGTTGGCATGAGGGAGGAGGCCTACCCTGTGTAGCTTTAGTGGTGTCCAATGCCAATCGTGCAAGTTCTTAAAGAGACAAACTTCAGTCTTGCCTCCCTAGTGCCTTTGTCCAGGGCTTCCAGGAGTTCCGCCCATTCGTCTTCCTCATAGGAAACCGACAGCCCTGTTTGCCATTTAGAACATAGAACACGCGACGTGGGTTGTGTGAAGAGGTGGGATGTGAGTACCCCAAAGAGTCCGGATGTCACCCCCTTATGTTTTCCCCATATGTTGAGATATGATACCACCGGTGAGGCCAACAGGGACCAGGGATGTTGCCATAGGCATGTCCTCAAGCAGTGTTGTATTTGGATGAATTTCCAAGATTGTGATGCGGGGAGACCAATTTCCTCTCTGAGTTGCACAAATGTTTTAAGGTCGCCATCCTGGAGAAGCTGGTTTGGGGTGTTAATGCCTGCTGCTTTCCACAGGGGCCAAGACAGCTTCCGATCATTGATGCGTATGCCGGCGTTCTCCCATATGGGGGCTTTTACATGGAAACATGGGTGCGTTTTCAGCAGTCGGTGTGCCAGTTGCCAGGCCTTGTGCATGGCTAATAGCACAGTATTGGTGGGGTCTTGTTGGCACGTCCCGGTTCCATACAGAGGCAAGAAGCCTGCCTGCATGGACAGTAGATGCTGTTCGATGTGTACCCATTGTGGCATGTCCGGGATCCCTGGCTGCATATATGCCAGGATGGAAAGCTGTAGGGCAAGTGAATAGTGTTCCACTGATGGAAGGATTAGTCCTCCACAAGGCCTTCAGTTTTGATGCGGTCAAACGGGGTCTCGATGAGTCGCATATGAAGGATTTTATCTTGGAGTCAACCTGGCCTAACATGGCGAGGGGCGCCTGGAGGGGGAGCATTCCAAGGGTGTAGATAAAGCGTGGTAGCATCACCATGCGAACGGCTTGACTCTGCCTCACATGGAAAGTCCCAGCATCTTCCATTTGTCGAAGTCTTGTTGCATCTGAGTGAGTAAGGGGTTGAGATTGTCCGGGACCATCCCCTCTATCCCTTTATTGACCAATACTCCTAAGTATTTAAGACGCGAGGGTTGCCATTGAAAGGGGTATCCATGTATGGAAGCTTTCGTGGTTCCGGCTGAGATGGGTAGAGCTTTGCTCTTGTCCCAGTTGATTTTATAGCCAGAGAAGGATGAGAAGTCATTTATAATTTAGAGGAGGGATGATAGAGAGCGGTGTAAGTCTGTAAGGGTAAGCAGGATGTCATCCGCATAGAGATATAGTTTGGATTCTCCTACCAGGAGGCAGATGCCTGAAACGCTAGCCGATTTGTGAATGGTGGCAGCTAGGGGTTCCATGGCCGGGAGGAAGAGGAGTGGGGAGAGGGAGCATCCCTGACGCGGCCCTCTGCGGATTAGGAATGGATCAGATAGGAAGTCCCTGCAGTTCACCTGTGCAGTCGGGTCATCGTATAGCAGTCGCACCTTGGCTATGAACTGGTCGCCCAGGCCAAAACACTCCATCACTTGGAAAAGATAGGCCCACTCAATGCGATCAAACGCTTTTTCTGTGTCGAGTGAGAGTGCCAGTGCATTATTTGGCAGACCATAACGTGCGGGCTAAGGTTCGCAGGTGGTTTCGGGAGGACCGCCCGGGTACAAATCCCACTTGGTGCCAGGACACTGCCAAGATTTTGATATCGCAATTCAGCAGGGATATGGGACGGTAACTGCTGCACACCAGGGGATCTTTCCTTGGTTTGGGTAGGACTGCAATCACTGCCTTGTTAGAGAGGGGGCCTAGGGAGGACGTGCGCTCTGCCTCTTGGAAGGCATCTTTCAGTGTGGCAGCTATTCCCTCTCCTGCCCAACAGCAAAATTGTGCCAGGAAGCCGTTTTCCCCCCAGGCCTTATGGTAGGGTAGTTTAGCTATCACTTGCACAATCTCCTCCCTGCATATGTCCCCTTCTAGGATTTCCCTGCCCTTGTCCGATAGGTGAGGGAGAGCTGCCTCAGTGAGGAAGGCAGTCGCCTTGTCCACATCAGCTGGTACCGCTGGAGTGTATAGAGACTTGTAAAACAGGGCAAAATCATTCACGATGTCCTGGGGCCGGGTAAGTGTTGTTCCTGCAGCTGACAGTATAGCCTGTATGGCCATGGCAGGTTCCCACTGGTGAAGCTGCGCCGCTAGTGACCTCTCCGCCTTTCCCCCCTGCTCATAGTGTCTCCCTTTCATTCACTGCAGGGCATATTCTGCCTTGGAGGTGTAAAGGCTATTGAGTGCCATGCGGGCCTGTTCCAGGGTTTTGCGGTGTTGTAGGGTGGGCTTTGTAGCATACAGGTGGGTATAGGATTTGATGTCCCGTTCTAGGGCTGTTTGTCGGTCAGCAAGTTGCCTGTTGGCCTGCACTGCAACTCTCATAAGTTGGCTTCTGATGGTGGCTTTGGCTGCAGCCCAGATGGTTCTGCCCAAGTCCATAGATCCTCGATTGGTGGTGAGGTAGTCTTGGAGGTGCCCATGCAATTGAGATTTTCCCTCAGGGGTCCAGTGGCGCTGGGTATTCATGCGCCAGGGTTTGCGGCCTGGCCTGACCAACCCATTTCCAGAAATAGGAGGAACGGAGAGTGATCAGACAGCGCTGCTTCCAGTATGAGGGAGTCTTGGACC
Source organism: Calotriton arnoldi (assembly GCA_963921515.1). Lineage (NCBI taxonomy): Eukaryota > Metazoa > Chordata > Amphibia > Caudata > Salamandridae > Calotriton > Calotriton arnoldi. The sequence continues at coordinate 138,509 of CAWUFW010012242.1, forward strand.
AGCTGTACCGCCCGATGGGAAATAAGGAAGTAATCCAAGCGTGCCATGTGTCTGAGAGGAAAATGTGAACCCCAGTGGTCCGTCAGGCCAGTGTCCTCTAAACTGTCGTCCATCAGAGCCCTGTCTGCTGCATTTCCCCTGTCGGTGGACCCCGTTCTGTCCAGAACTGGATTCCTTACTAGGTTCCAGTCCCCACCAATTAGGTATTGTGACGCGCCTATCTCCACCAGTAGGCTGTTCAGCTGGAGGAGGAATGTTTCTTTCATTCCAGTCAGGGCATAGACCGAGCCTACGCAGATGTGATTGTCTCCCAGTCGTAGCTTGGCAAATGCGTATCATCCTTCCGGGTCCATCCAGGTCTTTGTCACTGTAGCCGGGAGAGATTTGAAGAGGATGATTGATACACCGCATTTGCGGGTGGGCCCCATGCCTGAAGTGTCTCTGTCTTGTACGCTACTGTGGATAACATTTCGCACCCAGTCCCTGCGCAGCTTATTAGACTCTAAGGTGTCAAGGTGCGTCTCCTGCAACAGTGCCACATCTGCTCGCTTGGATTGTAGGTAAGAAAGTATTTTTTTTTGTTTAACATAGTGTGTTTGTCCATGCACATTCCAGGGTACGTCACGGAGAGGGCGGGTGGCAACCAAGATGGGGAGAAGGTGGTGCGGGGAGTGAGAAGGGGTCCTCACTGGGACGTATGAAGAGTACTATTTGGTGAAGATAGCACGTGCAAGTGTCAGAGGGGAGGGTGAGATCTACCCGCTTTGTGTGTACAGTCAGCAAGGTGGTTACGGCAGCGCCCTGAGAGAGAGGTGGGGGGAGGTGTGGAGAGCAAGAGAAGGTGGGGGGTGTAGGGGAGGTAGGGTGAGGAACAGGCAGTAAACAGGGGGAGAGACAAGTGGGGAGGGTGCAGTGAGGAAAGGAGGAGGAGTGGGAGAAGGGGGGATGGGGTCTAGGAGATCACCTGGCCCGCAGCAAGAGTGTCGCCGCTCAAGAGAGCCGCCTGAAGCAGTGGTGGTGGAGTCAAAAGTCCCAAAAGTAGGGGATTGACGGATGTGGTGCTATCATGCGGGGGGGATAGAGTGCAGGGGGGTGAAGGGGGAAGGGAGAAGGGGAGGCCAAGTGGGAGTGTTGGTCAGTTGCTATGCATCACAGGGAGTCCTAAGCTTTTGCCCCAGGTCTAGGCTTGCTGGAGTGCCGCCCCGAGAGAGGGAGCCGCCGGGGGGCAGGGCATTTCCTATGGTGTAACGTGAGAGTGACAATGTCAGGCGGGCTGGGGGGAGCAGCATGGATGGGGGTGGGGAGAAGACCCATGAGAGTGACCCAGTGCATCGCAGAGGCGCTCTAGGTGGAGTCATCGGTTCCAGGTGGAGAGGGTTGTGTGTAAATGTCTAATAGAATCAGAGGAAACAGAGATAAGATAAGATAATGGCGCCAGTTATATTGCATGAAAGAAGAATTATATAAACAGCAAAACAGCATCTGCATTAAACATATACAGTCTACACATCAATTCAAGCAGGTGGGCACAGTAAATAATAGTCAGCTGTGTGACGGCTAGAGGTCTTCCTGCTTCCTGGGGGGCGTCCGCACCCTGCACCGTCTCCAGTATGGGGAGCCTGATTGGGCCCCCTCGGCTCTCAGTCTGCATTGGAGGTGGGCTTTAAGGAGGAGCGGGATTTGTCCCTCTGGTGTTCCTGTTTGAAGGCGGTAACTGTTTGGAGGGCCAAGGCATTTTCTTGATGGATGCGGATGGATCTCTCAATGTCTCTGCCACGATTCCATGATCCGCTGGTGGACCGTCTTCTGCTGTCCCATGTTGTGGGAGCATGACCGGATTGCGCTCGGTCAGAGGAAGCAAACTGGGAGTCCATTTCCTGTAATCCCTTGCGGTTTAAGAATAAGCGCAAGTCCTCCGGGTCATAAAAGTCCTTGGAATCGCCATCCTTAGCAATGCAAAAGTGAGCAGGCTCAAAGAGGCCGTATTTGATGTTCATTTGCCGCAGTTGGGGTCTTAGAGAGAGGAATGCCTTGCGACGGTCGTTGGTCTTCCTGGGGAAGTCTGCTGCTATGCGAATGTCATGACCATCGTATGTGAATGGGCCTTTGGTGCGCGCTGCTGCCAGCAGTTGTCGCGCCTGCTCGTGTCGCAGGAAGCAGGTGATGAGGGGGCGGGGGGGCGCAGCAGTGTCCTTGCATGGAGGTCTGATACAATGAGCGTGTTGTATCTCCAGTGGTCGTTCAAAGGAGATACCAACCAGTTCCGGGATGGAGGCTTTGAGGGACTCTCTGGCGTTCGGGCCTTCAGTCTTTTCGGGAAAGCTGAAAAATCAAGTGTTATCCCTACTGCTGCGATCTTCCAGGTCGATCAACTTGCTGCGGAGAAATAGAAGTTCTTGATCTCTGTCTGACACGGACGCAAGGCAGCCCTCCACCGCTGTCAGCCTTTGGTCCAGTCCCTCCGTCCTCGCATGGAATCCCATGATGTCTGCTCTAATCGACTTTGCCTCTGCTGCCAATGATGAGATTTTAGTTTCCATGCCTTCTATCTGCTTGCTGACAGGTGAGATTTCCAACAGTATGAGATTCACATGGTCTCACCATGCATGAAGGGTGGTGTAGTCTGGGAGGGGCTGCTGGCGGTAGGGTTGGTCCCTTTCGTGAACATATTTCACGGCTGTTTGAGCGCTTCCGCAAAAAGGAGTTGTCTGGAGGCCTTGCTTTCGTGCTTGGTGGTGGACATCTGGCTTGAATCCCAATACGGTGCGCTACAATAGTGTAGTGGCACAGCACTTGCCCTCAAATCCAGGCCTAGGGTGCTCCTACAGCGGGTCAGTGGTGACTGTGGCCGGGGTGATCACTACTGCGGTGCCCTGTAGCGGCCGATGCTAGAGGACACAGCACATATCTCCCCCTATATTCCTGCTTGGCACTGGTGAGGCCCTTGGGGCCAGCCCCTGGGCCAGATTGGCGGCAGGGCCCGGTCCGCCGAGAAGAGGGGCAGGGGGGCAGAGATTCAGGGTCGTCTCCAGAGGTGGTAAACGCACTGACCCTCGCGTGCAGGCCAGCAGCCCCCCTTGCAGCCTGGCCTGCCGCTGGTGTGTCGGTTGACAAGCAGTATGTCTTACCGGGAGTAGCTATAGATAGTCCTCTTGCCTAGATGCCCAGTCCGCAGTTCAGTTGGGGGGCCACAGAATGTCTGCGCGGGGTCCCCTCGGTGTGTCAGAGGCGCGCCGCTGGGCACAGCTTTTTGAGGTGTGTTGTGTCAGCCCCTTTAGTGGCAAGATCCTGCTGCTAGGGCCGCTCTCAGGCGTCTGCGTGTTGGTCCCAGGGTCCAACAGTAGAGAGGGGGTGGGATATCTGTCCTGGGTTAGGGCTGAATATACTCTGTGCAGCCCCTGTGGTGCTGGGTTCTCCCCTACCCATCCTCAGGCAAACGTTCCTGCTCCTGCCGAGTGATGGCAGCGAGGGGCACCAGTAGAAGGTCAGACCCCTGTCTGTTCTAGAAAGGGCTGCTTTGCCAGCAGGGTGATGTGGAAGTCATTGCTGGCTGCCTGGGTGGTGAGAGATCACCTACAGTCCCAAGTTGTTCTCCAGGCTTGCCTGAGCCACAGGGAGGAGGGGTCGCCGTATATGCTGGATGGGAGGTGGGTCCTCAGGGGCTCACCTTTCCTCCCATGCCTGCCTGTGGAGTCCTCGGGCTGTGGCCAACCTTGTTGCGCTGTCTTCCTGCTCTGCCCGACACCACCTGGTGGTGCACAGAGGATGTCAGTAGCTTGCGTTGGGCCCAGAAGGAGTAGGTGTTGGAGGGGCACCCCACTGCATCAGAAGCGGCGCCCTCGGTCTGCAGGTATGGCAGGCAGCAGCACGGCACAGCCCGCAGTCTTTATGATTGTCCAAGCATGGAGGGGAGTCAGGTGGCTGCGGGACTCATGTCCCACCAGGGAGGGGGGTCCAGATATCACCCTCACTATGAATAGGAGGGGGAAGCGAGGCCATGTCATCTCCTGTAGCTTCGGTGGGCCTACCATCAATCCTCGCTGCACATCTTCGGTGCGGTGCCAGCAGACCTCTCGCGTCCGGAGCAAGGAGGGTGGAGGGCAGGGCTTATCATCCACGCAAGGGCCAAGGCTTCAGTCATGCCTCCAGGCCCGGAGATCACCAGGACATTTCCCCGCCGAAGTGTGCCATGGTGATGCTGTGTTGCGGGCACCCGCTGTCCGAAAGTCAAGGCAGCATGAGGGAAGTGGATCCTGTTCCTCCAGCCTCGCCAAGAAGGCCACTTCCCCCACTCAGAGCCTGTCCCAGACCAGAGCTCGCAGTTCAGGCGACCATCTTCTCTCGTGGCCAGACCACGCCCCCGTGGTGGCAGTTTCTTGCTGAACTTCTGATGGCTCAATGTTGTCGGCCTTGGAACTCCCAGGTTTTAGATGTGCAGGTTCGTGCACTTGTCACGTTTTTATCAGTGGTCGTATTTGGGATTGTTGGTAATAAAGGAGTCGGGAGTGATGGATTTGGATTTGCTGAAATGACAGAGGTTGGTGTTGCCCAGAATTTTCCCTGCAGTTTATTAGGTTGTGTTTTGACTAGCTGTAAGATGTCTTTCAGGATAATTGCTAGTGCTTGGCAGGGAGCTTGTTGTATAAAGCAGTTGTCCTGGGCTCTGTGAATCAGATCATTCAATGACTGCAACTTCTTGTCAATGGCTGCTACATAGATGGCCAGTGTGGTAAGGAGGTCTACTTGTATTTCCTGTTTATCGGACTGAAAGCGGACTGACGATTATATTGCCTCCAATGTGTTTAAGAGCGCTAGCCAGGTGGGGCCTACTGAGTGCCTATTTTTTCAGGAGAAAGGTGAAGAGTCAAGAACCGAAAAATCCGGGACTATGTCCTGGGCCATCTCCACGTCCAGTGGGCTTGTTCCTGTATGCCCTTTTGCGATACTTTTGATTGTGGTGCATTGTTTTTAGGTAAAAAAAATCATGACCCTCAGCACTTCGTTCCAGTAATTTATAATTTGTATTCAAAGTTGTTAGCTTAATTGAGATTAAAAAGGGGTTAGCTTCATGTGTAATGTTTTTTGCACAAGGCGGAGCCCTGTGGCCTTGAATGGAGAAAGGGGTCAGACTAACTATAGTCACATCCAGATGGTGACTTTTTTCTATTGACATACAGGACAGTTGTTATTGAGATGGACTTATTTCAACCCCTTGGAGATCACATGTATTGTCGAAGAATTCTATCAGGGGTCGGTATTGTAAGACTGAGTGATTGAATTAATTTGGTTTGCTGTCATTTCCTGTGAGGCTGTTTTCATTTCCTTTTTGGTCAGATTTTTTTTTTTTTTACACCACTGACCCCATTTTATTATCTTCCTCAGTGCGTATCCCTGTGGTAGTGTCTAGGGATCTGAGTCTCTTTTTCACTTTCCTCCTGCACTGCCCCGGATCACCCTTAATTTACCAGACTTCATGTTTGAACATCGTTTGTGCTTTACTTTTATTTAGTAGATTTTGTAGCTGTACATCTCTATTAAGTCGGTTTGTTTGTGAGGTGTGCTTTCAATTCGGTTGCAGCAGTATTGATGGTTAAAAGTACAATGGCTTTGTCTATGCAGCGGATTAGCAGAATTGGTGTACCTGGTGATGAATGACCTCCACAGGCAATTGTTTCACATTGGTTTTTCAGCTGTTATGAAGAGCTTAGATAGACCGACAAGGCCACTGACTGTCACTTAACCGGTGAGTTGAGTCGCTGGCTTGGCTGCTTGACTAGTTGGTGAACTGTGAGGTGGCAGACTGGCGACAGGAATGACAAGAGAAATGTATTGAGGTCTCCTTTAGGCCTTGGGGCCTTAAATGCCGTGTGGACTTTGCAAGACCTGGGTAGGGTAAAGTAGGTGGATTGAGGTATCTCCAATCATGGAGTCCACCTGCCTTACCCCTCCCTCCTCTAAACCCTTGTGCTATCACCTGGTGCACACAGGGCTTCAAGACTAGCCCCCCATCTGCAAGGATCCCCATGCTCCTGTGTCTGCGTAGGAACCACTGGACCCCAGCTGTCTTTGTCTTTATCTTTTGGTGATACTTCTACTGGCACTTCTGGTGTTATTGACACAGTCTCTGTTGTATGGTGGTTAGGGTGCTGTCATTTCTTCCTTCAGCTCAGAAGCACTAGTGCCAGGCTGATGGGACAAATGGGGTCAAGTGGGAAAACACCGGGAGCCCGCAAGTTGCACCCAGACCTATCTGGGCCACTTCCGCACGGCAAACCGGGCTCTCTCTGTGCAGGTGCTGCCTAAAGCCTCAATGCTTGCCTGTGCCTTCCCCAGCTGTCATTGTGCTGGTTACTGTGTGCAGGGGCAACTGAGTGGATTAAGCTTCACACTCCACTCTGGCCAGATCACAGAACAACGCAAGTGCCGCTCGACCCTGTGGGATCCCTCACAGCTTCATTGTTGGCTCCATGACTGCTACAACTGCTGCAAGTGGTCAGGGAGAATAACCATGCTGCTGCTACCCCTGCATCCCCTCACAACCTGCCCCCCACCAGCCACTCCCTGGAGGTAGAATCTCGAGATAGAGGTGACACAGAGGTGGCAGAGGTACCGGGGCTGAATGGGGCTGAACGTCGTAATTCTCCAATTTTGCCAGCAGTGGCAGTGGCTGCAGGGCCAGCCTGGCTTTTTTGGCAGTGGGCTACGATGCCTCAAACAGGATCCACCTCTTGATGAGGTGCGCTGACACTCACAGACTAACTACAATTGTTCACCTCCACAGAGAACTTACTTTGCACTAGAAAACATCTCTTATCACAAACAAAGCTATAAGGACAAATGTACAAAAAGCGTATCTTAAACTCAGACCCTTGTTAGCTTAAAAATCAAAATACATATTTCACTTAATCAGACAAAAGAATTCATTTGAATAGCCAAATCCGAATCTGAAGAACTACAAGAATGTTTCCTTAACTAAATTAAATATTGAAAAATTCTATCCTTAAAACAACCAACATGAAAACAGAAAGTAACTTACACCTCTCAGTTTGTAGCAACTGGACCAAATTCAGTGCCATCTCAGAAAAATATCTATCCACAATCATCACAAATCTAAAACTAATCTACTCTGATACAATTCCAGCCAGAATTATACCAAGGCACTTTAATTTCTTCAAAAGATATGGTGCCATGAAATAATTACATCCTTAATGGCAGTTATTTTTCTGGACATACTAAAAACAGGCCAATTTACCCTGCTAGCAAAAGGCAGTGTTAGACACTTACAAACTTTCACACTATAAACCAATCACTAACTCTTTGTGGCTGGGCAAAGCTGTTTAAAAGTGTAGGGCAGCACATCTAATGTCACAAATAGCATACCATATCACCAAGAAGATTTGTTTTAGGATACCAATTAAGCTTATAGCAAGGACTGAGTACAGAATCCGCAAATTTAAAAATCCTTGACAACATACACATCATACTGTCAAGGATGACACCTGTCTCCTAATTCTTCTCAATTTGTCAGTGGCCTTAGACATCAATGACCACTGCATTTTATTACAAATGTTCCATATATTTCCACCAAAGCACTTGGAAATATTCTGAGCGTGTTCAATCTAAAACTCACCAACCACTAGCAACCAGAAAAAACTTATTAAAATGAGTACACATGCATTGATCCCCTTCCACTGTCATCACACATGGTTCAATACATTGTTCAAATTGTAAATGGAAAATTATGATTGAGGAAATTGGTTAAATATCCGGTATTTGGACAAAGTATTGAGTCATAAATATCGAGTGACACTAATGTTGAGTTTTTAATATTGTGTCACAGAAATATTGTGATGCAGGAATATCGTTGCCAAAAATATAGATTTTTTAAAGGTAATGTTATGTTTCATATAGAGGCCCTAATATATACGCGTTCATATATGCCCTATATGGTCATATTCGCATATGCCCTATTATGGTCATACTCGTATATGCCCTATTTTGGTCATAATCGTCTATGCCCTATTATGGTCATGATCTTCTATGCCCTAATATAGGCATGATCTTTCACCTACATCAGTTCCCTACAGTACACAACAAGCTCTGAGGGTTGAACGTTATCTAGTCTGTGGTTAGAACACTGCAGGGTTTTTCCCGAACACAGGCCTACAATGTACTCATAAATTATGCAAGAGCATTCACCAGCTACATCTCCCACATAATATATATGTACAAAGTTCACCACTGACGTCTTCCTCATGTCTAACAAAGACCAATACAACCCATACTGAGGGACGAGATACTTTAGGATATAAATACACCACATCTTGCCACGGTAAGATAGAGGGAACCGAGACTTCCTTGCTGACACACTGACCAGAGACGCTGAGGCTCCTGCATGCAGTCCCTCCAGCTGACAGTGGTCTAACACAGCCCTTGCGTGGTGTCCAATTCGAGACCAGGACGGGGTCCCACACTCTCTCTATTCAGGTATGGGGGTTCGACTAAATCCTAGAAGGATTCTTGGCTCTTAGGCTTTTAGACCTACACATATGCTAGGTACACTTAGGTACATCTAGTTAGGCATCGTAGGAGTACGCGCACTTTCATAATGCTTTTTATATTCATGTATGTATTCATGATTATTGCAATATGGTAGAACTGTTCTATCCCTTCACTTTTATCGTACTGCTGACAATATATCTCTGCTATTGTCTGCTGGTTACTGCAGCACATATATTTTACACTAGAATAACAACTGTTCAATAAATACTTATTGAAACGCCCAGACTGTTTATTCTGTGTAACTTTCTGAGACAAACCGAATAAGTAAGCACGAGTGACTGAGCGAAAAGTAGTACATTGTTTCCACGATTCTGAGGGATCAGGGTTGTAATGATCTAAGGTGGCCAGAAACTAATCACTCCCCGATAAGAGGAGATTCTAGTGGCACTGTGAGCTAGCTAATGCAAATCCGGCTAACATATGCGGTGGGGGTGCACAGAGTCAGTCTGCCACCAAGCCCACAGTCTATGTTATCCAAACGCGCAGGTCCTGCATGGGTACTATAGGAACTACACGACAGTAAGTGATATTGTTTCCAAGAATATCATTATTAATATCGTTTATGAAACTATAGTTGTACAAAATATAGTTTTTTGATTATCTATGGATTTAAAAAAATATTTTAATTGTATATGTTATATTGTTTGTATAATTTAAATATAGTTCGTAATTTTAATTTAATTGATAATCACAATTTATAGTATTGAAGCGGGTGTGGGGTTTGTAGGGGTACAGGGAAGGAAGCTAATTAAGTATAATTAATTAATGATTAATTTATAGTTAATATTACTTAATTGATAATTAATTATGTAAATTGCGTAACTATTATTTTTTGTAAGTTATATTTTAGGTGTGGGTTGTTGGGCTGGTAGGGGTACAGGGTGGGAAGTTAGTTAAGTAATAATGTATTAATAATTATCAATTTATTAATAATTATTTAATTTATAATTAATTGTGTAAATTCTGTAATTAAGTAATATTTTAGGTTCAGGTTGGTGGGTTTGTCGGGGTATATGGTGGGAGGTTAATTGCGTAATAATTAATTCATGTTTTATTATTATGCTTTATTAATTAATTGATAATTAATTGTGTAAATTGTTTACGTATTATAATTTTTAAGTTATATTTTATGGGTGGGTTGCTGGGCTTGTAGGGGTATAGGGTGGGACGTTAATTAACTAAATATTAAATTCTAATTAGCTATTATTTTAATTAAAATATGTAATTTTTTTGCCAATTGTTTATATTATTTAATAAATATATATTTTGTGCGCTATATCAGGTATGTGTTGTGTTGTTAGGGAGACAGGGAGGGAAGTTATTTAAATGATATTTAATTAACAATTAATGTATTTATCACTTAATATGTTGATTTTGTTATTTGTTTAATTATATGTTAAATTTGGGCTGCTAGATATGTGTGTGTATAGTGTGGTAATTTAATTAAATAATCAATAAATACAATTTTTTATTTGATGTATGTGATTAAACATTTTTATAAATAAGTATATTGTTTAATTTATTTCAAATGTGTTTATATATATATATATATATATATATATATAATTTTATATTAATAGTGTAGATGTTCTTCAATTAATACTTGTATTCAAATATGGTATGGTTTTGAAGTGAAGTACTTTCCCTACTGCTGCCCTGACTGGAGTGGGAATAGTCAATTTTACCCCTCCTGAGTCCAACGCTTTCCCTACTGTTGCACAGACTGGAGTGGAAATATTGAATTTTTCCCCTCCTGAGTCCAACGCTTTCTCTACTGTTGCACAGAATGGAGTGGGAATAGTAAATTTGACCCCTCTGTAGTCTAATGCTTTCCCTACTATTGCACTGACTGATGTGCAATTAGTATATTTATTACTTCTAAAATGTAATAGTTTCATAATATTGTTTACATTGTTATTATTTTATGTCTGTGCATTTAATTTAACATTTTTTATGTGTAGACATTTGTTATCTATAATACATTTTTTGCAAAGTATATTTTATTCTTTTGCTTACCTTTGATGTATAATTAAATTGCCAATGTTTTGATTTCTTTTTCCAGTTTATTTGTTTTAGTATATACATATATGTATATATATAAAGATACAATCCTGCTTCAACGAAGAAGGCACACACTCAAGGCTGTAGGAATATGGCCTTTTTATTTTCTCGGGTCTCCCACGACCCCACGACAGGAGAGACGCGTTTTGGCTTCACAGAAGCCTTTGTCAATCTAATTGGCGCAAAATACAGGTAAGTAAATATAGCCCTTCCCCCTAGAGGCATGCATAGACATAAAGAAAATACTGTTACGTTTTCGGCCATGCACTTAGTCAGACCCATTATGTGATTTAATCTCTGCCCTGACAATGTCTCAACAGTGCGGCTGGTATAGAAAATCAAACAATTTTGATCAATATTTACATTTCTTAATGAACTGCAAAGTGCAACCAATCATATGATATATCCTCAGCCTGTCACTGTCCAAGGGATTGACATAATGCGTGTCTGAAACTGCACATGGGAGGAATAGATCGCCGGCTTGTTACACGTTTTAACAGCGTCAATCTCTCAAGAAAAATAAAGCCCTCAATATGTTAAACAAAACATACAAATACATTACATTCAGTAAGAATCGTGCTGTTTTAACTTCACTTGCGTTGAGCTAGGACCTCCATGACCCCTTGATATTCACTCAGCTGCAAATTGGTTTACCGGTAATTGATTTGTGACTTCGACTACGGGATCAGAGTTCAGGTATGCTGAGCCTAGAACAAAACTTGATTCTAACACGCAGAGGGCAGGGAAACACAGAGATTCTCAATGTGTATCGGGGCTAAGCACCACAAAATCATATGTTTAATATCGGCTTAAATGCCTGCCATCTGGTGAGCGCTATTGTTCCCCACCAAACTGCAAATCCCATAAGCCCCTCTGCCGTTGCATGAATGTCTGGAGTTCGGCAGCATACATCCCGAGTAAAAGTCAAGATCATGGGCTCATTATACCGGGGACCATAAGCACTTGAAACACGGAGAGAATGCTCAGAAGAGAGTGCCTCAGTGTCTTTAGTAAAACACAGCACTAACTTAAAATTCCATAATGGGCACAAATCCAGGGTCGGAGGAGACCAGTGAATCAAAAATTGGATATGCCACACAGTCCTCACCGCTTCCGCATAGGCGTCTGCGGTGCCCAGCCACCAAAGGGCGCCAGTCTCCCGAGCAAGGCTTTTCTAGACTGGGGATATGCAGACCCAATGCTGGCAGTCGGACGACCGCCCCGCTACGTGATCTCGGTATCCCATCTGCTGTCATCCTTGATCCTCTTCCCGGCACACTCTCTGGGGGCTCCCCCACTAGCACTCCCATGCTCCTCCAAAAGTTGCGGTCACAGGGGAGAGCCCAAAATCGGCTGGTGTTGCGTGAACAGCGCAAGACCGCAAACGCTGTATAATAACAAAGATACAATCCTGCTTCAACGAAGAAGGCACGCACTCAAGGCTGTAGGAATATGGCCTTTTTATTTTCTCGGGTCTCCCACGACCCCACGACAGGAGAGACGCGTTTCGGCTTCACAGAAGCCTTTGTCAATCTAATTGGCGCAAAATACAGGTAAGTATATATAGCCCTTCCCCCTAGAGGCACGCATAGACATAAAGAAAATACTGTTACGTTTTCGGCCATGCACTTAGTCAGACCCATTATGTGATTTAATATATACATATATGTGTGTGTGTGTTTAAATAAGTATATGTTTATATATCTTTAAATATTAATTAAATATGATATTAATGTAACAAGATAACATATTTAATGCTTACTACTTCTTTCAATTGTATATATATATATATATATATATGTATATATATATGTATATTTATATATATTTAAAAGCTACATGTTTGTATATATTTTTCGATATCACTGTAAAATTATATTTTTTTCTATATTTTTGTACATACCTTCATATGTATAGAAAAATGATATTTTTGACACAATAATGTGGTAGAACATTATTTATAGTTTCGATATTATGTCAATGAACCCAAATATCCACCAACAGCCTCATAATTGATATCAAATATCCCCTCTTCCTTATTTGAAATTCTCCTTAAGGATCTCTTTATTTCTTTTTGTTTCCTCGCCCTCTCTAGTCCTGGCCTTGTCCAGCGCACCATGCTAATTATCATGCCTCCTGATTCATCTGCATTCAACACAGTAAAACATTCTACTGTCTGTGTAATCCAGTAAACTCCTTGATTAGTTGAGGAATTTTACTCATTACTCGCTTTGAGTCTCTCTATTCATTCTTAACCCATGACTTGGGCCAGCCTCATTCCTCCTTCCTTCTGTTCATTCAGTATGTGTATCGTCTGAGCTCTGACCTGGTCCAACTGATTTCCTCTAGATACACATATTATTCTCTTTTAACAGCTTTCTTACTTCTTTTAAACACAGGATAAACTGATTTGTTTCTGTTACTTCTCTGTATGACCCCTTGATGATTCTGTCACTTCTGGTCTGTCGCCCATCAAATTTAGGATGTGTGTATTTGGGCATGTATGCTTTCTTTTATGTTTGTAGTCTGTGTTTGTTCTTAATTCGCTATTCAGGCCTGAATGCATGTTGTCATTTAAAATATGGTGTTGTCATACAGGAAATATATGCCACTTTGAGATATCCCCAAGGAATGTGAACAGGAAGAAGTATCTTATTGCAATCTGATTTAGTCTGATATGTTTACCTTCACTGGGACTGAAGCAATGTTAGAACTTTGATTATTATTAATTAAGGTACTAATCCCTCTAAGCCTATCATTTATTTCTTGTGAAGTAAATCCAGATGTTTCTTTAGAAATATTTGAATGCAAATCTCCATTAGTCAAGTCTCTAATCATTCCAGGTTGCATGTCTAATGCAGATGTGTCAGGAACTAGAATTCCCACTGGTACAGTCATTTCAGTAGCACGATAACTTATTTCAGGAGGCACACCTATTCTGGGGATATAAAAAGGTGGTAACCTCTGAACCATTCTGCTTCTTGGATCAATTTGTGTCTGATTTAAATTGGAACTTGTTGTCAAATCTAATGGATTATCATGTGCAGTATTCATTCCTGCAGGTTCAGTCAGAGCATGTGCTGTATTTACCTGTGACCCAGATTTTTAAAGAGGTAAAACAGGACCAATAGTAACAGGAGCAGTTAAAGCATCAGGAGCATTTAATTCATAAGGGTTCAATAGTGCTGGTATTTCTGTTCGCCCTCTTACAGGATGAACCAGTACAGTTTCTTTTGGTACTTCAGGCATAACAGGGGCATTTGTAATCTCAGCTGTATTTTTGTCTATCATATTCTTACTCTGAGATTCATAGTATGGCGGTGAACAATTCAGCAATAAGTCATTTAAAAGATCATCATCTATGTCACTATCTTCTCCTTCTGTTTCAGCATCACTCTTTTCTGTCGCAGTATGTTTCTTTTTCTTTTTTGTATTCCCTTAATCTCTCCTTCAATAGGTATCAAGGGGGTACATGCTTTACATGCTTATTCCCTGAATAACATCTGGTCTCATGCTTTCTGTTGTGCACCCCATTTGGCTTCTGCATACTGATCTATTGTTCTATATTTTCCCTGATATTTTTCTTTCTTTTTTTGAAGAGCTATTTGTTCCCAAGTATTTAATGCCTGAAACTAAACTGCTCTAGGAGGTGGTCTCATTTAGTATAATTTCCTTCTCAAATTCTCAATGATTCTCAAAATAAATGTCCCATACAAGGAAACCTTAAATCCTTGTCTTTCTCTTTTTCTCATGCCAATGTTTAAGCCAAAGACATGGATGTAATCCTTTAACCATCAATACAGTGTATCCTGACATACCCTTAGGTGGTGTATTTTCTCCTATTCTAAGAGGTGTGGTCACATCTCCTTGTATCAGTTTTTGTAAAGCTTTGAAAAATGTAATTTTACTCAATTTCGTATTTCACAAATGTTTCCCACAAAATCTGGAAATGAAATTCTCCCACAATTCTCTTATTCAGAAATCACAACATTAACAGCGAGACTTTCTATGATGTAGTCAGCCAATCTCAGTGCATCTTTACACCAACCGACAAATCACAGCATGACACATTGTGACGTCAGTCTCGCTCCCTGCCGCAACTCAAACTTCGTTACAATTTTCTTCAGAGCGTTTTCTAAGCAAATACACAAGACAATATGCAAGCGTTTCAACATAAAACTGTCTGCTCTACTGAAGGAAGAATGTCTCTCACTCAAAAGGTAATACAAAATAATCTTATTTCTATACCTATGTTTCTCATTTACTTCAAATGAAAACTGCGACCAGTGGGATTTCACTCTTAATTCATATAGTTATTCCCATGCACCTGAGATCGACTATACTAATCATTCACCACTAACACTCAAAAGGAAGTCCCTTTCCATAACACAGCAGACAATGTACTTAAGGGCTGATTACGAGTTTGGCCGTCCAACCGCCCGAGAGCCACGTCTGCGTCGTCTACGAAACCACTGTTCCGGCGATCTACCGACCGTCATATTACAAGTTGTGCTATCTGAAACACTGACCGTGGCCACAGCGGTCTACACGGTGGGACCACCGCATCTACAATGTTGGCGGGACGTCCACCTACACCCCCAGGTTTGTGGTCCACTCGCTGAGCACATTGCAACTATAAAGTTGTACTCGCGGTCTCCCCCGGTAGTCAACAAATGGCGGTTGTCTCCCGCAACACACGCCAAAAAAAACAACACAACATTGACCATTGGATGTATTTAAAAACGACACAACTGATGTGCTTTGGCAAGGGAACACACCTGCAAATCACACCATGAAACACACACCATCCCTGACCAGCATCCTTTGCTTCCAACCTGGAGCTCACAAGAAAGGCACCAGCTTTTTCAGGATTTTTAGATAAGGCAACCCTTTTTTCATCTTTCCATTTAGCACTCTCCACCCCCTGTAATATTTTGTTTTGCACCTTTTTACCTCTATCACTTGTTTGTTTTTCATTCATATACTCACTCACATTTTATTTTTTCACCATGGTTGGGAAAAAAATCAAGCTTCACTGAGCAAGAGTTGACATTGATGTAGGATGAAATCATTAGAGTAGAGCCACACATTTTTGGAGCTCAAGTCCAGCAGACTCCTCTCAATAGAAAAACGAAATGTGGGACAGGATAGTCAACAGAGTGAATACTATTGGCGGGATCTTCTAAGGGGCCGCCCGAGGCCCAGGCACTCACCTGTACTTGGTGGCAGTCGGCTGGGGTGGGACTTGGACCACAGCGTTCTTCACCGGCGGAGGGAGGTGGAGCTAGCCCTCCCAGCGGCACAAAGTCATCGCAGCACTCCAAAAGTGCAGGATCTTCTAAGGGGCTGTCTGAGGTCCAGGCACTCACCTGTACTTGGCAGCAGTCGGCTGGGGTAGGGCTCGGTCCCCCAGCATTCTTCACCGGTGCAGGGAGGCAGAGCCAGCCCTCCCAGCATTACAAAGGTGTTGCAGCACTCCCGCAGCACGAGATCTTCTAAGGGGCCGTCCGAGGCCCAGGCACTCACCTGTACTTTGCGGTAGTAGGCTGGGGTGGGACTCGGTCCCCCAGCATTCTCCACCAGCGCAGGGAGGCGGAGCCAGCCCTGCTGGCACCACAAAGGCATTGCAGAACTCCTGCAGCATGGGACTCACGTGGGCCCACCCGGGCCAAGGGCGGGCCTTTCTGCGCCCGTCCGTGGCCGATCGAGGCTGGGCTGGGCCCACTCTCTGAGGCCTCTGTCTTCACGTCCCAGTGCCTTCAATCCAAGTGTGAAGCTGTCGAAGCAGCTAAGCCACCGCCTGGAAGTTGAGTCACTATCTACTGAGAGAAATTGCTTTTTCTTCTCAACTCTAATTGTTAATAGTGGCCTCCTCCCTAACCCAGGCTCTGTGCAGGCTTGTTGCTGGGTCTGCAGTCTCCCATTTTAATTGTTTGACCATTTGCCAGGACCATGGGCAAAAGAAAAGTGGTTGACTGTTGTCCCATCTTATCTCCTTTAGTAAAGCCTACCCCAAAGCCTACTTCAATTGACCGGATGCTTGAACGAGCCGTCAGCGCCATTAGTAATGAAATCGCCAGAACTGACTGGAGGCTTTAAATCAATTTGGATGGTCTTAATGGGGGTCTATCTGGCCTGTCTCCTTTCCCTCCTTGGCAATGCCTATAGTTGTACCCCAAAGCAGTGCTGATTCTCTCTCTACACAAGGATCCACAAAAAAATCGTGCACCGACTCCTCCAACTGCTACGCCTTCCATTTTTCCCAAAGGTGCAAACAATAAGACCTTGCCTATAACAATACCAAAGAGAGCTAAACATGGCAAGGCACGTAAACAGGTGACTAGCCCTTTTGTATCCCCTTCCGAGACATTACAAGTATCCGTGCCCGGGCCCGTGTCCGAGCAAGAGCCTGTCCTGGTACCAAGTACAGAAGCCCCAGAGACTCCAGTTTCAACCTCTGTCCAACTTTTACAGGTTGTCAAGTCTTATCTCATTGATTCCTTCAACGACCTTCTGGCAAGTCATCTAAAGGCTTTTTCAGAAAACTGTGCTCAACGATTAACACTGTACTTTCTCCTCTGGTTTCACGTCGGGCTATTATTGATCCCAACCTGGTTGCGCTTGGTATCAACCTCTCAGGCTCTGCCAAAGGAACTTCAATTAGTACTTCCACCAGGCACTGTATCTTGAATAGGAATTCCGATGGTCCTTCTGAAAAACGTATTCTAGCAACACAGGCCCTGTCTACTCTTAGCAATCTGCTAGTCCATGCTGATCACTCATGTAATAGAAATCTCTTCACCGGTCAGAGAGCAGTCCATTTACCAACTTCCACCCCCCACTTTAATAACAACACAAGGGATTCAGAGGGCAGAATGGCTTCATTTCACTCCCAGATGCAGTCACAACTACCAGTTATTAATCTCCCCCCTGCTGCATGCCTTTCGTCAGCGTCTTGAGAGGGGTACCACCATTGTGTTCGGACCAACTCAAATCCTATGAGCAGCTCTTCAACAAAACTTAGACTAGCTGGCACGATATAGAGGCATGCCTTTTGGGCATGATAAGTATATCCTGCACGTAAGGAGATGAGCATGGATTGGGCCAAGTCGGCCGGACTTGCATGGAAATTGTATTGTGATTAATTTCAGTCTTCCAGATCTGGCTCATTATCTGTTTTATTTAATTATAAAGTTTTATATAGAGCGAACATGATCCCGAAGGATATCAGAGCGCTTCACAATTGGAGGGAAAGGAAGGTAATAATTGCAGTACAGACATCAAAATAGGAATACCAAACAAAACATATATCAAATAAGAATACCAAACAAAACAGTTAAAACAAAAGGGGTCAACAAAGAATACGATAATAACGGGTAAATAGTGACCTAGGAGGCGAGCAAATGATTAGTAAAAGAAGAATAGCACCCAGCGCAGGGCTTAACGGTGTAAGTCTAATACCTTAGAGCAGATGATCCAAAACCCTTTTAAGGTAAGAACTTGTTCATAAGGAATCTTTTTACTTCCAATTTGAAAGCAACCTTGGAGGAGATTCTATGTATTTCCGGTGGGAGAGAGTTCCAGATCTTCGGAGCAGAGCCGGAGAAAGCTCGGTGACACGTTCTCTTTTTGCGAAAGATCTGTGTTTTCAGGAGGAGAGAGTTAGCACTCCTTGAAGGTCTACCCCCTCCGTATAATTATAGCTTTTGCGCTAGATAACTGGGGGTTTTGAAATGGAGGTCTTTGTGAGATAGGCAGGCAATCTTTCACTGTATTCTTGCTTCGTAGGGCAAACAATTTAGGGATTTTAAGACTGGGGAAACGTGTGCATTTCTTTTGGTACCCTTAACCAGTCTGGCAGCAGCATTCAATGAAGCCCTTAGTGGAGCCAAGGTATATTTGGGGAGGCCACAGAGCGTAGCACTGCCATAGTCTAGCCTCGGCAAAACAAGTGATTGGACCACCTGCTTGAAGTCAGCTTGTGGGAGGAAAGGTTTGAGATTCCTGAGTATCCTCATCAGGTGATTAGCTCCCTTGAACACATTGCTAATATGGGTCTTCATGTTCAGATGCTTGTCCAGGGTGATTCCGAGAGATTTGGCTGAGTCAAAAATGAGGGGGGAGCAGTTGAAGGCAGTGAGGTGGTTCATCCAAAGGTCTAACTTGGGGATGTGATTCGGAGGAGAAATGAGAAGGAATTCTGTTTTGGAGGTGTTGAGCAGGAGGTGGTTCTCAGTTAACCAGTTTTGAGTATTCATCAGGGTAGTGTTGAGTGATATGAGGTTATCTGGGGAGGAGATTTTCAGATAAAGTTGTGTGTCATCCGCATACATATGGAAGAGAATGTCCGTGGAATTTAGTGTATTAGCTAATGGTTCCAAGAACAAGTTGAAGAGTATGGGAGATAGGGCGGACCCTTGGGGGACCCCCATGGATACTGGTGATGATCTGAGAGAGAGAGTGGTTCGCCTTAACTCTTTGGGATCTGTGGTGGAGGAAGGACGAGAACCATTGCAACACCAGGCCAGAAAGGCCCATCCTGTGCTCCAGAATGAATAGGAGGTTGTTGTGATTAACAGTGTCAAACGCAGGGGAAAGGTCAAGGAGGATAAGGAGGCAAGATTCATTTTGGTCAAGCATTTTTAAAATGTCATCCATAACGTGAGTGAGAGCCGATTCGGTGCTGTGCCCACTCCGAAAGCCAGATTGATGTTGGTCCAGGAGCTGGAAAATCTCGATGTGAGCTCAGAGTTGAGATTGGACGCATTTTTCTAGGAGTTTGGCTAGAGTGGGGATGTTAGAGATAGGGTGGAAGTTGTTAAGGTCAGCACTATCTGCGGTAGTTTTTTTTAATATAGGTGTTACCTGAGCAGCTTTTAGGCACTCCGGGATCGTGCCTTGTGATAGAGACGCGTTGACAATCTTTGTCCATATGGGGGTGACGACATCCTTGATTTCTTTGAAGATGGAAGGTGGCAACGGGTCGCTGAAGTGATTAGATTGGTTGATGCTCTGAAGAATCTTGTTAATGTCTCTTTCACTGAGGGGAGTAAAGGTGCCCCATGAGGCATTGTTCTTAGTGCTCAGGCTAATTGGTTTTATCTTCTCTAATAGGTCCGTGGGGGGCGCAGACCCATGGGATAGCAATAGAGCCTTCCTGGAATCAAGATCAATATTGATGAGTCTCGATTTCTCAGTAAAGAAAGCAGCCAGATCATCGCATGAATGTAATTTAATGCTGGACCCAGTAATCGGGCCACTACCTACATCTCCTTGGTCCAGTTAGCTTTTCTCTACAGACCCCCCCTTTGATCATAGGCACTGCCCATTCAACTCAGCTTCAATCTGTAATGCACATGATGTAACTACATCTAACTATCACAGGTACGTCAAAACACACCTAGATAACTTAGCACAGTCACAGTTAGTCAACCATTCTCTAATACCCTGCTGGTAGCTCAGGCTTCACAGAGCACTTCTCTTTTCTCGTGCCCTTTCCCACATCTAATAGATTTGACATACTCTCTGATTTGGACTTACTCACAGGCCCAAAAGTACTTTTAACAACTGCTACTCCCTGTTCTACATCTTTGAATGACAATTCTACAGTGACAACCACAGTTACCCCCCCTTCAAGGACAATGGTAGTCTCAACTCACACTTTGCATACGCACTACAGAAATCTTTCTGTCCTTAGCTGGAACGTGGCAGGCCTCAAAGGGAAGATTAATAACAAAGACTGGAGGGCATTCGTTTCAAAGTTTGACCTAATTCTTCTGCAGGAGACCTGGCTCACTGTTGCATCCCACTTTGAGGGCTATGCCTGTTATTCAAGTCCGGCTACTCCCTCCACTCATGGCTGTGCAACCGGTGGATAAGCTACCTGGGTTAGCCTGAGCCTTCAGGTAGAGTTTTCACAGATTAAATCTAATTCCTCTTCCTTTTTAACATTAATAATTCGAGTACCAAAGACCAACATGGCTTTTTACTTGATACATTTTTATATTAATGATTTTACGAATGCTAGCTGTACACACTTTAACAGTCTATTTAATTTTATATCCCTACTACAATCTAAGGTAGACAACCGTGCTTCTCAAATTCACTTTTTCCTCTGTGGTGACTTTATCGCTAAGATTAATGGGGGTCTCAGGTCGCAAGACTCTGACACGAATGGGCACTGCATTATGCAAGATGCGAGGGGTGCAGAGCTTTTTAAATATCCTACTGCCCACGGCCTGGCCGACATACTCAAAATCCTAGGGGAGCATGTAACACGTTGATGTCATTTAGAGGAGGGGGGAGAGCTTCCCTTCTAGACTATATGTTTGTCAGTCCTGATTTTTTATTTTGGTTCCCCAAAGGGGAGATCGTGCACACAAATTGAGGCGATCATAACTCTTTGAGCGTCTCTATGTTTTTACCGCTAAGGGCCTCACCTGCAACAGTAATCTAGCCTCTATTATGCATCACTCCTCAGATGGCTTGCGACTAGTTTGGCGCTTGAAAAACCCAAAAGAGTCACTAGCTGCCTTACTTAAGTCACACTTAAATAAATTCCTCTACTGCCTAGTGGAAAACGTACTTGAATCTATGGCTTCACACTATCATAGGCTAATACATACAATCCGGTACTCCATGCTCAAGCCAATTCGCATTTCAAACATGGACCCAAGATGGTTCGACGGGTGCTGTTCCCTGGCAAACAGGAAGCTGAGGAAAGCCCTAAACGCCAGCCCCAGGAATAAGACTGAAATCTCCCTGGCACGCACTGAGTACAAAACTGCACAAACAGGAAGAGGGAAGTATATAATCAAGATTGGGAACTTTTGGAAAATGTGTCCTAGGGAAAGGACAGTAAATCCTTCTGGGACTTAGTAAAGTTAATTAGATCCAGGCATTCCTCCATCATTCCCCCTCTCCAAAATAACATCTCAGGCGTGGACTGGGTTACCCACTTCGCCTCTATCTACCACACTGAGGATGCGCCAATTATGTCTGCTACTCTCCTCAACAGATTGCAGAACTCTCCCCCACTTTTATTAACTTTGCAGGAAGTTGAGTCTGCCATCCACCACAGCAAGGGTGGGAAAATCCCAGGTCCAGATGGGGTATCGATGGATTTGTTGAAATCCATGCCTTAAATTTGGGGTCCCCTTATCACGAATACATTTAATACCTCCCTATCTACTTCTATTCCCCTGTCATGGCCTACCAGAACAATAGTACCCATATTCAAAAAGTGCGACCAAGTGCTATCGACCTATCTCTCTAATTTTTTTTTCCAGAACTTCTCCTTCCTCTAAATGTGTAGGATCATGAATAAATAATCAAGAACAGGTGCACTTAAAAAAAAAAAAAAAAAGACATATCTCTCTCATCGACAGCACTATTAAAATCATCGGTAGAGTCATTTATAACTGTTTGGTCGAATGGGCAGCTGACAAGGACATACTCTCCCCTTTTCAATTTGGATTCCGGCCAAAACAAGGAACCAACGAACAATGTCAGAATCTGGCTCTGACCATCTCTAAATACACCAAGGCCAAGCGTTCCCCCATTTACTTAGCTTTCATGGACCTATCCACTGCCTTCGACTCAGTGAACAGAACCAAACTCTGGTTAATGTTGCTGGATCAAGGCGTGGACCCCCCTCTGGTGAATTTCTTGTACAGCCTGCACTCAGACCTTTCAGCTCGGTTTCATTTAAATTCCTTTGGGGAGCTTTCTTCTGAATTCCCCCTGAAGAGTGGAGTGAGGCAGGGGTGTATATTGGCACCTTTATTATTTATTTTATATATTAACGGATTAACAGCCCATTTATCTACTTCCCACACAGATATACCTAGAATTGCAGGCTCCCCAGTCCCCGCTTTACTGTATGCTGATGGCGCGGTGTTGTTAGCCCTCACTCCAAAAGCACTGAGACATCAGGTGGACTGTTTTGCTTCCTTTATGCACAACCTGAATCTGAATACTAATTAATCGAAGTCGCACATCATGTCCTGTGGCCTGGGCAAATTAAGGCTAAATAAAATTAGTATTAAGGGGCATGTTTTGCCTATTGTTGTGAACTTCTGTTATCTAGGATTAAATTTCAGTTCAACAGGGTCATGGACTCCCCATCTTGCGCAGGACTGTGTTGAATTAAATAAAACTGCGAGTACAGTCTGCAACCTCATTAGACCGCAAATTAGGGGGTCTGTGTTTCCACCACTGAAAGTTTACATAACGCAATGCATCAGTGTAGCCCCCTATGGAGCTGCAGTATGGGGTTTCAGTAAATGCTGTTCTCTTCAGGCAGAGGAAAAGTACACCACCATCCACTCCAAGTCTTATTACCCACTTTGAGTTCAACCAGGGTTTTATCGAGGATAAGATTCAGCTGGCACCACTTTTATTATGGGTTAGTATTTGGTTGAACCCAGCTGCTAAACTCTGTAAGGACATTATATCTGACTGCCTGACATTGGATAAGGCACGCTCCATACCTGGCTGAGTTATATACAGGATACTCTCAGTTTCCTCTGTATATCCTGGCGGTTTACCGAACCCAGTAGTATCCCCAAAAATGCCAAGATGGAGGTGAAAACATTATTTAAGGACCACTGTGTAAACATCAGGCTGAAACACGAGTTATCAAAACACTCGGTGTTGCATTACTATAGTCTTTTATACATAGATGACCCCCCCTTTTTATCTGTCGCTTGACCTGTCAAGATGGGAGCAGTCACTTCTTTTCTGCTTCAGAGCATGGACAATTTATCTGTGTTTGCTTTTCAAACACTTTTTAGACCCAGAGGGAAACATAGTCTCCTCCTGCCCCTGTGATAATCATTCTGCACAATCACTATTGCACTTCATGTTCTTCTGTGAATTGGACAGGCAGGCACAAAAGTACTTATTACGAAGGCTAGGCCTCCGCCACTGTAGACCAGCTCTCCTCCACTTACAATCCCTGTGCTCACCCAAAATAGTTTTCACCGTCTGTGCCTTTTTGAATGCAGCACTTAGGGTTAGACACACCATGATGGGCTAGTCTGTCAGAATTTTACATGCAGTGTGGCTCAGTATATAGAGTTGGCAGAAATGTTAGGTTTACTCCTGGGGGATAGTAGGAGCGGATGGCGGACCCTACTTGAGGTTTTTGTTCTCGCTCTATCTCCTCCTCATGCTCTTTTAACTGCATCTATTGCCTATAATACTGTAATGGAGCACTGAAAACTGACTTCTACTTGCACTTTTTTGCTCATTTTAAGCATGGTTATTTAACGTATTATTTGATGTGTTGTTGAACCCTAAAAGTTCTTTATGCACTCACTTTATGACTGTTTTTAATGTACAATCATTTTGACATTTTTATGAATAGCTATGTGCAATATTGCCATGTACTTTATGGCCTATTGTTTTTTATACCAAATAAAGTTATATTGATTGATTGATTGATTGAATACTATTGGTACCACCCTGCACACACAGGGTGACATTAGGAAGAGGTGGAACAACCTCAGGCAGAGGGTGCATCCCAAGTACAGCAACCACCACCTGGAGGCTCAGAGGACTGGTGGTGGCCCTCCCAGTGCAACATTACAACTCTTTCCCTGGATGAAGAAGGTCTTGGCCATCCTGCATACTTAGGACTTGACAGGAATAGAGGGGTAAGTGGACTCTGGTAAGTTACTTCAATAACTGCCACAATATCGCAATGTCCTGTTTGCTCTCAACTCTGCTTTTGCTATTGTGTTCTCTATCTACTTTCCTAACATGCAATACTCAAAGTACCTGAGATGTTGGTTTGTTTGTGTCAGTGCTGCATATAAGAGCACATGTATCCAACTCTCTGACATGCCACATGTTGCAATGCTGTCTGCAAGTGCATTACCATCTAAATTTCAATCCAGGACCCATGATATGGGTTCAAATGTATATGTATGGTCCATCCTTAATGCATGTTGCCAACAGCTATGGCACACTAACCATTCGTCAAGTGTTGGTAAAGTGAGATTGAAGTGACTACAACTACTATTAGGCCCTCTCACCCCAACTCTAACCAATATGCTACACTCCTTTTGCCCCTTATCATTTGCCTGCCATGTCAAATCTGGTCTACACTAGTCATGCAGTTTACCATTTGTCAAGTGTTGGCAATTTAAGATAGAAAAGCTACCACTACTACCATGAGGTCCTGTGACTGGAACTCTAACCAAGATGCTAGACTCCTTTTGCACCTTTTCACTTGTCTGCCATGTTACAACAGATCTACACTAGTCATGCAGGTTACCTTTTGTCGAGTGATTTGCTAAGGTGAGATTAAAGTGATTACAACTACCATGTGGCCTTGTGACTGTAACTCTGACCAAGATGCTACACTCCTTTTGCCCCTTTTCACTTGTCTGCCATGATACAACTGATCTACACTAGTCATGCAGGTTACCATGTGTCAAGTGTTGCTAAAGTGACAGAGTGACTACAACCACCATGAGGCCTTGTGACTGTAACTCTGACCAAGATGCTACACTCATTTTGCCCCTTCTCAATTGTCTGTCATGTTACAGCTGATCTACACTCATCATGGATTGTGCAATGTACAGACAATGCTCTACTCAGATGTATGCCTGAATACTTTGCTTGATAGTGTCCTGGACCAATCAATATATAACATTGATGGCATGAGTGACACCATAACAGCAGTGTTCACCTAATATATGTCAGCCATGAAGGAAACTCAGCTCATTAGCAGTGCCGGGTGACCCGTTGACTCTGAACTTCTCACATGATAAGCAATGCTAAATATACAACCAAGATGGGTGTTTTCCTGTATTAGACACAACGAGGCCTTGGAATGGACAAATATACATGTTATGACTACATTGTGTTCATAGCAGAGTTTTGGAGATGTCATATCTATCCCTCAAGCCAAAATGCCACATAGCTGTACATCTAATGAGCTGATGAAATCTACTACATCTGTTGAATGTCAGCAAATGTCTAGTAGCCAACATCAACTCCACACAAATAGATGACAATAATAATATCTATCTGTTTGGTTCTATTCTAGGTCACCATTTACCTTGGCACAAACAACGTGAATGTAGATACCTCGCTTCCACTATTAATACTGTTCTCTATTTACAGGTCGATCTACCACTTCACTTGCACAGAGGTTGGAAACCGAACAGAGTTCCTCTCCACCCCAGGATGAAGCCCACAGTGATGACAACGCTCCTGAAGAGGTGGACGTGGATGACGATTTTAGGCCATCTGGTCAGCCTTAGCCGACGCCAACAGTAGGGCTCACTGTGCCCACTACAACACTTCCCACCACCGCTGCAATATCACAGCCAACCACTGTCCCCAACCTGTGCACCTAGCACTGCCAGTCCCATCCTGTGCCCCCTGATCCTGGATTCTGAGACAGCTTACACCAAACCAGTCAGGGAGGAACCAGGACCCAGTGAGAGGATGCAGTCTGTGCCAAGGACACAGGGCTTTGGTGCTAGGGTTCATGGGAGGGTAACTGTGGGCCCACAGAGTGAGGCCAAAGACACCTAGGCTGCCATCACCCAAGTCCTAGGAGTCTACCAGGACTCCCAAAGTGTCATGGGTCAGGGATTGGCTGAAATCAGGGAAATCATGGAGCTGCAGTGCAGAGGGACACATACAGGGAGGTTGCTGCCATCCACACTGAGGTGGCTGGCATACACACCCAGGTGGCCGGCATCTGCACCGAGGTGGCCTCCCTGGTTGGGGTGCTGCGGGAATAAACACTACCCTCTGCAGGGCTTTTTCCACCAGCATCTACCCCTTCCAGTGGTCCAAGTACATCCACACTGTCAACATCTGCCGCAGCCACAGGAACGGAGGCCCTGTCAGAGGATGACACGCCTGCATGCGCTCCTGTCTTAGCAGCTCCAGATCCCTCCTTTGTCAGAGTGAGGGAACGTCCATGCCATGCCCCAGGAGCTCAGGATTGCAAGACAACTACCACTGCCAGTAAGAGATCTTAACCCTAATGTCCTCCTGTTTGTGCTACACATTCACTTTGTTGGACTATTCCTGCCCACTTTTCCATATTTGATATGATTGTTATGTTGACTATTTGGACTCAACTGCAATGGCTTCATCCACCTTGACTGAAGACTTCACTTTTTGTTCTCACTATTGAATTTTAAGTTAATTCCTCAATCTTATCCTTGTTCACTTCATTAAAAACACGTTACCAAAGCATTGTCTCCTGTTGTAATTCTCACATATAACAATGTGAATTTAATTCCAGGTGAACTTTGCAATGTCAAAACTAGGGACTTTTGGAAGCATGGATAATTTTGTACGTAAACAATGTTCAACTCAGGATCAGTTCCATGTCACAACAACACATACATACATCTGGGCTGATAACATCTTTATTTCATTATTCAATTCATGGGCGGACACATAGCAAATAAGACATGACTCCCATAATCACTTGCAGACTTTCACAACATGGAAGGAGAGGATACATCTGACAATATCCCACACAATAGGCAACAATAAATTAGGACTACATCATCAGTTGGAGCCCTATTACCTACCCCACAAAAGAAATCCTACATCAAATAAACAAGTAAACAGACACATGTCAGTACAACAGTTCATGACCACAGGGTCATTTCAATCCAGTGTTTCTTGCATCTGGTGGAATGTCACAAACAAATGTCAGTGATGTGCTACGAGCACTTTGGCCTACAATGAGGAGACACAACAGCTACACGCAGTTCATACACAATGAGGAATTAGCCAATGTGAAGGCAGGATCGCATGAATTGGGCGCAACACAACATTGTGCTGGAGCACATGATGGCACACATATCGCATTAGGACCTATTCATAACAAGGAACAAGTCCAATGGAAGCCGGGTAATTTCCATTCTATCGCTGTGCAAGCTGTCTTGGTACTGGCTTTGTACACCCAACCTCTGTGACAGACATTCTCAGGACCAATCCATAACCACTTCGTATGTCCGAACAGTATCATATACCTGCTAATTTCACAACTCTGAATTGTCCAAACAAAGATGACATAGTGTAGGTACCTGAAACAGATCAACACAAAGTGATTAGCTAAGAAAACATACATGTGACACACATCACATAGTCATCTTCCAAAGAACACAGTCCAAAACATCATTTCCAGCTGAACAAAGCTACACTTACAATAAAAACATCTTTCCCCAGATATTTCCAGACCTATATATTCCTAGTATGTATCATTAACTTCCTCCTCACAACATTACTACAAGAGTTGCAATAATAGTCAAAGTCAATACATCTTACACCATACTTACACTCAGGATAAGCAGTTCTGGATAAGACCCTGAAGCAAGTCAGCTACTTCCTCTTCACCACTATCATCATCTTCATTTGGCATTTCAGGGTCCCTACTCAGTGGGTCTTTATGGTCTGCATCCTCTGCGATTTAAAGTATGTTCCGTCTCAGGGCAATGGTGTGGATACCCAGCAGGCCACAGTATCTTACACACTTTCCTGGGTGAGTAGAGGAGGGCTCCCCCAGTCTAGTCCAGACATCTGAATCTGGATTTCAGGATCCCAAAAGGCTGCTCCACTGGCCGCCGTGTTCTTCCATGGGCCTCTTTGAAGCAGACTTCTCCAGGCATTGAAAGATTCCTCAGCGGTGTCAACAACCATGGCTGGTTGGGATACGCTGAGTCTCCTATATGGAAGATAGAGAAAAGGGCAACATTTAGTTACACACTTTCAGATCATACTACCTGGCATTTCCCAAATGGACACATTTTGGACACATCACACTTACCTACAAGGCAGGACCTCTCCAGTAATAGTTGTTACCTGGGGTATGGAGCTGTTCTGCAGGACAAAGGCATCATGTGTAGATCCTGTGAACCAGGCACAGATGTTTGTGATGCACAAATTGGTGAGCAGACTACTTGCAAGTTGATGGAATGGAAGTGCTTCCTGTTCCGGAAGACTTGCTCCCTGTCGTGTGGTGGTATTAAGGAAATATGGGTGCCATCAATAGATCCAATTACATGTGGGATGAGACCAAATCCATTGTAATCCACCTTCACAGTGGCTAAATCTGGGGAACTGTCTGTAGCTGGTCACGTGTCTCAAAAGTGCTGCTAGCACTTCTGTGAGTACCCAACTGAACGTAGGTTGTGACATTCCACCTTAAATAGCAACAGTGAATTAAAATGAGCCTGTGGCCAAAAAATGCAAAACTGACATAAGTTTAACAAGTGGTGGGATTGATGTAGGATTATTGATTTGAGGTAAGAGGTCAGGCTCCAACTGATGACATAAATCCAGGATAGTTTGATGATTCAAATGGAACTTCTGGATTACATGTCGCTCTTTCATGGTGTGTAGATCTGGAAATGGCCGGTACACTGGAGTCTGACATCTCCTCCCTCTCCCCGGGTACTTATGTGAAGAGTAACACAAAAATGTTTATTGGTCCCAGTGTGCAGAGTAGCATATGTGAAGAATAACACTAGGTGGTGGCTGGGTAAAATAGGCGCACACAACACAATATTGGTACAAAGTAATTTTTGCCAAAGGTAAGTAAGCTACTGTCCATGTATCTTGTTTGTTGGTGCCGAGGAGGAGGGAGAGCCACCCACTCTTCCTCAGTTGGAAAAGCAACTTCTCCACAATATGAAAAGGAAATCTCCGAGCACTCAATGAATCAATGATGATGTAATGGTTGCGGTATCAACTGTCCTTTATTTGAGCATCCAAACACTTAACATTGCCGCTTGTCTGTTAAGTTCCTTGCCAAAACGTGTTTTGTCTGTTACTTTACAGTTTAACAGCAGACTTCATCAGAGCTGAAAAACAAAGTTAAACGGCATCATAAGGAATGGGGAGAGGTCAAAGAAGTCAGTGTATGGAGGGTTATTGTAGTATATCCATTCCCATTACCAGGGTCCATCACCCAAGTGGTGCCCTATACATTCCAGTCAATATTTCCAATACTGGAGTTAGAGAAATGTGAGTTTGGGGACAAGTAAGAAATAAAAGAGCAGAAAAGATATTAGTGCCAGAGTCTTCTCGACTAATTAGTAAACGTGCAAGCTCACCACTAGTGTCTTAGAACCCAAGACAAGTAATGGTTAGATGTGTACTACATGCTTCCTTAGTTATGTACGGCCGCCACATAAAGTGTAAAGTTTGAACTCATCCTCAAAAGTAGTCTCAAACAGTACATCAAAGAAAATGGCTGGTACAGTATCCAGACAATGAAATCATAAATCTGCGAAAAGAGGGGAATAATCTATTTTTGTTCATGATCCTTAGATAAATATCGAAAGGTCCATAAAGTAACAACCCTTAAGGGTGGCTTACCTAGTATTCCAAAAGATAAATGCAAAGACTTCATGTACGACATCATTGCATCAGTACATCTGTAATCAGATAAGTAAATGGCACTATGTAAACTATGGGCCAGTAACTTCCCACTATTGAAGGAAGTGGCCCAATTCAGGTCACCCGGGTCACTCACGACCACCTCTCAGCCTTCCATACCAAATGAAGAGTCGGATAGACAATAGAGAATACAAACCAATATCTGTTTATTCAGGTACAATCTGCCCAGTCGCTAGGAGTGCTGCAGAGGGACTGACATCAGCAAGCATAGAAATACATTATGTACATTTCAGAACCAATGAAGGCATACCCATAATGGAATTTTCCAAGCAGATGTAGCTAAACAATTGAAGTACAGAGGATAAGTTTCGATTCTGAGGCCGAGCACACACTATCTACTACTCAAGGTCGCTCTGCCCGTGCCCGCCACTAGACAAGTGGGAGACGGCCTCTATCTAGTGGGAAAGGTATGCACTAATAAGGACAGTGTATTCATTAGTGAAGCGAATCCCAGCCTCGGGGAAATGAATCCCAACTGGGGCCTCTTCTGAGAAATGACGAAGGATTAGTTTCGATTATAACTCAAAATGGCACCCACATAGAAAATGGCGCTGCGAATGCTAACTTACATAGTACAATGCGAAAACATAAACTTTTCTATTCTAACTGACCCTCCTTTTAGCATGAGCTAAACATTTTCTAGCAATAGCAAAGAACATACAAATCAATAAAACAGAAAATCATAAGTAAACTTCTTAGGAACACTCCATATCGTCAGCATCAGGATGGGAGACTGTAAGGAGTGAAGAAGTCTCGAAAATGCCCTCATCTATCTGCATTATGTCATCTATCTCTTTCTGTATCATCATTGCAGCATTGGTATCATGAATTGATATTTTCCTCTTAGGAGTGAGAAGAGTGCTGCAATAAGAACAACAGAAGGGAAGGCATTGAATAAGGGCATAACAAGACACCAATATCACTATTAAGTAAATCACCTTTTCAAGAAACCAGCCCCAGCTGCCAAACAGAGACCAACTCCAATTCCCACTTTTCATTCCCTTCACATTGTCAAGAATGTCTAAAATGTGTTGGGTAATATTCTTTTCCATTTTTGTTATCCTGATAACACACTGATCTCCTACTACTGCGCATACATCACCACTCTTGGCTAAAATTAAATCAATGGCATATCTGGTTTGTTCCGAATATATTTGAATACTCTCCAACTGAGTAGTGATGTCGCGTAAAGCAGCCACAGGAGAATTAGATAGAATTTGGAGCTTGCACCCAAGGCTTTCTCACCTCGGGCCATAGAAGTACCACCGAAAGTGAAAATAGAGGAAAGGATGTATCCAAAGGTAATGCCATTACTATAATTATTGACCTCTATATCAGTCACTACCTCACAAAATTCTTTGGTCAGAGTTCTTTTAATCCATCTCACTTTAGGCTTCGCACGTTTACACGGGACACCCAAAGGCAGTATCATCCCAAGTGCAACATCGTTTGTGCCATTATGGACATTAGAATAAGTCCCATTAGATAAGAAGAAAAACCCTGGGTGTGCATAAATTGGTCTATCATAATTCACTGCAAAATATAGGGAATTCCATCCAAAGGTACTGGTGTCTTCTGAATTCACCAAAGGGAACGTGGTCTTATGCAACACAATTCCTGAACAATTTATGTACAATGAAGTATCAGTACTGTTGATAATTGGGCAACAAGCAGGATAATAACTAGCTTCTCGGGGAACTGTCAATTCCTTGTAATGCCAACCCACCAAAGTTATATTTTCTTTCTTTCTCCATATAAAAAGTATCAAAGTACGTATTATCATCGCAACCAGGATAACCCTCCCCCAATGGTTTTCTATAATAAAGGCATGGCCCTGAGTAACCAAACCCAAACACTCCTTTCACTTCCACAAAATCAGGTGGCCGAGTATATGTATAATTCACAAGTGATAAAGGGTACGTGGTCCACAGACTAGTGACAGATTGAGTGGGGTAACAAGCCGTTGCTTCTTCAAAGAACCTCTTATGTGTCTCTAAGAATACATTGCTTGGGGCTGCTCTTCTGTTCCTTGTGGGGGAGGTAACCTTACCCTTACTACGTAAAGGTACACTTTGATCATTTTCCAAAACCCATGATGCACCACATAATATGATTAACAGCAAAATCACAAGGGCAACACATATTAACTTTTGTTTACGGGTCCACACCATATTTTGTTGGGCAACAAGAAGCACTGGCTGCTCTTCTTCAGCGACCAACCTACCAAAAGGACGCATAACAAATAATGGAATGGGGACAAAATGCAAGAGAAATATACAAGTTCCCAGTGTCCGTCGGAGCCTCATTGGTACA
Organism: Calotriton arnoldi; assembly: GCA_963921515.1. Lineage (NCBI taxonomy): Eukaryota > Metazoa > Chordata > Amphibia > Caudata > Salamandridae > Calotriton > Calotriton arnoldi. The sequence goes on from CAWUFW010012242.1 coordinate 170,891, forward strand.
GGCTCCTATTGTCCATCAATACGTTGGCACTCTTGAGCACCGGCGGTGGAGCTTGCTCTGTCCTAAGCTTGTATCCCATGTCGATCAGAAGTGTATACCTCCAAGGTATACTTCGATCTATCCTGTCCAATATTAAAACAGTGCACAAAGCTCCCATCAACCTGAACTAACTCCGTTGGTACTATAACAAAGTACACCGTAACTTACACAGTCCATCCCTAACTAATCATTCTTCACTTTTGGTGCCCCATCCCTCAGCCGAGGGCACAAGTTGTACCTGGTTGCCCCGGGCACAGAATGATCAACAAATAAGGGCCCCTGGATAGCTCGTATTTCCGGAAGAATCGCTGCATTCAACACGTCATCATTTTCCTTATCTGTTTGCATCCAGGTCAGTTGAGCATCACTGAATGGGACAAACCGAGGCACCGTCTCGTACTCGGAGCCCCCGATGCCGGCTTTTACCCACTGGTCGTAGGGCAGAGGCAAAGGGATCCTGTGACAATGGGTCACTTGGATCCAGTTCTTACGGCCAGCAACTTTTACTGCTGTTCGCGTTACCAAAAGAACTTGCTCTGGCCCCTTCCACCACGGCTCCAAACTTTTCTTCCGCTGAAAATGTTTGATCAATATAAAATCTACAGGCTGAATGTCATGGCAGGGTCCCTGGCGGCAGGGAATCCCGGATCTGTTGGTGAATAGAATGTAAACTTTCTATTACCTGGCCAAGATAATCAATCAATATAGGGTACTCAATTTTAGAGAACTGTCGAGGACGCGGGATGCCCCAGGCATTTGCTGGGCGTCCGAACACAACCTCGTACGGTGAAAATCATATTCTAAAATGAGCTGTCATTCTTGTTGACAAAAGTGCTAACTGTAAAGCATCTGGCCACTGTAAATCTGTCGTCTCCTGAATTTTTGCCAGCTTGAGAGTACCATTGTACTTCTCAACCAAACCTGCTGACTGTGGATGATTGGCAGCATGAAATTTTTGTTTTATGTGCAGACCTTCACAAATCAATTGAATCACTTTTGCATTAAAATGACTTCCGTTGTCACTCCACATCACTCGGGGCAAGCCGAAACGAGGAAAGAACTCCTTCAGGAGTACCTTTGCAGTCGTAATGGCTGTATTGTCTTTAGTGGGGTAAGCCTCAACCCATTTACTGAATGCACATACAACCACTAAAACATACTTCAATTTATTGCATCTCTCCAACTCTATATAGTCCATTTGAAGAACCTCAAAAGGAAAAGTGGGTGGTGCAAAATTACCAGGGGTTGTAGGGTTCCCTTTCCCAGGATTATGCATCATGCATACCATACAGTACTTCACTAAGTGGGCAGCTGTCTTAGAGATGTTATCATTCTGCCATACGGGATCTAACAATTTACAAATGCCTTTAGCACTAATGTGAACTGGCCCGTGGGCCATAGTGAGCACAGGAAGAACATATGCATCTGGCAAAATCCATCTCTGTTTCCCTGACTAATCAATCCAACATCCTTCATCATTCAATTGGGCTGTACTTTCCTGCCACACTGCTAATTCTTCTGTCGTGGCTTCACTTTGTATCTCCTTTACACTTTCAAGAGTGTCTTCAAACATAACAACTTCAGGAACCCACCTAGCTGGCCCTGCTCCAAACATTCTTTTCATTTTTGTTCGAGCCGTTTCCTTAGCTGTTTGATCGGCAAAAGCATTTCCCCTACCTACGTCCTCGGTGACCTTCCTGTGAGCACTACACTTTACTATTGCCAACTTCTTGGGGAGTGTCAAGGCAGACAAAAGCCTCAATATGAAGTGCCCATGTTGGATTTTGATGCCATGCGAAGTAAGGAACCCTCTCTCCGCCCAGAGTCGCCCACAAATGTATGTGCGACCCCAAAGGCATACTGGCTGTCAGTATAAATATTGACAATCAGTCCCTCGCTTAATTCGCAAGCGCGAATAAGGGCAGCAAGCTCAGCAGCTTGAGCCGACTGATAAGGGACGCGTGATGTCTCTACTACTGTACGCAGTGTGGCAATAGCATAAGCTGCAGTTGTAGTGCTGTCTGGTAATTTAAAACAAGAGCCATCAACACATAGTTCCCCTTGTGGGTCAGATAAGGGAACGTCAGTCAAGTCTACCCATCCTTTCGTCTCTTCTTCCGTCCGGAAGATGCAATCATGTTTATCAATTTCATCATTATCAGAAGGGAGGGGAGGTAACGTGGCTGGATTCAGAGAAGCACGTCTTTTAATGGTAATGTGTTTAGCGAACAATGTCAATTCATAGCCAGTAAGACGTGTACTGGTGAGGTGCTGTGTCTTCGTCTTATTGAAGAGTGTGTCCACAGCATGGGGTTCCATAACCGAGAGGTCAGTATCAAGCACGAGTCCAGCCGATTGTCTGATTGAAGTGGCCACAGCCGCGACCTCTCTTAGACTACTCGGGAGAGCTCTCGTAACAGGATCAAGCACTGCAGAGAAATAAGCACACAGCCGTTGCTTATCTCCAAATTTTTGTTAGAACTGAAAGCACGCAACCAACCATCTCATGGACGTACAACACAAACGGTTTGCCATAATTAGGTATGCCGAGTACTGGAGCCGAACAAAGCGCAGTTTTCAATTGCTCAAAAGACTGCTGGCATTCGGGCATCCAAGGCAAAGTCTCATGCACTTCCCTCATTGTTAATGCAACCAAAGGTTTGATTAGTAACGAGTAGTGGGGATCCACTGCCGACAGTAAGAAGTGATACCTATAAAAGCGCGCACATCTTTCTGAGTTTGTGAAATGGGCATTTTAACAATGGTACTGATGAGCTCAGGGGTCAACCTCCTACCCTCCTTCGACAGTAGGTGACCTAAATAGGCAACCTCCTGTCGACAATACTGACATTTAGAAAGTGAAACCTTATGTCCATGATGAGCTAAATGAAGCAATAAATTAATTGTACTGTCTTTACAACCTTGTTCGGTGTCAGAAGCAATGAGGAGGTCATCGAAATACTGCACCAATACATTACCTGCGGGAAGCGAAAGGGAATCCAACTGACTCTTTAAAGCCTGACTATAGATACTCGGACTCTCAGTATAGCCCTGAGGAGCTCGACAGAATCTAAAGCTTCTGCCAGCTAGTGTAAACCCAAACAAAATATCTGCTATCCGAATGAATAGGAATACTAAAGAACGCATTTTTCAAATCAATAACAGAAAAGAATTTAGCAGTGGAAGGAATCATTGTCAAAAGTGTGGTAATATCTGGAACCACTGGAAACTGGGGAACCACTATTTTATTAACTTCACGAAATCAATCACAAAACGGTAAACATCCTCATGATCATCAGAGGAACCCGAGGGTGCCCGTTTAAGAATCCGAAGGATGGGACTATTACAAATATTGGCAGACGTCTCTTCAGCCACGCCTTTATGTGTTAAATCCTGAATAATTAGCAATAGGGCTCGTTCTCCCGCTTGTGGTATTTTATACTGAGTGATACAAGGCAAAATAGCATTATCTTTGACTTGAATCGAAACAGGTGGTATATGCAATAGCCCTACATCTGTATCACCAGTCGCCCATAAAGTAGATGGCACATTAGCAAATTCAACGGGAAGAGGGTGAGACAGACACTGTTTAGTACTCACATTTGGGCCCATTGTCATATAAACACCTTCCGGGGAACAATAAATAGTAGCATGCAATTTCTTCAACAAGTTCAAACCCATCAAATTCTCACCACAATTAGATGTCAACAAAAATGGAGAATCCACAGTAAAAGGACCAATAGTCAATGCAAGGGGTCGTGAAATGGGGCTTACAACCAGTACACCTGAAAAACCTACTGAAACATTATTATGGCCAGACAGAGCCACCCCAGGGACCAAAGATCGAAAAACAGAACTCTTTGTTGCACCTGTATCCACCAAAAATGTCTTAGTCGAGCCATGCAAGTCTGCTGTGACAGAAGACCACGCTGATTTACAGGTATCGGAACTGGTCCCTCACTCTGTGTCTGGCTATCCTAGCTATAAGACATCCCTGTCGCTTCATCCATATCGTAATCATCATGGTAATACTGTCCATCGCGAGGGTCATCAAAATAGTTAGTATCAGAACGGCCCTGTGAAACTGCAGCACTTTGAGCTCGATCGGTCCCATGACCTTGTCCATGAGGACCTCTCCCTCTAGGAACTGCCACCTTTTGCAAAAGCACAGGACACTTGCTATGCCAATGGCCCTCCTTCTTGCAATATGCACACTGATTGGGTCCCAAAGGTGTCGTGGTCGGCTGTCTGCTAGTGCGCGGAAGCTGTCTGGCAGGACCACCACACCCTCTACTATTCCCTCTAAACACTTGCTGCAATAATACCTTTGTCTTTAAATCCTTATGCTTTTTATCTGTCCTCTCCTTCTCCTCTTGATTGCGGTGTTCATAATATTGAGCCATATTCAAAATGAGTGGGAAGAGGTAGACCAAGTACTCTCAGACACCTGCAAATGAGTAGCAATTTCAGGAAGCAAATTAGAAACAATCCTATCAACAAACAACCGAACTCCTCCCTCAATAGACATATTCTGCCCACTATAATCCAAAAAGGTATCTTCAAACTGGGTAAAGAAACTAGACACACTTACATCCTTCTTTTGTCTACAAGCTGTCAACTTGTCCCAACTTACTTTCTTCGGTGGAATAAGAGAATGCATATATGTGATAATGCGACCTGGCAAGGCAAGTATCTCGGCTCTGGGCTTATCACCTGGCTTTCTTTCCTGATCCCATCCTTTAATTGCATCCCATGTACCACCCAGCTCCGCAACATGGTCTTGAGTATGCACCTGTCTCCAAATATCAACCGGAACAAGAAGGCCAAAGAACATTTCAATATCAGCAAGGGTCATTACAGTAGAAGAGGTAGCCTCTGTCAGTTCTTTATAATAAGCAGTAGGATTTTTTCTAGGGTCAGGCAAATGAGTCTGAAGAGATAAAGCCTCACTTCTTTTCCACGGAGTATAAACCCACTGTTCCTGAAAACGGGCCGCCACACCCGATCTGGTGACAGTACAGCGCTGATCTGTTAACTCTGGTATTTCTGGGTGATATATAGGATGAACCTCTCGCATCAGAAACTGGGATGCCGGGGTAGGACTCTTCTCATGCAACCTACCCCTATAAGCGATCAATGTCGTAATATTCCCGAAAACTTGGCAGGGCTCCAGACCACTAGCATATACATGATCTATGATATCAAATAGAAATTGCGGTTCATCATCCCCAAAATGTTGCTGCCAAAGACCAATCAACGTAGCAGACATGTGCTTAAGAGAATGCTGCTATACAAAGGGCTCAAAATCTTGCATAACTGTCCAAACATCCTCCACACTATAAAAGGGATTACGACCCCATTGCGCAGCCTGATCGGCTACTACCTTCTTCTCCTCCTCCCCCATCCCAGATCGCACCAATCGGCACATTCGCTCCTTAAATTTTGCCCAGTCTCTATCCTTAAACCCACGAACTGGCGTTTTACTACTTAAAGATATCAGAGGATGAAAAACCAGGGAAGGAGAAGTGACAGAAGTAACAGATACAATTGTCGTTAACGCTTGCGCCGGAAGCGAAAGAGCAGCAGGTATAGGAGTCGAGGCAGTAGGTTTGCTAGCAGTCATAGTTTCCACAGATGGCACAGACAAAGAAGAAGCAGAGGGTGCCGTGGCCAAAGCCATTGAGATGACAGCAGTAGACACAGGAGCGGTTGGAACCATCGTAACACACTGCTGTGATAACGAAGGAACAACAGGATATATCCTCTGTGGGGCATATGGGGGCGGGGGCCGAGTGTCTAACAATTCCTCCACAAAAATATAATTTTCCTCTCGAGCCAAATACGATTTATCAATCTGTAAATGAAACCTCCTATCCGCACATTCAACTCCTGTCTCCTTTTTTTCTTTATCATATGCTACAGATTTCTGAGTCAATGTCTGCATTCTCCCCTTTCGTGCATCTTTTTCCATCTTCAATTGTTTTTGTTTAGCTACTTTCTGCCATGTTCTGAGGGATTCAAACATTGACTGCCTACTTCGTCTCTTAAACAACTGTTCCTGTAAAAACCCAATCTTTTGCTCATCAAAAGTGCCTGTCAACGGCCACTGTAACTCGGCGTTGACCCTCGTATATTTGTGCCATAATGTACTAAACATAATAGGGCCAAGACCATGCTTCACATATTTATCAAAATTCGAAGTGCCTTCTGGAGGCGCCGGCTGGGCTTCTTCTAATCGGGCATCTGCAGAACAACAACGACAACAAAAAGAGAAAAGCTTGCTTATCCCAGGCATCTTTCAAAAAGAAAACAAGTTCGATATTTATGCCTGGCAAAGCAATTGCAAATGCTTTTATCAAAACGGTCCTCAGACCATACCAAACTCAAACCGCAATGGTACCATATCCACAAAGAACCAAAACAAACTCACCTGATATAAGTAGCATAAGCAAATGTATTCCCCACTACCGACTCTTCAGACCAAACGGTGAGATCCAAGGGTTTTGCCATTCAGGACTCCAGTCAGGATGACAACTAGGTGTGGCACCGTCCGGCGGGACAGAAGGGGCAGCTGCGAGTACCAGGAACTCTTCATGCAGGGATCCCTGATCCGTCAGTCTAACCCGACGGTAGCCTTGACCCCCCCGTTCGCGTAAGGGGATGGATCAATCACCCGAAGGAGTCCCTGTTCGGGCGCCAACTGAAGGAAGTGGCCCAATTCGGGTCACCCGGGTCACTCATGACCACCTCTCAGCCTTCCATACCAAATGAAGAGTTGGTTAGACAATAGAGAATACAAACCAATATCTGTTTATTCAGCTACACTCAGAGTGGAGCCCAGTCTGCCCAGTCGCTAGGAGTGCTGCAGAGGGACTGACATCAGCAAGCATAGAGATACATTATGTACATTTCAGAACCATTGAAGGCACGCCCATAATGGAATTTTCCAAGCAGATGTAGCTAAACAATTGAAGTACAGAGGATAAGTTTAGATTCTGAGGCCGGGCACACACTATCTACTACTCAAGGTCGCTCTGCCCGTGCCCACCACTAGACAAGTGGGAGAAGGCCTCTATCTAGTGGGAAAGGTATGCACTAATAAGGACAGTGTATTCATTAGTGAAGCGTATCCCAGCCTCGGGGAAATGAAACCCAACTGGGGCCTCTTCTGAGAAATGACGAAGGATTAGTTTCGATTATAACTCAAAATGGCACCCACATAGAAAATGGCGCTGCGAATGCTAACTTACATAGAACAATGCGCAAACATAAACTTTTCTATTCTAACACTATCAATGTTACAGAAATATCTATATAGAATCTAGTACCCATGCATCAGTCTCCCAATTTGGCCTGATAAGCCAAATGCGCTTCCCGCTATAATATGCGATTCGAATGGCATGTTAAGAAAAAGCCGAATTGGCTAGCTCACAGGAAACCGATGATGAAATATGTCATTGTGTCCCCATGAACTCTCGTACACATGTATCATTCTATCACCATAACAGTTATTATCGATTCTCGATTGGGCAGGTTTAGCATATTAAGAATAGTAGGCTAAGTATCTATAACCAAGAAAGTAAACTCGATGTCACGATATCCGTAGTTAAACTATGCGGTCCCCTTGATGATCTGGTTTACCTTTAAAAAGATAGTGTTCGCGGCGTGTCTCGGGTCCGCGGCATTCAGCGTGAGTGCAATATTTAATATCTTATTAATACCGGCACGTGCTAATGTGCACGTCATTTTTTGTAACAAACGTCGCGGCCATCTTGTAATGGATAATATTAACAGTGGATCTATACTTAAGTCATTATATCTCAAAATTGGAGAAGAAAGGACCACCAGGATTCAAAGTCCTTATGTAATAATCATTTATATATGAAGGCCCATAGCGTTCAGCGCACACCCCATATTAGATATCTTATTAGAATCAGCACAAGCTAATGGATAATATTACAGTAGATCTAAACCATGATGATTATATCTCATAATTTGTGAAAAAGGACCATCAAGATTCAGAGTCCTTGTGTCATAATCGTTTTACGTAATGGCCATAATCCTATAGTTTGATTATATTACAACACGAAACGTGATTTCTAAGCAGTGACTATAACTCGTAATTTTCCAAAAAGTTAAAGAAGTTAAAGAAGAAATTTTAGAGGATGAGAAAGAGAGAAACGGAAAAATAAGGCAAAATATTATCTTAACAGTTAATATTATCCATCATACATATTGATGGACATACTCATTCAATATCGTACCATTAAGTGATTGGCTTTATGCTTATATATGACACTTGTGATTACATATCTCATATGGGGTATACACTTGTAAGCAGTAAACATGAGATCCCATCGGATCCAAAACAAAACAGAATAATACTGGGTATTAGAAGCATATTACATAACCCCGTAACCTATTAGTATCATAGTAAGTGTACATCATATCTAGGGAGTAGCATCAGATGACAGGTATTAATCGTATCACAACACAGTTATACATACACGTTACAGATTCAATGTTCCCAATCTTGGGCATAACAGTACAGTGCAGAAATATGAGAACCATTCATACCTCACTAATCTTGGTGTATAATGTGTGTTTCACATTTCCCAAATATATCCATATTCAAACGTCCAGATCGGACAGCTCAATCTCGTTGAAAATAGTGCAGTTCCCAGTCTATATTCAAACTGTGTTCTACAGCCTTAAGGCGCATGATCCACGCCCCCACTCTGCACATCTTCAGGAAGACCCTCAAGACCTGGCTCTTCGACTGACCGGAGCTGCACCCTCCTCCCCAGCGCCTTGAGACCCTTACGGGTGAGTAGCGCGCTTCACAATTCCCTGATTGATTGGTTGATCCAAATCGCCTCTTGACGTCATTGCCTAAGTTCCTTATTGCCACCTCTGTCATCGGGAGGGACTATTTCCAATCCATGAAAATTAAAGGACCTGTGTTGGTCCTGTTTGTCGCAGGTAAGTGTATGAACCACAAAGGGATATCTGGGATCCCCCTGTTTGACTGCTCTTAAGTGTTCCTGTATTCTTTCTCTCAACATTCTAATGGTACTCCATACATAAATACTATTGCATTTACATATCAGTACATAAACTACAAACCGTGTCCAACAACTGATATTGTGCTCGATCGTAAACATTGGACTCTGGCTGTATGCAAATTTTGCTAGTTCTCTCATTAGTCTACACATTGAACAATGCCCACATTTGTATGAGCCTCTCGTCCGTGTCACAAGCCAGTTGCCCTTATTAATCTGTGAGGAATAGCTTGGACAAATAAGCCCACCTAGTGTTGTGCCTCTACGAAATGTAATGCTAGGATTTTTTGTAATGTATGGTGCGATGTTCTTAACACCAATCAGTAAATGCCAGTGTCTCTTCAGTAATTTACTCATGTCTCCAGTGTTACTCCAAAAGGACATGATAGGTTTGATCACATTTGTACGCCTATTTTTCTTCTGCGTGTTATCTATGAGGGTTGTTACTCTATCCAACTTGGTGGCTCTGCTGTAGGCTCCGTTAATTGTTTTTGAATCATAACCCCTGTTTTGAAATCTGCATTTGATATCTTCTAAAATTCATGAAGTATTCCTCATCACAACTGCAGTTCCTTCTGGCCCTGACCATCTCGCCAAATGGTATTGCCTTGATTTGGTGGCTCGGATGGGCACTGTCTGCGTGTAGCACTGAATTACATGCAGTTTCTTTTCTGAACATCCTGCTCTTAAGTTGGTGATTATGTATGTAGAGTTCCACATCAAGAAACTGAATCCTTTGTTTGCTAAAGTGCATAGTGAATGACATGTCACATTAATTGTGCTCCAAGTAGTGCTTAAAGGCGTGCAGCTCTTCCGCTGAGTCTGTACATATCAGCGGAATATCGTCAGTATATCTGCCCCAATAGTGTATGTATTATATCCAGTGTACCCCTTTCCTGCCCCAGACCCACTCCTCCTCAAACCACCCCATAAAGAGGTTCGCGTAAGAAGGAGCGAATCTGGAGCCCATCGCAGTCCCACTGATCTGTTGATACCATTTACCCTCAACTAAGAAGGCATTGTCATTTAGGATCATTCTTATCATATTCAAGATCATCTCTGTGTGTGATAGTAATTCGGCTGGTATTTTATTCAAGAAATGTGTGATTGCTGCCATTCCAAAGTCTAGAATGATGTTCGTATATAGAGATACATTGTGAGAAGCTGGCCTGGTATATGATGTCCACTAATGTAAGTGGGCACCTTGCACCAGTCCAGACAACCCTTATGGTGATTTAAGAGGTCTCAGACAACCTTAGAAAGCTATCCAAGTGGTATGAGTGGAGAGCAGGCCTCAGGCTTAGTCTTGAAGGAGTGTAAAGCAGCTTGTTTTACAGTCCAGAATGCAAACTTATAGTATAGAATAAATGAAAAGAGAACCACACAGTAGTTATAAAAATATGTATTTATTATATAAAACTACTTAGTACATTACAGTATCTCCCACATGGAGATAGACACAAAGCACACATTGCTTTAGCAAAGAAATCACAGTAAATACCACTAATACACAGGGCCCCGGAGGGACCAAACCAATTACTAAGAAAGTTGTATAAGAACCACGACTCAAGTCAGGACAATGTCAAGAGGACGTAGAATTGCTGGGACCCCAAGGAACTGCCCAAGGTGAGTAGACAGGGACCACACGGAGTGCGTGTGCAGTGTGTGAACATGACCGCGTGCTCCGTACATGTCTATGTGCAAGTCGCAGTTGGAATTTTAAAGTTTAAGGACCCTCCCCAGTGGACCCTGAAGAAACCCCTTGGAAGAGAGAAGGTTGGAGAGCCACCCCACCCGTGGATACCATGGTACCCAAGTTACCTATCCCTGGGAACCTGGGTGCATAGGTGTGAACTGGCGTCGGAATCCGCCGTCGAACCCAATGGAGGACTTCAGGAAAGTGCTGCTGCTGGAAGAGGAGAAGGTGTCCGCAGGAATCCAAATGTGGATTCTTGATGGAGAGTACCTGAAAGCAGAGGGGACGGAGTCTGGGTCACTTGAGAGTGACCAGGGGCTCTGTAGACGAATGCCCACCGATGTCGGGTGCTTCAGGATAGATGTCGATGACCTTGACTCCGCAGCTGTGGGGACCAGGTGACGCTGAGGACAACCAGGAGCCGATACAAGCTGTCCCACAAAGGATGTCGAGTGATGAGGGGTCGGTGTCCGACGGGAGCACCATCAAGCTTTGGCAAACGCAACCCACGCAGGAAGTCAAGAAGTTGCAGTAAGAGGACCAGCAAGGTCCGGGAGACTCACCACATGCAGAGAGTCAGGGCAAGCCCCGAGCAATCAGGAGAGCCAAAAGAAGTTGTAGTTGACCCTCCACAGGACCCACAAGTCGAAGACATTGGAGTCGCAGGAGGACCTCGGGCAGCTTTACAAAACAACAAGCCACGTAGCACACGGTGTGATGTGGTTGAAGATCTTTGCAGGAGAAGTTGCCAGATGTTGGGGATACTTGGAGCCCAATGCACTTGCTGCAGAATTGCCAACAAGCATTTGCACTCACAAAAGTATGAGGTGCACAGGGGTGTGGGTATTGTAGCCCCCACGATGGATTCTGACCTTGAACTGGGTGAGAGGGCAGCTCGGGCCTCAAGGGACATAGAAACCCACCTCCTGTGTTGTTGAACCCTTCAGAGTCTGTAGGAGCTTGGGATCAGCACACTGGTCAGCAGTGTTGCGGTGCGTGCAAATGCAGGGGAGTGACTCCTTCACTCCAAGGGAGAGTATCTTCAGGTGTCTTGGATGCTCCACAGGCCCTATACAGATCCTGTATGGTGTACAGGCACAGACAAGGCAGCAGACTGAGAGGGAGATGAAGTCAGGCCCAAACGAAGTCCAGCGAAGTCCAGAGTGTCCAGACTGTCGAAGTGCAGTGGTTTCAGTTCTGATTCTTGTCCATGATGAATCTAGGGACCTAAAGCCAGGTAAGCCCTTAAGTACCCTAAGGAAAGTGTTGGAAAGATTCAGGGGACCCTCCCAGGGGAGGGTCTGGATGGGGGGAGCTTACTCCCATGTCCTTTGTCCACTTTCGTGCCAGAGGGGGAGCCAATGGCTCCCAGGACTGTTTTGAACTGGATTGTGCACAGGGACACAAAATGTGCCCATCCTGCAGGTTTTCAGGTGCTGGCAAGCGTACCCACCCAGCCCTAATACACTAAATCCTGTCTGAGAGGTGGTCACACCTCCCTGTGACAAGATGCCTATTGTTCTGCCTTCCCTTGCTCGAGCTGGGCTCAGCAGCAGGAGGGCAGAAATGTGTCCCTGGTCGGCAGCAACCTTGTTGTGCTGTCAGGGACTAGAAGGCTGGTACCGGGAACATCGAGAGCCCCATGGAGGGCGTTCCTGGTGGGTGGAATCATACCTCCCACACCGGTTACCAGTGTGTGGGTATGATTCCAACATGTTTAACACCAAACACAATAGGGTTTGTTGCAGCCGTTTTCGAGATGGTCATCACGCGGTCGTGTAATGCCCCTCTATATTAGTATATGGCTGCTTCACTGACAACCTAGGAGAATGGACTCCATAGGCTGCAAGGGTGTCCTGCTTGTGCAGGGGCACCCTCTCACTTAGAACCAAGCACCCTGCCCTCAGTATTGTAATGGCCTGCTATGGGGTGACTTATAGGTTTTAAGTGCAGTGACCCCTAGATATAGTAAACCTATATCTTAAGTAAGTGGTGCATGCACCAGCTAACACGGTCTGTAATGGCAGGCCTGTAGGTCCATTTTGAATGACCTCTCTTGGGTGGCATAATACATGCTGCAGCCCATAGGAGACCTCTGGGGTACCTGTGCCCTGGGTACATGGGTACCATATACTAGGGACTGACAAGGGTATATTATTTAGAACATGTTTTGTGTCTCTAATTTAGAAAGGCAATTTCAACACTATTGGTTTCAGAAATGTATCCACAAATAGTGACAGATGTTCAGATGGTCCCCCTATACTAGAGACAATTGGTCTACCTGGTGGAAAGGGCGCAGTTTTGTGTCTCTTAGGCAGGATATACAAGCATGGGAATCTGGGTTTGTTAATCTTAAGGTAAGTGTATTCCTCAAAAGTCAATAGTCCTTCCTCATACCAAGCTTTAAGATCTGTTTTAATAACATGAGTAATGCGCGGTATGTATTTGGTTTCCAATGCCACATAACAATTAGAGTTGCCAAGTTGAGTAGACTTCATTATTGAAATCTGACGTATTTCATCATCGGTTTCCTGTGAGCTAGCCAATTCGGCTTTTTCTTAACATGCCATTTGAATTGCGTATTATAGCGGGAAGCGCATTTGGCTTATCAGGCCAAATTGGGAGACTGATGCTCGGGTACTAGGTTCTATATAGATACTTCTGTAACATTGATAGTGGGAAGTTACTGGCCCATAGTTTACATAGTGTCATTTACTTCTCTGATTACAGATGTATTGGTGCAAAGATGTCGTACATGAAGTCTTTGCATTTATCAATTGGAATACTAGATAAGCCTCCCTTAAGGGTTGTTACTGTATGGACCTTTCGATATTTATCTAAGGATCATGAACAAAAATAGGTTATTCCCCTCTTTTCGCAGATTTATGATTTCATTGTCTGAATACTGTACCAGGAATTTTCTTTGATGTACTGTTTGAGACTACTTTTGAGGGTGAGTTCAGACTTTACACTTTATGTGGTGGCCAAACATAACTAAGGAAGCATGTAGTGCACATCTAACCACTACTTGTCTTGGGTTCTAAGACACCAGTGGTGAGCTTGCACATTTACTAATTAGTCGAGAAGACTCTGGCACTATATAGCTTTTCTATTCTTTTATTTCTTACTCTTCCCCAAACACACATTTCTCTAACTCCAGAATTGCAAATAACGACTGGAATGTATAGGGCACCACTTGGGTGATGGACCATGGTGATGGGACTGGATATGCTACAATATCCCTCCATACGCTTGCTTCTTTGACTTATCCCCATTCCTTAAGATGCTGTTATCTTTGTATTTCAGACCTGATGAAGTCTGCTTTTAAAATTTAAAGTTACAGACGAAACACATGTTGGCAAGGAACTTAACAGACAAGCGGCAATGTTAAGTGTTTGGATGCTCAAATAAAGGACAGATGATACCGCAACCATTACATAATCATTGATTCATTGACTGCTCGGAGATATCCTTTTTAACATATGTGAAGAGTAAGGCAAAAGTCATATGTCTGAACATTGAATGTTTCATGAGACACTACACATTCATGAGGCACTACACATTTTACATTATCAATGTCAAATTTTAAACATCCATCAGTTATCCCCAAGGTGGACTTCACATGTCTGTTACAGAACTGTGTACATCATCAATTCAGAAAAGGTAAATTGCCACTATAGTGATGGTAGCATAACTTTACATGTCACATACCGCCACCAGCAGTGTACAGTGCAGCGCGCACATTTCACCTATGTGCAGTGTAATGCACTAGACTGATGAAGTTTTGTACTGGACATGACATGAGAATGGAGCATATTAAAAGTAAACATGATAGCCCTCATTTCTAGTGGTGGTGACGTATTTAACTGTCATCAGTACAGTGTTCCCAGCTGCTTACATGGCGGATGCCTGACTTCGCCAATAGGACATGTTGAATGTGTGGTAGGTGGTCGCATGCACGGCAGTCACAGCCATAGTTTAACATTGCGGATAGTGGTGGTTGATGGCCAATGTCTGTGTGCGCCGACGCTGATGACCATGGTTGAAAAAGAGACTCACTTGCCTCCTGACACAACTGCTATCAACACCTCCTCCATTTTAGCTGCTCTTTGCCACCTCTGGGAGCAACCATGGCAAGCACTACAGGGGAGAAGGCTACTCCCTTCACTCCAGAGGAGCTGGTTGTCCTGGTGGACGACGTCCTTCCTCTGCTCTGTATGCCAGAGGAACAGGTAAGTTTCTCAAATACATATTGAACTCTGTTTCACTTCTTCCTTCCTATTTCCATAGACTACAATGTGCCTCTATGTGTCAGAGTGTAAGCAATATGTTGATTGCATACATTGTGTGGCTCCAACATAGGGCACACATGTGATGGATTATGGGGCCTTGGACTTTGTAGAAAGAAGGCCACATCTACAATGTGTGAAAAGGGTGATTTCTACTTGTGTTACAGGCATATCTCTATGCAGGGATCGAGTTCATAGTAACTACAATTAGTCCTCAAATCAGATCATGGTATATGTGCATTGTTATGTGTAAGCTTTACACCATGAGCCATGTCTGTATACTGTTGCGTTTGAGGATGATGTTAGCCAAGTCTACCATCCCACTGATCACTCAGCCCACATCAGACTTTGTAAAACAGTTGTCTGGGAGGTTGCTATACCTCACAGACCCCTTCAGAGTGTCACACAAATGTATGTTCACATAGGAAATTGGCAGAAGCTTGACGTTTCTGTATTGAATTCTTGGAAATGTGAGGTTCATGTGGGATAAGTAGCCTCACCCTGCAGAGAGCAAGGAGAACTGTTGCACAGAGTAATGCCCCTGTAGACCTGCTGATCCATGGATGTTCCCAGATAGAGTTACCTGTACCACTAGTAGCACTGATAGCTGTTACATGGATGACATGATGTTGTATTCCGCTTTAGGTGTCCGTATATAGGTTTTCCTGAATCATGTCCTTATATAGGCACAATTCGCATTGCCCTTATATAGGAATAGAATCCCAGTCCTTATTTAGGCATTAGCCGTGCACTCCAAATACAGGCACGATCACCGACATCCGTCCACCCTAACGTCACAACGAGTTCTTAGAAACCAGACCCTTAAGCTTCGGGAGTTCCCCTAGCACAGGACTATTGATTTCTCCAAGAACTCATCTATTATGTATGAACCGTTATACCTTAAGGGTTCATTCCTGACGTCTTCCTCTGTCCGACTTCACGTCAATGCTAACATTCCGAGGCACCTATCAGGTATAAATATACCTTCCCTCACCCAAGCAAGTTAGAGGAGACCTCGACTTCAGAGGAGCCCGTATCCCGGCCTGACGCACTGAGAAGACGCTGTCATTCCTGCTCGCAGAAGAATCCAGCTTCCAGTGTTCTGACTCCCTTCGCGGGGTGTTAGAGTTCCAGATCCGGCAAGAGATTCCCACCTCTTTCATTCTCAAGGTATGGAGCTGACTAGAACCTAGAGGGACTCTTGGCATACTAGACTTAACTTACTCTTAGTATACCATACTAGAGAATACTCCACCTACTTCTTACCTTTCCCTACACCTAGACCAGGTTAGGTACATTGGGGTAGAACTAGCTTAGAGACGCATCGTATGAGTACTCACATTTTTAGCTCATGTTATTTATGTACGTAAATATATGTTAAAAGATAATGCTAGCGCAGTATTATTTATTTCTACTGCTTACGCTGTTCATTATTTATCTTGCATACTGTCTTGTGATCATAACAGCACATATCTCTTACACGAGAAACAAGACTGTTCAATAAAACCCTTTTATTGAAACGCCCGTCCTTCCTTTCTGTGTAACTCTGTAGAAACTAAGCATGCACGATTGACTGAGTGAAACTGTTATCTATTGTTACCACGATTCTGAGACGTGTTCCGATTCTAAAGGGAAACAAAGTGGTCATGTTTATGCGGTTGCCAGAAACTACTCCCTTCTTGTTCTCAAGGAGTTTCTAGTGGACTCTGAGCTAGCTGGCACAAGTAATTAAGTTTAATATACTCGATAGGGACATACCGACCTTAGTCCTATGTCAAGCCTATAGGTTATATTATTCCAATGCGCAGAGCCTATTAGGGAAATAGGAACTACACTACATGGTGCCCAAATGTTTGGTAAGGCAGTAATTTAACGCTAGATACTGAGTAACTCAGTCGTGCTTTTCTCAGAGACCCCTACTCACATACTCCATAAGACGTCTGGAGTGGGAAGGGTTAAATATCCGCCAAAACTAAATAGGACAAAAAACCCTATATATTAGTTGTTTGGTTTGTTCAACGTTGAAGGATACAGTGTTCCAAAATATTGTGCACCTTATCTTTTGTTTCCTTGAAACTTGTTCTACATTTTTCAAAAAACAAAATGTCCACACGCGGGGACAATAACATCGGGAACGGTGTAGCTGCGGCTGACCCAGTCATAGCGGCTTTTAACTTTACAGGTTTAAATGAAACCGAGGAGGGTGTTATAGACATCCATCCAAACTTAAGAAGAGCCATCACTCTAAAACTTATAAAACACGGCCTACCACCAAGAGGCGGTAGCGCAGTCTTCGTGATAGAGGCACACAAATCCTTTCAGACAGAGGTATTCTATTCATGGATAATATTCCCTGAATCAAATTCAGTAACAAAACTGTTTCACTTCTACAAAGAAGATGAACCACCAGAGGAATATATTCCTTTCGAGGATATTGAAATTCCACTAACATACCAGGAGCATCAGCTCTGGTTTAAAGGCGCCCTAAAACATCACAGAAACATTACCAGGCTCGGTCCACTAGGTAGACCAGGAGCAACATGGCCGATTCTAGCCGGCTACACACCTCATCCTGACATCGATATAATGTCAAACGAGGAATTACTTACTCAACTTACAGAGTTAATAAAAATGTACAGACAATTAGTCCAATATGTCATTCAGACTTTCACAGTCAACCACCATTAACCATTTCAAATCAAACCCCTCAACAGGGGAATACACTAAAAATTACACCACAGACTCTATACGCAGTCATGGGTAAAATGCCCACAAAACGTGAGCAAATTCCATTTTGGATAGCTCAAAAAATTACTCAAATAGAAGCAGTATTTCCTAATACTAGCCCTTATGAGAAACACAGAATCCTAACAATCTGTTTACCAATGGGGATCACACCACAACTGGAAGACTGCACCACTTGGGGCTCAGTCTTTGCTGCCATCTATACTAAAACACATGGTGTTCCGTCAATTGCAGTAATACCAGATGTCCTGAAACAAATTCAAAACGAATACGGGGCAGAGCCTGCTCTGAATTTAGGTATGAAATTACTGAAAAATTTCGACCAGGTCTCAACAATAATATTATCTAATATTAAAGGGGAGGCAGCAGCAGTGGCAATCCACTAACGATTAAGGGAATTCGATGTTACAGAACATCAAACAGAACTACCCAGAATAATAGAACAATCTTATGCAGAATTAGGCAGAGATAGTTTGGGTGGAAGACCATTGAAGCCAAAACTATCTGAAAGTCCTGAGAAGGACTCTATTAAACAAACTCCTACATCTTCTAAAAAGAAGTGGGAAACTAATAAACCAAATTCAAACGAAAAACGTTCTCAATCCCGAGGTAGGTCTCCTCAAAAGGAGCCCTCTGAAAGGAGGTATAACCTCAGGAATAGGGATAATTTAAAAAACCTGACAGGTATCAAGATACTGATATACGTTCCTCTCGTACCTTTCAGATATCGTCACAGACATCGGAAAGAAGAGGACAGTCAGAACATAGAGAAGAAAGCGTGAAATCGAAAGACGACAAACACGTTCCGAAAAATAAATCAAAACCTCAATTCTAAAAAAAGAAGGTAGAAGGTCTGAAGATCAGACATGCCGAGGATACTGAGAACACAACTCAAGAACGGAGAATGGGCTCAGACAATGCTGGACAGAGCGGCAGAAGTCACAATAGCTCGCCAGAACCTGAAGGAACTTCTGGAGATAGTGGACTTGAATGAGTACATCACAGTTGAGACTGCAGACACCAGGGTTAGTACTCCACAAAAGTTATATAAATAACACTCCGAATGGAGGGAGACATACCGAGAAAGGTAAAAACACTCTTTTGGGAAAAACTTTCAAGGGGTTATGATATACTTCTAGCAGAAAAAGACTGGACACCACAATTTGTCAGGGAGTGCCCACATGGTGAAGACATTATTATGCCTGCCTTCTCCAACCATATTCCAATTGACCTAAAATATACATATGCCAGGAAATGGGCAGTTGCCCAGGCCCCAGCATTATACAAAAATCATGTAGGATGGGATGAGGACTCACCTCACCATAAAATACATCTAAAAAATGAACCTACTGCACAGAGGCAGTACCCAATAAAGCAAGAAGCTAAAAAACAGGTCAGGGAGATCTTACATCAACTTGAATACCAAGGGGTGATTGAAACATGCCCCTCTTCAATGAACAATCCTTTGTTTCCTGTCTCCAAACCAGACCATACATATCATCTAGTTTTGGATTACAGACACTTAAGCACTTGTTCTAAAACATTTGCAGTGCAAAATGCACATAGTACAGCATTAATGAATAATATTGTGCTTAAAAAATATAAAACCACATTGGATATCTCAAATGGTTTCTTTTGTCAAAACATAGCACATGAAAGCAGGTACTTAACAGCTTTCTCAATAATGGGGACCCAGCGTCAATTTTGTCGACTCCCACAAGGGTTCAAGAACAGCCCGGGGTTATTCTCAGCGAGGGTAACAGAGTTACTACAAATTTATGATAATGAGGCATTGTCATATGTCGATGACATCTATCTGACAGACGATGACCTGGATAGGCACTTGAACAGGGTGAGCACCATTATATTGGGCTTCGCCTCTGAGGGATATAAGTTAGACTTTAAAAAATCCAGAATTGCCCATCTCAATGTCCTTTTTCTAGGATATGAGCTTTCAAGTGAAGGCAAGAGCTTGGCAGCCAACTTTTTAGAAAGGTGTGCGCTGCTCCAACCTACAAAAACGCTGAAAAACTTACAATGCATCCTGGGTTTCCTAAATTTTGGAAGAACTTACATTCTAAATTACGCAGAAAGGGTTAAACCTCTCTATGCATTAATCAAACCTGATTTTTAAATCAAAAATTGGAAGCAGGAACACACAGGAATCTTGCGTTCACTCCAAGCTAACATGTTAGCAACAAATCACTTACAAACATGCGTAAGTCAACGCAATTTAGTGATCCGAATAATTTCGGGTCAATGCGGATTCATCTACTTAACATTTAATGAGGGTGAAAAAGTACCAATAGCATACAAATCACATTTGTATACACAAGCAGAAATGCGCTTCACTTCAACAGAAAATATACTGACAGCAGTTCAAACCGCTGTAGCAAAAGAAAGAGCTCTAGCCCAAGGGAAACGCATTATTGTCGTAACCCCAGTACCAGCCTTAGAGGCGGTTACTAAAGCGAGCATTCCGAATGCAAAAGCATTACATCCTAGATGGATACAATGGGTTAATTCTCTTGCTGCAACAGATGTTGAATATGTTTCTGATCCTGATCTAAAAACACAAGCGTTCCTGCAATATGAACATGAATGTCCTCTGCCCACTGAAATTCTGCCTCTCGATCAGTATGAATTCATAATTTACACTGACGGATCCGCACAACCCGCTATAGGGAGTAAGCAAGCTTACAGTGCAGCGTGCGCAATCGTTAAAGGTCGCATGCGCAATGGCAACTTCAGACCTATGGTCACTAAAACTCAATCTCTAGGAGATTGTACAGCTCAGCGAGCTGAACTACAAGCATTCAAACTGGCACTTGAAAGTACAGATCGCAAATTCCCCACACTAATTGTGTGCGATTCTTTCTACTGTGTGCAGTCGTATAATGAATATATACAACATTAGCTTGAAAATGGGTTCAAAGATGCAAAAGGTGGCACAATAAAGCATAAAACGCTTTGGGAACAAGTAGTTTAGTTAAAAAACGATTTACCAAAGGCTCACGTGATACATACACTGAGTCATCAATGTGATGGCGTTCACGTTGCAGGGAATTCATTGGCTGACGAAGCCGCAAAGGGGGCTGTTCAGACGGCTTCCGTAGCTGCGATTACTCGTTAAAAAACGAGAATAGACAGTGAGATAATGTTGGCTGTCAATGCTACGAGCAAAGGCAGTGGTGCAGCATTACCAAAAAAGTTTCCACTCAAGTACTCTTATGTAATTGATGCGAACAACGTTCCTTTTGCTCGAATCCCTGGAGTGGGGGATAGGGTAATTCCAAACAAGGAACGTAGATTAGGACTAATCCTAGCAGCACATGAAGGGATAGCCTCTGCCCATGCAGGTATTTCTGCAGGTATTTCTGCAACAGTATCTTTACTGAAACAAAGATATTGGTGGCCTGGCATTAGGAAACAGACCAAGAACTATGTTCTAGAATGTGAAGTATGCCAACAGATGAAAGTCTCCACAGTGAAACGTCCTGCGCAGACACCCCTGTTAATTTCAGACAAACCATTAGCTTGTGTTTACCTGCACCACTGCGGTCCTTTGCAAAGGGACGGTAACTATAAATATATAATGGTCGCAGTGGATTCATGCTCTAGGTTCCTATGGATATGGCCTTAGCGCTCGGCTGACGCTCGAACTGTTATAAAAGATTTGCGAGTCTTTATCGGCACATACGCAATAGGCACGCTACATTCTGACCAGGGCCCTGCGTTTAGTTCTCGGGCTTACAAAGAAGCCATGGCCAGTCTGGGCGTTGCATTGCAGTACTCCTCTCCGTTTCATCCTGAGGGAAATTCTGTTGTGGAAAGGAAAAACCGGGACATAAAGCAGTCTATAACAGCTAGGGTATTAGGTTCGGGTGATGGGTGGGTCAAACATCTATATGGGGTCCAACGCTCATTAAATAATTTGCCAAGAAGTTCTCTAGGGGGGGTCACTCCATATGAGGTCCTATTTGGGACAAGAATGTGGGTACCTGATCTCGAATGTAAAGGCACAGTGGTGGAAAATAAACCCTTTGATATCAAAGATCGTTTGGCTGTTTTACAGGATCTAAATGAACTAAGAGCGAAACAAAGCAACGTGTTCCTGCAGCCAACCACCACTGGGGAAAAACTGGCAGTCCCAGCAAGGCCTGTCTGGTTTCCAAAAGTTGGGGATCTAGTCAGAGAGAAGATTGCGGACAAGAAGGAATTTGGACCTTCTTACAGACAACCAGTACCTGTCCTAGCCGTACACGGAACAAGAACAGTACTTCTGCCGCCCCTTGCTGGAAAAAAGGAGAAAAGATTTGTGTCCATAGACCTCATCAAACCACAGGATGTGGCCAATACTAAATAGTAGGCCTCGTGGACTCCGACCTAGTAGCAGACGCACTCCTCTCGCTACTATCCAAGAGGTTCAGACTGAAAGACTAATAACCATCGAGAATTCTATGGAACTCATCCCTCTTGAAACTCAAGTAACAGTTCGTCCAAATACACCTGTCTACACCAATGTAACAAGTGATCAACTGGTTCCAGCGATTTCTACAAATCCTGATGCAATTCCAACAATTGACAGAACTGCTTCTGGCTATTTTATTAACTTTGATACGTTTTCTGAGGATCTGAGTGAGCCTGAGACGTCGCCAGCATCAAAAACTTTTAAACAGCAAGTACAAGACTTTTTCATTTTTTGAGAAAGACTTATCTGGTTTCACCATGGATTGAACTATGGATTATTTCTGGAATATTTTTCTTTCTGCTGTGGCTAGCTTTGGTTATGACTATGAGCGTGCTTATAAATGGCAGATACATTCATTTGGACATTGAAAGTAAAGATGTGAACTTACTTTTGAAACCTCACAAATCATCCCATCGTGAAGCAAGAGACTTGTCAGCAGTGAACATCACAGCCGTTCCTATACAGGATGGTATAGTGTGGGACAAAACAGATTTCGATATCTTTGGCCCTACGGAACATTTGAACATTCCACATTTATTTAAGATTACACTAAGTGATTTTGTTTCATCCAGTACCTATTCTGATGATTGGGACTTTGAAACTGTAAATGATATGATGTTTGACCTGGAAAAGTCTGCTGCATTTTCTAATAATGAATATTTAGAGGGTTCATCAGACTATGAACAGCTGTATTGCTATAACCACTATGGTCATCATTTTTTGCATAAATCTGCAACACCTAGAAATGTGTTTATGTTTAACCAATGGGAGCATTGCCCTACACCACCAAAAGGTAGTTCAAGAACATTTGCTAAAAAGTTTCCATATTTTTCAGGATACAATACATCTGATCCAGAAACATTTTACTATAAAAATGTAAACAAAACAAGACTGAAAATTATGTTAACTAATACAAAACAGATTTACTCTGCAGCATTTATTGCCCAACTGTCTAGACATGGTTTCGACTTGTGGAAAGACACGATAGACACAAAATCTGTCTGGGGTACTAAAGATTGGCAAGTGCAGGGGATAGAAGCTTTGTTTAGAGCCTGTATCATCCCTCAGCAAATTATGTTTTTGAATGACACTGTGCAACAAACGTCTTGCCTTGGTTTAGCCAAGATCAAAGACATGAAAACACCTTCTGTACCAACACCTGCCAGTGATAACAATACACAGGCAGCGGTTACAGTTGACACAATACTACAAATCAACAGAACAAATCCTGATTGGAGAAAATGGTTGATCTGGCCCACAGACACAAACATCTGTCAAGAAAGATTCCTGAATAAAACACAGGGTTTTACTATCCATAGGCCAGACCCACGATACGTCCAAAGACAACATCCGGGGGTAGTAACAACATACAGTGTAGGAAAATTGTGCCTCGACTGGCTGCAAAAATCTACACTTAAGGATGTGAAGCAACACTTATCTTTACTTAAAGAAGACGCAGACCTTAGGGAATTCTTGCTTGGACCAAGAAAACCGTGTCAAAAACGTTTCATATATGCCGGCATCTATGCTGCTTATAATGAAGCATGGAAGGTGTCACAGGCAGAGGCCGCAGAACGAATACGAGAAATTGATCGTATTAACTTAGAGAAAACTCTCACTGTGGTCGACAATGGGTTAACAACTTTGTCATCCAGAATTTATTCATTGGACAACATTGTATCCTCTGCTATTGACATACTGGAACAAGATTTAGCCATGTTACAACAGGGCCAATCTCAGTTACGTTCTATTATGTTATTAAGCTGGACGCTGCAATCTTTGCGTGCGGGCTATGTGCCTTGGCGTTTTATCCACACACGTCGGCTCTGTTTGCAGAATACAATCTAACTGATAAACAGATCGAACTGGCACAAAGAGGAGCAAAGTATACAGTGCTGAGCATTGAAAAACTGGAAAAATTACCATTCACATTGGCAGAAAAACCAGCTACAGAATGGCTTATTCATGGCAAAATCACTCTGCCTGTAACTACTTTCCAGTTTCAGTATTGCCTTAAACAAATGCAAGCAAGCAAATATGAAAGGTTGGGTAAAGAATACATTAAGACATCCTGGAATTTACCTTACACATATAGATGTTGGAGTGGGGATCGTGAAGTGTTTCTGAGCGGTACACACTGTGAAAGTGCACTAAGCGGTTCACTGATTTGTCAGGACATTTCTTTACATGGGGCTTGTAATGGTTCTGTGGCAAATTTGTCCTGCTACCAGCAGGGTACACCAGCTACTGTGATTAATCCAACGTTTGGCCAACTTTCTAATGGGAGTTACCTCATGTTGAATGATCAGAGTTGCTGTGGCATGTTGCCAGGCATCCCATATCTGGTAACGGTCGACTCCAGGGTCACTTGCTGTATGCAAGTATTGTTTGCCCCAATAGACACAGTCAGGGAGTTGTCTCTATGGCCTTCGTTGAATGTCTCTTTTATACGATTTGATACTTTAAGCAGAATGAAAGCCATGCTTATACAACAAACAGCGCCTCTGACCTCGGCCAAAGAAATCGATGATTTACAAGTTGCAAGGACTTCGGCTGAGATACAGGCTTTAATTCGTACAAACTGCCCTATACATTTCATAGAAATGATGGGACGTATCTTTAACATGTCTGATACGAGCGGAATTGTACATGTATTTAAGACCATCTGTTCCGGACTATTAGCACCTTTCCAGGCTGTCCTCGGAATCATCCCAAACTTCGCACATTCGGTGTTTGGTGGTGTGCCGTTAATTCTAGCACTTGTTGTAGGAATTATATTTCTATTCCTACTACTACGCTATGGCAAGCCTATTTGCCAACATCACTCTGAGCGATGTGGAGAAAGCTCTCCTTGAACGGAAATGCGGTGAGCGAATAGTACAGCTTTTGGGCATGCCTCGTCTACGGGAACTTAATACAACGTGGTTCCTGTCTTTCAGACCAATCTGGCAAGATTGCATTTTACCTGTTCTACACTGCCTGCTTTGCAGTGAAGAATGCATGCTAGACACCTGTCTAACACTCCCATCAGTCATGCCAACGGATGTCGATACTCTGCTGGACCCAATAACGGCCCATGCTCTGTGTTGTCCACAGAGGCTACCAATCCTGATGACGGCATTCATTGAGATCTCACAGACGCATCCGGCAGCTGCTGAGGTACGAGATGGATCAACAGGCACACAGGTAACAATGGACGCGAACATTGCATCTTCTGCTGAAGGCGATGTTTCTCATCTCTGTGCAATTAACCTTCTGAACGAGGTGTTCCAAATGTCACCAACTTCGGTAGACGATATTTTGGCTACGGAAATAGATGATCTCATGTTTACGCCAGACCCATACACTGACTTTGATTCGGCTCACAGTGTACCAGGGAAGCAATGAAATTTGGCCTTCATATTTTTCAAACTTGGAACTTTTCCCAGAATTGAACTTTTTCTTTTTAATTTTTGAAATGACATGGCAAAAAACAATCTGCTTACAGTAGAACTAGTCTTATAAAACGGACTTCTTTGAATACTTCCAGGGACACATTGCCACCTTACTTGTCTAACATTTCATTTAATACCATGATATGCAATGGCTTTGATTTTTGAAAACTTATCAACCATTTCATCATATGTATATATTTCTGTTTATTCATTCATGCTGCATTTATTTCGGTAATATGCTTAGAATGAAAACAATGCTTTATATATACAGTACCTGTTGCATTTCCATAGTTTATTTTAAACTTCTTTTAATATGCTTTTAGAAATGTTTTTAGCAATATGTGGTACTCAATTTAATGTTTAGCATTTAAATGTTTAGCATTTAGTATTATCGTTCATTCGAAAGTGGAGTGGGTGTTGTATTCCGCTTTAGGTGTCCGTATATAGGTTTTCCTGAATCATGTCCTTATATAGGCACAATTTGCATTGCCCTTATATAGGCATAGAATCCCAGTCCTTATTTAGGCATTAGCCATGCACTCCAAATACAGGCATGGTCACCGACATCCGTCCACCCTAACGTCACAACGAGTTCTTAGAAACCAGACCCTTAACCTTCGGGAGTTCCCCTAGCACAGGACTATTGATTTCTCCAAGAACTCATCTATTATGTATGAACCGTTATACCTTAAGGGTTCATTCCTGACGTTTTCCTCTGTCCGACTTCACGTCAATGTTAACATTCCGAGGCACCTATCAGGTATAAATATACCTTCCCTTGCCAAGCAAGTTAGAAGAGACCTCAACTTCAGAGGAGCCCGTATCCCGGCCTGATGCATTGAGAAGACGCTGGCATTCCTGCTCGCAGAAGAATCCAGCTTCCAGTGTTCTGACTCCCTTCGCGGGGTGTTAGAGTTCCAGATCCGGCAAGAGATTCCCACCTCTCTCATTCTCAAGGTATGGAGCTGACTAGAACCTAGAGGGACTCTTGGCATACTAGACTTAACTTACTCTTAGTATACCATACCTGCTTCTTACCTTTCCCTACACCTAGACCAGGTTAGGTACATTGGGGTAGAACTAGCTTAGAGACGCATCGTATGAGTACTCACATTTTTAGCTCATGTTATTTATGTACGTAAATATATGTTAAAAGACAATGCTAGCACAGTATTATTTATTTCTACTGCTTACGCTGTTCATTATTTATCTTGCATACTGTCTTGTGATCATAACAGCACATATCTCTTACACGAGAAACAAGACTGTTCAATAAAACCCTTTTATTGAAACGCCCGTCTTTCCTTTATGTGTAACTCTGTAGAAACTAAGCATGCACGATTGACTGAGTGAAACTGTTATCTATTGTTTCCACGATTCTGAGACGTGTTCCGAATCTAAAGGGAAACAAAGTGGTCATGTTTATGCGGTTGCCAGAAACTACTCCCTTCTTGTTCTCAAGGAGTTTCTAGTGGCCTCTGAGCTAGCTGGCACAAGTAATTAAGTTTAATATACTCGATAGGGACATACCAACCTTAGTCCTATGTCAAGCCTATAGGTTATATTATTCCAATGCGCAGAGCCTATTAGGGAAATAGGAACTACACTACATGTGGGATAAGTAGCCTCACCCTGCAGAGAGCAAGGAGAACTGTTGCACAGAGTAATGCCCCTGTAGACCTACTGATCCATGGATATTCCCAGATAGAGTTACCTGTACCACTAGTAGCACTGATAGCTGTTACATGGATAACATGAGGCATGGTAACTGAGATGATCCCCTGACCTGATACTTCTTTCCAATGTCACACAGTGTGTCTGTCACTAATGACTGCATTTGAAATTAATAGTGTAGAAAGGGGGCTACTCTTGAATAGATGTAGAAATGTAAATCATCTGCTTGGCTACAGTATTCCCTATCACACTACACATACAATGGTATGTTGAGTGTCATCCCAGTTACAGTGCCACATATGGCAAAAGGGGTGTCCTGTGATGGCAGGACAAACAACACAAACTCTTTATGACTTACTAGGATATTCATATAAGTAGTCCACATGTCCACACACTGCCCAGAGAGGTAGCTCTGAGTGTCACACATACAAACCCTTACATTGCCACCTTAGTCTCAGGATGTTGTGTATACTATGGTACTTGCCTCTATGGACCATGTGCATCATTGCAATGGGCCTGGCAGTAAAGGTATCTGGACAGTGATGCACAGGTTGTTTACCCTTTAGAAGGTCACATTCCATTCCATGTAGAATAGGCTTGGCCTACATGATGTTAGTGGGCTGTCTCAGTCAGTGTAGATCATGACCAAGGTTGAGGTTAGTCATCACATGTCCACAAAAGTGCGTATCAATACTTTATTTGTGCTTAGCATGTGACACGGATACATGTATTGTGTTGACTCTTGATGAATGTTTGTGCTAGGTGTTAAGAAATGTGTATCAATCATACAAATATCTTTACAATTCCAGTTACAATCTGTTTCTACATCTATTGCATCAGTACAGGTCAACGTTCATCAGAAGAAGGCCATTTGGAGAGCCATCGCCTGTACCATGCGGACTGTGGGGGGTCTACAACCGGCATAGTGCCCACTGCCAAAAGAGGTGGGAGGACCTGCGGCACTGGACCCAGAAGATCATGGAGGTCCAGCTGAGGAAGTCCTCCCAACATAGAAGGGGTGCACGCCGGACCCTGACCCCCCCTGATGGCCTGCATACTGGCAGTTGCCTACACACACCTTGATGGACAGTTGAGGGCCCAACAGCAGCAAAAAGGGGGTGAGTCCTGGCCAGAGTAATACATGTCATATTGCCAACTTTAAGTGTTACAGACAGACATTTCACCAACCATATTGGTGGTGGCCCATGTGCCACACACAAGAGGAGTCATTGTCAGTGTAAGTGTTGTGGTAGTCGGGGCATGCTGCTGTGTTGTGCCTATTGTCTTTCTGACCTGGAAGACAGCAAGGTCCTGTCCACATCCAATTCTCTCTTTTGAGTGGACATCTGGTTGAGTAAAGTGAGTAATCATCTCATGTTCTAAGTAAATCTGGGTGACAATTGTACCACACAGGCAACTGGTCTTGCTTGAGTGAGGATTGATGTTCCCTCACTACTGTCTCTCATGTGATGGTGGCCCTATTGCATGTGACATGACTTTTAGTTCACAGTACATGCAGTGACTGCAACAGTTCTCATTGGTAAGTACTGGTTATACAGTGAAAATGGAGTGCAGATGCAGACATCATTGGTACCATCACCAGTAGTGCCTACAAGTAGGCCAGTGTTAATTTGCCAGCTGATGGTTCATCTGCAATAGTGTTTCAATACACTCATTTACTGACTGGTGAAATGCATGAGGGAGTGAGATGTAGAACTGTGGGGAACATATGTGAGTGGCTACACTGACCCTAACAATACAATCTACGTATTCAGTACTAAAGAGTGGTGTGATGTGCCTGGACATTGGGACTCTTGTGATCCCACATCTTCAAGTCATAGATTTTCATGGACACCTAAAACCTTCAAAGGTGTACTGGCTTGTGGACATACAATGTATGAATGGCATCATCACCTATACCAAGCTGGGTTGGGGACATTCATATAACTATAAGGAGTGATGTGCTGTGTGAAATCAGAGTAACTATCTCCCAAATGCTTGGATCTCAATGTTTACAATGAATTTACATGTGTACTGCTGTAATTTGATTTTTCAGGTAGTTGACATATGATGTAATTTGCAGTGCAAAGTGTCATCAGTGTGCAATGAGCATTTGCATGTGACATGATGTCTGCCACAACATTAATTGGTGGTACATTGGTGTTGAACGCGACCTTCATAACATCATGATGTGTTATGAGAAATGGTTCAAAGTGTTTGAATCTATGCCGTGTGTGAGCATTGTGTACATCTCATACTTTTATCCATCCTATTTGGTTACATCACTTTACAATGGTATACAACAGGTGCCAAAGTATGCAAGATGATCAACTATCCTAGTATGGACATAAGGATGCAGTGCAGAGAATTCAATCAATGAATTTGTTCCTGTCTGGAGTTATGACATGAGTGGGCCCAAATGTTTACAGGTCATGTAGCATGCATGCATGTGCTCATGCTAAATTAGAAGCCTATGGAATGAACCATGAAGATAGTACATCCAGGGAAAGTGTAGGAGAACGAACCAATGGTGGGGACACAGCTGGTCAGGGCGGTGTCGGACGTGAGTCATCAGAAACGGAGGGACCCAGTGGCCAGGGTGTGAGGAGTGCCCAGAGGTACTTTAGCTCAAGTTTGTCATCTTCTCAGTCATTCTCCGGTGGACACTACCAAGTGGTGGCGGACCCAACAGGATTAGTTCCACCTTCATCCTTGTCCACCACCCCCAGTTCCATCGCCACCCTCAATGTTGTCCCCCATGAGTTGGGAGGGAGTATTGTAGTAATGGATACTAGTGACTATAACAGTAGAATGTTTTTACTCTTAAACAATGAGTCCCATTACCGGAAATCCAACAGAGATGAATGGAACGCCTTGATTCATAAGGTGAATAATTTATTGTTACTAGCCATGGAGGATGGTATTATATGCTTAGATGAATATAATTATCTTAAAAACACAAATCCCACAATTCCAGCCCTATTTGGCCTGCCCAAGGTCCATAAGGACATGGAAAACCCCCCCATGAGACCTATAGTCTGCAGTATTAACTCTCTTACGGAACCGCTAAGTAAATACGTTGACGTTTTCCTCCAACCTTTGGTAACCCAACAAAAAGCTTACATAAAGGATACCACCTCTATGATTAGCAAGGTAGAGAATCTTCAATATGATACAGAGACCCAATGGCTTGTTACATTAGACATTGAAGCTCTCTACACCAACATACCACAGGATGACACAATACAAATGGTGAAGGATCTCCTGGGTAATGATGAGGGTGACATGTCGCCCCATGCGACCTTTATTACAGAATGTGTAGAGATTATACTTAAAAATTACTTTTTTTTGTTCACTACAGACTTTTTTAAACTAGTCAAGGGGACCAGTATGGGAGCGACTTGTGCTCCAAGTCTAGCGTATCTATATGTTGCTAGATTCGAAGATCGACACATTTTCAATACATCGGCTCCTTTTTATGAAAATATATCCAACTGGTCCCGATATATTGACGATGTCTTTTTTCTTTGGAAGGGTACTAGAGAAGTCCTGATGGGGTTCATCGAATAGCTCAACCTGGGTGATGTTAATTTACATTTCACATCATCCATCAGTAAGAATTGTTGTGACTTCTTAGATATTAAGATAAAAAATGAGAATGGTCATTTACAAGTTGAACTCTTCATTAAACCTACAGATCGTAACACCTTGTTACATTACAATAGCAACCATCCAGCGTGCCAAAAGGACAATATCCCATTTGGCCAATTCCTTACAGTAAGACAGAATTGTTCTAGCATGAAGGATTTTAATTTACACGCCGACAAACTTACTAAAATTTTTTTAGATAGAGGCTACCCAAAGAAGTTAATAAGACGAGCATACAAAAGGGCAAAATATTACAACATAGATTCAATCTTTGAAAGTAAGACAGAAAAATTGGATTCCCAGAAGGTACCTTTAATTTTTGTAACTAATTTCAGGAACATCAGTAATAAAGTTAAGAACATTATAAATAGAAATTGGCATCTAGTTAATGCACAGAGCAAGGTAAAATTAGAAAAACCTATGTTCTCTTTCAGGCGAAATCGGACAATCAGGAATTGCCTAGTTCACACTTACAGGAATGTTAATGAGAACAAACAACTGAGCATTACCAATGCCCCTCTGCCCACCGGTACCTTCCCTTGTAGTTCCTGCAACAACTGTAATAATATTATTAAAGTACCGGTGATTGTCCATAATGGTGTGACCCACACCTTTAGGAATTTCACTAATTGTCGTACAAAAAACCTTATTTACCTTATTGTATGTCCCTGTAATCTGGGATATATTGGAGAAACATCTAGAGAAATCAGGGTTAGAGTCACGGAACACAAATCCGCCATACGCACCAATAAAAGAACTGCTCCATTGGTGGAACACATGATGGATAAATGCCACAAAATTGAAGACCTTAGATGGTGTGTTGTGGAATCAATTCAAATGAATGCTCGTGGGGGTGACTGTACAATAAACAGAAAAAAACGTGAACAATTTTACATGTCTAAATTTAATACATTTAGACAGGGACTCAACAGTAAAGAAGACTGGGGAAAATTAATTTAAGTAAAATCTCTGAGTTGACCGAGTGGTGCACTCTCTGCTTTATGTGAGTACAGCAGATACAGTTCAAACATAGTCCTTGTTTGAGTTCAATAAACGGTGTGGCTTTAAGATACTGCCATACGTTTGGGGTGTATTAACAATCTGTAATTCCTGTTTAGATTGCATTATTCGTTTAGGAGAATTCTGCTGAAAATTATTTCAGCTATTACTTCTCATCTAATGCTCTTTTTATCGGCCATGATCCACTTAAATAAGGGGTTCGTATTCAATGAGGAACCAATGGGTTGCGCCCTTATGACATTGTTAGGTGCAATACAGAAGAGGTATCAAGAATATGCCTGAATAATATTCAATATTATAAGCCTAATGAGGTTTGGTCCTATAGCCACCGTGTGTTTGGCCATTTCAAGATGGCTGCCATTATTTTCAGATGTGACTTAAACAAAGAATTATGGTCCTTTGCGATTTAGGTCATTCTCCATTAGGAAGTGCAACATAAAACTAACATTAAACTAAGTAAATTGTAGTGGGAGACTCTATTGTAGAGAGATCGGGGCATGGAACACTAGATATAGTGACATTTTATTTCCCATTCTAAGATGGCCACCTCGGTTGTAACCCACTCGCATTGTATAATTAGTTTAATTTGACTTGAATATTGACGGTTTTGCAAAATTAGATTACAGCGAGGGGAACAGAGGCCTATCTTCAAGTTTCGATTCCCGGGCTTCTTTATTTATAACTGTTTTAGTTTTCAAAGTCTGTTTTGTCCGCATCATGTGACCCTGTGATAACGTATATAAATGTCTTCCGGTGCAGCATTGGTTTATATCCTGACCCGGAAGACGTTACGTTGGAGCAGGGAGGCCACTGAACTAATATCTGGTAAGCGCTACGAGAGGGCATAGTTTTATCTGGGTGTCCCTTTGGATTAACTAAACGTATTAGAATCGGTTACAGCCTAAATTTTTTTATATTTCTTCGGTCCTTAATGTGAATATTTATACGTTTATACGGTATATACGGGATCTCAATTTAGAATATACTAATATTTGAGGCCGGGTTTGGTTTTTGAAAGATCCTAACAAACTACCTTCCGACAACTTCGGGGGTGTTTCTGGCACCTTAAAATATGTTTCACAGTCAGTTTTAATTTCTTTAATTTTTTTAATATAAAGCTAAGACACAGGAGCACTATACTCCGTTTATCGACACAACGTATAGATCACAGATATAATTGCTCCCTAAGATTATAGTGCCGGATTGAAAGCAATGATAAAATGCCGATGAGGCGATTTGATTTCGTGATAATATTTGTTATGCCAAAATAGTTTCCGTATTCATATGGACCCCAAGAACATGATCCGTTTCAGTCTCCATAAATATATTGGAGTTATCACTGAGGGGGTGCCCAGAATTAAAAGTGAGGGTACCATGTAGTATAAGAACCCCTGGATATTTAACCAACATGGGAATAGAGGGTGTATACCTCAAATGAGAGGATAGCTAATACTATTGTATATATAAGAACATAATGAGTGAAACCATGTTCCTTTGTGACATTACAGATTTTATACTTACAGCTCTACTACTGCCAAGAAACTTGATCAGGTATAGTCATGTGGTTGGTTGTTTGGGCGCTCTTAATTTATGCTCTTAGTGGTTTTGACAATAAATATCCATCTATTTTGTCTATCCAGAACAGTATCGTCGATCATTGAATACAGCGATTCTCAAATATATAGCCAAATCACGGCGCACAATTTGTGCCATACACTGACCAGTTTTAAATTGGTAAGCTTTCCCTGTTTGTATAGTAAACCTCTGGGAATAATACGGTTAAATTCAGTGATATTTTGATCATATATTTCTTTTGTCTTATCACTTAAGGCCTTTTAACTTTACTCACGTTGGGCCCGATTCGCAGAACTAACTTAAGACAAAATCCTAAACTTAATACCATTTTGGTATTCACAGAAGGCCCTTACTCATTTTGGTATTCACAGAAGGCCCTTACTCATTTTGGTATTCACAGAAGGCACTTACTCATTTCTATTGTGAATTGTCTTTATAAAAAAATGTTTTCCCAATGTTAGACAAAGTTAATGGATTGTCTTTGCCATTTAAATTGTTTTTAGAAAACTCTGTCCTGAAGAAGGTGAAGAAGTCATCTCACGAAACGCCGCGTCGACCTTTCTGTAGTTTTCTAGCGTTGTATAAAATGTATCCGTTACAACCAACAATATGATGCTTCAAAATAAGATGTTTTTAAACTTATATGTAATAATTTTGTCTCAATTTTAATACATTTTTTAAATTAATATATCTTTCTGTATTTTGCCTTCACAAATTTGTTTAACTTTTGCATTTAATTGATACCTACTGCATTTCAACTGAAATGTTTATATTGTATTTTCATATATCGTCTCTCAACACATGATCCATATATTACTTTGTGTATAGATCGGGGATTTTGTGTGTGTCCCCCAGGAGTTGGCCATTCCTGCTCCCCTTAGAGGGGAGGGGTCTTCTTCACTCCAGGCCCCTCAGTCCCTGTCCCTGTTAGCCCTACTGCCCTGAGTGAGGAGGCTACTGACCTCCTGAGGAGTATCTCTGTGGGTCAGACTGTAGTGCTGAATGCTGTTCAGGAGCAAGGCAACAAGCTCACACAGATGGTTGCCTACCTGGAAGGCATTCACATTGCCATGTCTGCCCTACAGAGATCTTACAAGGCTCTGGCCTCCTCCCTCATGGTAGCCATCAACCCATCCCAACCCTCCACCCCCTCCAGCCCCTTCCCCATCCACATTCCCTATTACCCTTCCTATCCCAAGCACACACACACCTAAACATGCACACACTTCATCAGACAGCAGCACCACACACAAACATAAGACATCTAAAATACTTAAACATGCATGCACACAGCAGGCACTCAACCCCTCACCCCCCACCACCCTGGCATATCCCAACCACTATACCAGCAGATACAGACCCCTCCACAGACACATCCATACCTGCAGACACCACACCAACACTAACTGACCCCTTCACAGACACTACCAAACCCACAGACACCCTATATCCACCCGCAGAGACCTCCTCAACACCCGTATCCCCAGACACCACACAAACAGCCACAGACCCTCAACAACACCCATATCAACAGACACCGCACCAACAGCCACAGACCCCTCTACAACACCCATATCCCCAGACACCTCACCAACAGCCTCAGACCCCTCCACAACATCCACCACATCCACATCACTCCCACCTAAAAAACACAAATGCTCACAGTCACCCACATAACAGACACCAACACAACATACAGTGCAGACAGCAGACCCACCTCACAATTCCACTCCCTCTTCCTCCTAACCCAAACTCCATCCCGAACACCCTAACAATTTTACCTTTTTCCCACTGAAGATCTGTTGTTTACCCTTGCCCTTGCCCTTAACCCTGTGACACCTGATCCCCACTCCCAAAGTCTCAAAAACGTCTCCCAAACCCATCCCTTCTACTTCCCACTCCACTCCTGAAAAACAGCCTCCCCAACCCCCCTGACCCCAGGCCAAAATAGAAAAAACCTCCTAAACCCAGTCCCAAAGACCCCAAACCCAAGAAGTCCCCTCCCAAGGACAAACCCTCCCCTCCCCCTCCTAATACTCTTCTCTCCCCTTCCCCAGTACCATATCAAGGAGCCTGCTATGCTCAATAGATTCCCCTTTGCGAGGAGGTTCCCTGACTGTGTCAGTAAGGGCATATTTGATGTCACAGCCTTGTGCTTGCTGTGGCAACAAGAAAAAAATGGACTGGCCATTGACCTTTGTTTTCCATCCATGGGAATAAAACATTTTCTAGTTTTGAGCACATTTGTCCTGCCAATACTTTTCTAACTATTTGATGTTATTGTATAGTTAGTGATGTGTGAGTACAGTTGTGTTTGTTTCATCCCTGATTGTTGACCCAGTTGAAGTGGTTAGTATGATGTGCCCTTGGAGCTAGTGCTGGAGTTAGACATCAACACAGGACTTGGGTTGTGTGCAATGTGAGTGTGTCACATTCACTGTAGCATCTTGGTTAGAGTTGGAGAGACAGGGTCTCATGGTAGTTGCAGTCACTTCAATGTCACTTTAGCAACACTTGACAAATGGTAAGTTGCATGATGAGTGAAGATTAGTAGTGAATCAGAAGGTATGCGGTTCCTGTGGAGGTGGTTAAGAGGATCAATGGGGAACGGGATTACAGGTAGGAGAAGGAAGAAGGGGAAGGGGGAGCTCCAATAGGGAGCAACGGCCCTCACACACCCCGAGAGGTGTCATGCTTCATCATAGGGCAGCTCCTCGTTGGGCCGGCGCTGCAATGCCCAACGGGCCCCGCAGGGGGGCTCTTTGCTGGAGGTCTTCTATGTTGTTTGACAGGACGCCCTAGACAATGAGGTGGTGGGACAAGTGTACAGTGAGTAGAGTGAGTAGAGTGGGTGTCAAAAAGTGAGTTAAAAATAGGTATGAGTGTCCGAAGAACCTTTATTCGCTGGGCACTGATGCTATGGTTAAAAGCTGACTAGGAGAGTCGGGGCTGGCAAGGAAAATTAAACCTGCTGCAGCCCAGTGTGTAAGGTGAGAAGTGAAAATAGGTCAATAGGTCGACATGTTTCACGCCTTGAATCTCCTAAAGGATGAGCTGCATTTCATCAGGACCGGGGGGAACAAGAATCCTAATCTACTCTAAAGTGTCAGGGACGGTCAAGAGAGTGTCCTAAGGAGTACCGTCCCTATGTCATGGATTCAACAGTCATCCGGAGAAGGGAGCAAGGAGAAAAGGGGTGCAAAACCTAGAAGGGAATGAGGTGGAGCCTCAGCCTGGACGTCCGGATTCACCGCAGCACTGGCGGGAGTGAAATACCGCAAAGTCGTGGTTCCTACTCGAGG
Source organism: Calotriton arnoldi (assembly GCA_963921515.1). Classification (NCBI taxonomy): domain Eukaryota; kingdom Metazoa; phylum Chordata; class Amphibia; order Caudata; family Salamandridae; genus Calotriton; species Calotriton arnoldi. The sequence goes on from CAWUFW010012242.1 coordinate 207,846, forward strand.
GGCCTACCCACATCCGGACGCCTGGGAGGAAGATTAGTAGTGACATGGCAGACAAGTGAGAAGGGGCAAAAGCAGTCTAGCATCTTGGTTAGAGTTCCAGTCACAGGGCCTCATGGTAGTTTTAGTGAAATCTATGTAGACTTACCAACACTTGACAAATGGTAACCTGCATGATCAGTGAACATCAAGAGTGACATGGCAGACAAGTGAGAAGGGGCAAAAGGAGAGTAGCATCTTGGATAGAGTTGGAGTAACATGACCTCATGATAGTTATAGTCACTTCAATGTCACTTTAGCAACACTTGACAAATGGTAACCTGTGTGATGGATGAAGATCCGTTGTGACATGGCAGACAAGTGAGAAGGGGCAAAAGGAGTCTTTCAGCTTGGTTAGAGTTGGAGTGACAAGGCCTCATGGTAGTTGTAGTCACTTCAATGTCACTTTCCCAACACTTGAGAAATGGCAAGCTGCATGACTACTGAAGAACAGTAGTATTATCGGAGACAAGTGAGAAAGGTCAAAAGATGTGTGACAGACATTTATAGGTGTGATATTGTTGAGGAGGTGCTGTTGTGGAACACAAAATAATGCAAGAACCACTATCACTGTATATTATTTGTGAACACATATCCATTTGGGTACAGTGTGCCTGAGAAGTACCAATGTTTTGGCCTAGGAGGGCTTCCTACAGATGTATTTTTGATGACTGTTATGAAACAATCCCAGACAGGGCCCCTGGATACGTGCAAATTACTTAGGGACCCCAACTCCCTTGCCCCGTTCATGGCGGGGCATCGTTTTGCAGAGGAGTCTATGGCAACAGGTAGTTGTATGACTTACAGCTGATTTTGTCCATGACGGACTGGGTTTTGAACGTGGTTGAGCAGGTAGAGCAGCGGCAGAATGTGTCCGACGGGTTCTTTGATCCATTAGAGGTAAGTAGAGGTGAATTTCGCCCTTATATCCCTCCCTTTCCACCATCTCAGATGTGGTGATTGGACCGCTATGGTCATGGCAGCTGTAAAGCAACTTGTAATTGGGCGGTCAGCTTTACTGGTGGTCCGAGCCTCTGACAACCTCATAGGACTGCTCCCGGGAGGCCGCGGTCAGAGTTGGCTGGCGGTGTCTGCGGTTTGGCAGCGGTCTATGCACAGCCAATACGCCCAACTCATAATAAGGCGGTCAGACCGCCACCACCGGTACGGAGGACTTGGGACCACCAAATCAGTAATAAGGCCCTTAGTGTCTTCTACACTAAAACAGCCACATAGGTATATCTCCCGGTATCTTAGGCCACAAACGGACCCGATAACAACTTAAACTTCTTTGCATTAAGCGATATAGAGCATACAACTTTTTTCCAACTTCACATAACATCACAGATTAAACACCTCATTCTATGCAAAAGCAATCACCACATGCACCCCAATTAATACTCACACTCCATTGCTGCTACAAGTAATCAAAATCCATCAGTTACACCTTCAATCCTTCTGCTAAACCATGAGATTTTGGGCTTTTGGACTGGACAGGGAAATTTTTTTGGACACCCTAAATCCTTCACGTCACTAGACAAGAACCATCTCCACCTACCAAGTTTTGTTCAAACTTAACTCCAACACTTCTACTGGACCCATACAGGTAGGATTTGTACTCAGATTCAATACTTCCCCTCAGAGGTGATGGTCCTGCGATGGACCTTTCTTTGTCATAGTGAGGGGTGAGAAATCAGGATGTCCAATGAGAACCATTAATTGGTAGCCAACTCATAAATTGATGATCAGGTTCAAATATATTACTCCCAAAACCATGCTGTCAAAATAGAGTATTACAATTGGTAGACCCAACCTCCTAAAGAAGTTTAGTCTGACAAGAATCGTAAAAGCCAAAAGCTCTGCTCTGGCTACACAGAACAAGAGCAAAAGACCCTGATTTTCTGAAAATAATCTATGACTCTCTCTGTTATACATTTAAAATAAGCACAGTTTTGGTTGAAAGAACATTAGACACAAAAAGACTCTGACAAATTTAGATACTTTAGTTATTGTATTTAGATCCAAAATCAATGAATATACATAACATTTGAAGAAGCTCGGTCATAAATCTAACAGTTTGAAATAGAAAACCATACTTCTAGTTGAGTAAATCTATCCCTAAATAAAATAATCCATAAAGAGGGTGGTTAAAATCAATAATTTCTACCACCATCAAAGGCAGGAGGTTGGTTCATAAGGTTCTCTCAGCATAAGCAAGGGGATCAAGTTAAAGTCCACTAGAGGAAAAAGTCAGTGGGAATGGGCAAGGAGCATAAATCAGGAAAGCTCAAGTCTGGTCTCTCACCAAACTGCTCCAAATCGTCCCAAAGGCAGGTTCATCTAGCAAGGGCAAAAGCCTAGAGGCATAAAAGTAAGTCCGGCAGGCAGGCTGGAGACAAGGAAAGTGAAATGGGGAGCCTGAACTTGGACATAAGCTTTGTGTCCTCCATCTAATGCAGTTTTTATAGTTCATATTTGTCATTATGACATCAATGTTCAGTCCACAATGGTCTGATCATCATATGATCATCCTTCATATTTCTGGTACAAATTGATACTTCAGCATATTTTCCCATGCACATCATGAGAACCAACTGTCCATTCCATCCTCACAGGTTAGCCGACAAAGAGCTTATTTACTTTGTTACTCTCCATGGATATAGTCTAAAGTTTTCACCACTCATGCACAAAGGGGTGTATGAAATCATTGTTGCCTAAACAATGTTGCATGAACAAGAACAAATAAAGCAACATATGAGGAAACATATCAAGTCCATTGCACAAGGCTATGAAATAATATACCCTAAGGAAAAAATATATCTCAAACATATTTTGGTTTGCATTTCTTAGTTGGTCACATTAAACTCCTAATTATATTCAAGCATAGCAGAATAAAGCATTTTATAAAGTTGTTAGTGATTGTTTGACAGAAATATTCAATTTTAACTGTGGCCTACTACCACAATTTCAAAAAGTAGAGACATTTAAACTATTTCTAAAAATCATTAATATAGAACCATTTTAATGCATAAATGAGCTTTATAATGTTAGGCACTTATACTGAAAGTTTCAAACATGTAACTCTTTGCATATACGATTTTCACCAATGTTGAGTTTATTATGACACTCTGAAAAGCAGTCATTAGAAATGCTAAGTTTTATCATTAGTTTTCATGACATCTCTGTTAATAGTTTGAGGTAATCAGTAACTAAAACATCTTAATTCACCATTTGATTAATCCTACAGTTTCTACCTAATCAGGCACTCTTTTATGGTGCTGGTACATCAAATGTTCTCTGTTTCAGTGTCGTTTTCGAGGATGTGTGCAAAGTGCACATTTATGTTTTTAATGTCAAGATAGGTTTAGGTGTCGTGCATGGCAAGATCAGCTTTTATGCTGTATCACAAGTAATGAGAAGTGACACCCTTTATAGAATGATATCATTTAATCATAATGCTTAGAATGCTGAAATGAACTACAGTTGTTTGCCTGTGTAAGCCCTGAAATTCTTGCTGTGGTCTTCCCGCAAACATTTTGCCTCAGCCCTCCTATTTTTTGAAATGCGTTTTTATTGGTATTAGGACTCTGTGCAATTTACCACTGCCAACTAGTGCTAAAGTGCCTGTGCTCTCTCCTTAAAACATGGACAATTGACCTACAACTTATTGGCACTTTTAATGTACTTAAAAGCCCCTACTATATAGTACTACTTGTACCCAGGGCTCGTAAATTAAATCCTACTAGTGGGCCTTCAGCACTCATTGTGCCATCCACTAATGTAGCACTTTAAACATCTCGCAGGCCTGCCACTGCAGCCTTTAGTGCAGTTTTAAACTACCAATTTGAAGCCTTTCTTTTAAATGCATCTATGTCACCCCTAGGGTACGCCCTAAACAGCCCATAAGACAGGGTGCATTGTGTTTAAAAGGTAGGACATATGTTTTTAGGTTTTACATGTCCTTGTAATGAAAAGCTCCTACACTTGTTTTTCTCTACAGTAAGGCCTACCTCTCCCATAGGATAACTTTGTGTTTTCTTATTACATTTGATAAATGCTATCTTTTCACTGGGAACAGGTAGAAATGTCATGTTTGGACTCAAATGATAAGTAACTTAAAATCCTCTTTAATGATAAATCACAATTTCTGAAAATTCCTACCTTTAGAAAGTTGGCATTTTTCTGCCCTAACTATTTGGAGCCTGCTGCCAGTGTTCTGGATCACATGGCTGTGAATGGTTTAATTGTTTGACATTGTGTACTCCTCCCAGACAGTAAGACAAAGAGGACTAGGTTTTTTCAGGATGGGCATCCTGTCTTGATTGGTGGGGGCGGAGCTATTCCCTGCCCCACTTACATTTTAAAGGGTTGTCTCCAGCACTCACACAAAAAAACTGACACTAGTCTTTTGTCATCCCAGACTTCTTTTACCCTAGATGTCTTGGAGTCTTGGCAGGGGAAGGAAGAACTTTCCAGAACCTCATGTGGGGGAAGCCTAGAAGGTTCCCCCATTTCAAAGTCTGGCACCAGGTATGAATATTAGACCCTCAGAACAGTTCTTCAGTACACTCCTGGACCTATGAAAGACTTCAGAAGGACAGTCTTGGACCCACCAGAGAACTACTCTGCTGCTTGAGGCTGGTCTTGTTACTAAGAGGACCGCACTGCTGATCGAGGCTTGCCTTCCTGCTCATACCCAGGACTACCAGAGTGACTCCAAGGGCTAGGGCTAGTTGGCTGGCCTCCTCTGTGAGCTACAGAGACACAAAAAGCTCCAGACCTTGAAGCCTGCACCTGGCCTCTTGTGGAGTGAGTCCTAACCCCCCCCCCAGGTGTCTGTCTGACTTTACTGTTGCTCCCGCTGCGTTCTTCTCAGCAGCACCAAATCTTGTTCAGTGTGACTGCCAGGAAATGGTGCCCAGTCTTGTGGAGCCTTCTTTAGCTATAGCTTGTAGCTTTGTCTCGCTGGAGGTTTTGGACTTCCAAAAAGTTGTCTACGTCTGAAGGTAAAACCTCACCTGTCACATTGGCGACAGGCTCCCCATCGATGACAACAACTTACTCAGCCTGGAAATCTGGCTTCTTGAACATGGAGCTTGACCTCACCATCGTTGATGGCTTCACCAAGACCTCTTGCAGTGCTCCCTGATGGCAAAGACTCTTCCTTGGACAGCAACATGATTATTACCTGTCACTCTATGTGTGTGTTAGGTGACATTAGAGTGACAGGTAATAATCATGTTGCTGCCCCAATACCACGAAGCACATATAGCTGTTCATTACCATTCTCTCAATCATGCAACATTACCTTTGTCTCAGACTCATTTGTCAGGTTGTGTCACGAACGCCTTGCCACAAGTATTAAAACAAGTATTAAAAGTCCATCACATCAGCATGTTTGTACCAATAGTGTTACAATGCTTAAACAACAAAATATGTTGTATTGCTGTAATGTTTTTATTGTAATGTTTTTGCGTGCTTTAACACTAATGCCAGTAAGGGGCTTCACTATGTGACTCACTTGTTTATGCTGACTCTGATGACTCGTTGTTTCCCTTTGGCAGCAGATGTCAGTTATGGAACATGCTCAAATGACCTGACCCTGATCACTTATTTGTTTGTTCTCATTTCTGGGGACTTCATTGTTTTTTCCTTTTAGCAGCAGGTGTGCATCTGGAACATGCTCAAATGACTTGTTGACCCTGATGACTCACATGTTTGTGCTGACTCTGATGACTGCAGGTGCAAGTTCTGGAACATACTTGAGGGCATCGACTTCTGAGATGGCACCTCTATTTAAACAGGTTTCGTCCTTTCAGCTGTGCTTGCTATTCATGTTTGGTTTAGAAAGCAGCTGCCACATCGAGGAGGCAACACCGAAGAGATTTTCTACATTTCAGAGAGCTGTTCCGGTCTTCCTACAGATCAAAGCTAAAGCTGAGTGTAGGTCTACTGAATCTGCAGAGGATCTGCTGGAGCAACTTAGGAATTCAGGTAATTCATCTGATAATCTTTCTGGTATGTGGTGGTGCCAAAGGACTGCTAACTTAAGTAAATTATTGTGCTGGCTTCCTTACAGAGGATTTCACATTTGATATCTCATTTACATACTATATCTTTCCCAAAGCATTTTCAGGAAGTTATCTACTTGTCAGTTAGCTATATCAGCTTTGTGACATAACATTGATTGTTAGATATGTATCAAAAGTCATTTATGAAAACAATTCTCAAAAAACGTCATATTCTTCTGATTTATTTTTATGAAATAATACAAAAGGTGCCTTTTTGAAACTCAACCCATAAATTGGTTGAAAAATGCCTGGGATAATTCATGATATTTATCTCTCTGTGGCAAACAGCTACATACTTCTGAAATTGGTCACAGGCTAGTGAAAGAAAATGTTGGACTCAGATAAATTAGGCATGTTTCAATGCAAATTAATTAATTCTAGAGACAACGGCCCCTGAACAAAAAATGAAATACAGTTGTTCTGGATACAAAAATCAGTTCCATTAACAGATTCAAAAACCAAAGATCAAGAGAGCAAACAAACAATGAACTGAAACAAACAATGAGCAAAAAAACAATAATGCACAGAAAACCAGGTGTTACAAACTGACAATAAAAGACATTTAAACATATACAGGCATGCAACCAGTGACCAACATTAATATAACACCTTTAGGTCACTTCTTATTAAAAGCAAAACACTACTGCACCCAAAACAAAAATACTACAAAGCATAGTGTACCGGGTCAGAGTGTATGTCGACGACGTTTCGATCCCGTAAAAATATGGGATCATCATCAGGACTGAGGTTCAGTTGCCTGGCATGGTATCAATTGATGTATTGCATGAAGCACCTGATTTTTCAATAATCTGTAATTAAACAAACAACAGGCTTTTTCAACACAATAATATCATACGAAGATGAAGCATCTTCAAGGTAGTGCACTGTTGTATCCAAAAATTGCGACGGATTTGGGGGAAATCCAAATATATGCCCATATAACAATATGATCAATTTTAGTGCTGCTTCTATCGACACGCTTTTTCAATACGATGCAAGAGTAAACCACAAGTGGGAATCAATGCCTTAATAGAAAAGTGGTCCCGAATGAAAAAGTATTTGTGTCATGCTGACCCGATAGCAATGCAAATTAATGCCATCCACTTTAACAACAAATGGTGGTGATGGGTGGGTGTGGAAATATATGAAAATCCTCACTAGGCGCTCACATTACCCATCTCTGTTTTTCTTTGTATAGTTGGCTGCATATTCCTAGTCAGTAGTTAAAGCAGTTAACAACCCACTGTCACTAATACCAGTTTGGTTATACCACTGTAGAGTTGGTCTTTTTGTAGTGGGAGGCACACATGAAATGGCTCTGTCTTTCTGTAGAATGGTTTGAGAATGCAAAAAAGTGAGGGAATTCTCCAGGGTGAGCAGGTGACAATGAAGTGTAGATGTCAGAAGGGAAATGAGAATGGTGAATTTGTGAATAGTTTCAAGATTAACATCAAGCTACTACAGTTGAGTAAATAATGATGAAAATGCATGCAAGAGACTGAAAAAGGTTCCATGGGACTAATCAAACTGTCTGCTATACAGGAACAGAACACGTTCACTGAGCCCCGAAATACATGTGACTGAAGAACACCAGTTACACCAGGGTAATCAAAGAATTGAGACAGGATTAGGACTTTCATAAACAAAGACCATAGCAGAACCAACTTGATTGGGTCTTATCACCACCATGGCTCATTACAAGTAGTGTTCGAAATAAGGTGGGGCCATGATAGACACTCCACCATGCACTGTGAAGTAACTACTGAAAGACTTGAATGAGGGGTGAAAGCTGCTGCAGGAGTACACCACTATAGATTGAGTACTGCGCCTAAAGGATGATAACAACAGGTTTTTGTATCAATCAAGGCAAGAGAGCATTCTGGGCAACTTCCCATGTTTTTCCTATTAGTAGTGTATCCCTTGGTGCCACTTTGTTTATTAAATACATTATGTAGATTGTTTTACCTAAAGATGTCTCCTAAAGTACAAAGGCCATATAGGGCATGCTGGATGACTGTTGGGGTTTGGACAAACAATATTGGGTCATCCTCATAACAGGAAACACAGATGTGTTCATTGCTTATCCTAGGTGGGAACATACTTCTCAAATTCAGCTCTTTCAGAAAATCACAGATACACAAATCAAGAGCATCAGTGGAGGAACCCACTCCTCACTTGCCCCATTGCCTGTATAGTAGTAAGATTGTAATATCTCCACTGGTGTAATCTTGGGGCCATATCACATAGAGTGAACAGTGGGAGTGCTAAGTTAAGAAACAGTCTTTGCCAAAGTGTGGGCTAAATGATGTTGTGTCTTAAATAGTTGAGGAGCTGAGTTGTGTTACTCTACAACCTTAGATAGTGGTAAAAGATGCACGTCTTGCTTTAACAACTTTCCAGGAATCTGCAGCTGTAGTCTGGAAATGTAGCAGCATATGTTGACAACTCTGAAGTAAACAACAGATCATAAAACAATAAAACACACATAAGGCCTAATTATGAGTCTGGTGGTCCTCGAACCACCAGACTCGTGGTGGGGCGGCGGTGGCGGACCACCACATTACGACCCTAGTGGTCGTGCCACCTGGTGGTGCAGCTGTCCAGAATCATCCATATGCTTGGCGGGACCGCTGTGGTCCTGCCAAGCATATTACCAGTTTCCTCTCTGCCAGGGTTTTCATGGTGGTTCCTCCTCCATGAAAACCCTGGTGGAAAGAAACAATGGGGTCCCTACAGGGCCTCCTTGTGCCTCAAGCCCTGTTGATGCACTAAGAGGGGGCACAACATGTGCCCCCCTGTGTGCATGCACAGACGTTCCAGCACGGCATGGACTTTTCAGTCCATGCCGAGATGGAACAATTTTCGACATTCCCATTGCGGCGCCTATTTCATAGGCACCTCTGTGTGAACGCCAAAGGAATCACCCGCCAATGACTAAAAAAGTCCTTGTACGGCGGGTGGTTCTCACGCAGATTTTGCGGTGCAGCGGCGGAACCGCCGTCAAACTCGTAATCAGCCCCAAAGTAACGTAGCAACTCAAACATAACAAGGCAACTCACAATTCAACTGTCAAAACGCAACACAACAACAAGGGTACAACACAAGAAAAATCACATTGAAATAATGCAGCACAAAAACACAAACAATAGCAGAACACATCCTCACACGACACCACACAACATACATGCACAAACGTTCTTGTCACACTTTACCATCTTCAGAATCCCGTTTGCACGTTATGTTGGCAAAAGGTGTTTGGGGTGAGCACTGCTTTAATTTACCACTTAGGACATGAAAAAGTTCCAGCCCAAAAATGTTTTTAATGGGGCCATCAAGCTCAAACACATAGATTACTGTATAAATCTCTAATCATCAAAGATTAGAGGATAGAAACACAAGGGAAAGAAACACACAACTTATTTAAAGTATGGAAAGCACAAATGCATAGACTTGTTGAATGTAGTAAAAAGCTCCTCTGTGACGTGAGCATTTTCATTTTTTTATGGGATGTTTATACCACAAAGAATATGTTATAATCCATCCACTCACCACTATCCATTCATTTATTGCAATTCAAATCTAAGGAAACATTAAATATTTCAAACACCTTGTTTTTTGTCTGTCAATGTGTCCAATAAAAAGGTACGATTTTTTATGTGGGCTGAATGAGCATAACAAACACTAAGCTGAGAAGCAAAACCAGATGGAAGGTCAATGACTTAACGCATAATCATAGGGCTCCTTGCAGAATGTGGTGAGAGGCCCCTGAAACTTCCATATCTCACAGACATTCATAGGCCTTAGAATGAATCTGTGCCACTACTGGGCTTGGGGGTGCATGCAGGGGTCCCCCCTTGGAATTACACCCCTGTTCTGGGACGGTGTGGCATGCATGCCACACCATGTAGGAACATGCTACATGCGCTGTCATGGTGGCAGGCTGCATGTTAGGCTCTCCTATGAGTCCAACAGGCTCACCACCATGAGACCACCACAGCACTGCATGCCCGACCATGATTACACTTCTAATCTGGCGTGCCGGCGCACCACAGCTTTGGCAGTCCTCCAGAGGATGGCGCAGTGGTAGTACTGCTGGAGGACCACAAAAGTCATAATAAGGCCCTAAATGTGGAATCCATACATGTAGGTGCTCAAATACTTTCATTTCAGTACAGGAAACCACTGTTTCTTTCACCTATCTTACATAATCACCTGCTACGTAAAGCACAACACAGAACTCTAACTAAATTTAGCATCAATCCACTGACTAAACCTTTCACCCAAAGCAAGATATTTTGTTCATCCTTTACATTTTCTTTCTACAATCCCTCAATAATAACATAAATATTAAGAAAAAATAATAACAACAATGAAAGCAATTCACACATAATACAAAGGCATAAATCAATGTGTGTATGACAGTATTCCTATTGACTAGTGTTCTTTGCAGGTGTTTTTTCAACCCTGTGTAATGTTAGTAGAATGGACATACTTACTCCAAAGCGAGATGGGGACACATGCTGGAAGGATGGTGATAAAGTGCAAGGAAGGGTAGTATGCCTGGTGTCACTGCCGGCTGGTGCTTTCACAAGTGATGTTGGTAATGTTGTAAGGCATTTGTATATGATTCCATCGCAGTCAAATTTGCACCTTGTCCTTAAGCAACATGCCCGTAAAGTTGTTGATTCCATGTGTTATGCAGTGTATGGTCTGGCAATTAGCCCTGCCTTGGCCATTTTCAACATATGTTGTTGTTGGGTCAGTCTTATGACTCCACATATCTGTATGCGTTATCTATTTGGAGACCTAGATTCACCTTTTTTGTATACAGACTAGGTTTGCTAAATTGGTATTAAATGTGTTCAAACACTCATCAACAGCTACAACAGCCATGGTAAATGACCAATTATAGTCTCACTATGCTGCCGTGTAGCAGTTTATTGTTGAGATATCAGCTCAAAGGGTACTACTCTTTTCCTACTTTCTTCCCGTGATGGAACCATAGCCTTTTCAGGGTGTAGTTCATCAACTGAAAAAGATTCAAAGTCTATACGCCATCTGTCATGGTTAGGTGATTGGCACCAGAGTCATCTTCCTCACCTTTCAGCATTCTAATTGCTTCACCATACTGACACAATGTATCCCTATAAACGCCTGTGACGTTTTCAATTGCTTTAGTGGGAGCACACGTGGGAGCTCCTCTTCATTCTGCATTTGAAATGGTGGTATGAGACTTCACTGTAGTCACTACATCATTTGTGGCTTTTGTTGAAGCTGATACATTGTCTCTTGTGTCAAAGGTATGGACTTTCTGGAAAATAGACACAGGAGTGACAAGTATTGCATATGTAGCTCCAGATAAGCTGTCAGGGATAGTGTTTGTGATGTTAAGAATTGTGTGCTGTTGATTCTAGTTGTTGGGATGTCTTTCGTTGTTCTAGATTTTTTTTTTTTGAGCTGGGGTTGCTATGTTGTTGATGGCTTTCTAGGTCGTGTCACCGAAAAGTACAGATGCTCCTCTTATTTCTTGATCCACTCTTTAAAAAGGGCATGTTCAATAAAAACAATATGCCTTGAATTATTTCACTCTATATCAATTTCTAATGTACCATAGTACCTTCTTTCCTTGACCACCAGAATATTGCACCAGAATATTTCTTGTTAACATATTTACTCTAAATATGGAATTAGTCTCAGTATTACATGTTTCGGTCAAAATACACATAGCAAACCCATTCTAAGAAACTTGTTTTTACAGATAAGTGGTATATTCCCCGACCAATTGCCTAATCCTCGGTTAATAATCCTGCTAATGAAGTCGTTGAGGCTGGATGAGTCAAAATGCCATGCTTCAAAAATGAAGTGTTTAAAAACATAATCTATGGTATAAAACAATAAGCGATCAAACGGCACATGGATTACAGTGCATTTAACATTTAAAGTGTATGAGCATTTCATTTTCCTCCATTTAATTTGAAATGTGAAATCATACCTACATTATTAGACTTGGCATCCTTGGCGTGGTTCCTCTGACTTTTGTCTCTACATCCTGTATTTTTGATGCTGTGCTGGATTTTGTTTTTGCTGGCTTAGATGCCTTGGACACTTTGCCACTGCTGATCAGTGTCAAAGTGCAAGTGCTCCCTGTGTTTTTTAAATAGTGTGTTGGAAAATGCCATTTTTAGAAAGTGGGCATTTTCTTGTTTAACCATTCTGTGTGACTCTGCCTGGTTTTGGATTGACTGTCTAGTTTTGGAGTGACAGAGGCTGGGGATGTGCATTCACTGTAGACAGCCACTGGGGGTTGAGGTGTGCCTGGCCCTTCCTGGATGACTCAGAGCTGAGCGGAATAGACCATGGATGCATTTAGAGTAGTGGCAGGAGTTTTCCTTGCACCTGAATGGGGACTGTCTCCCTTGCACAATGCTGTCTCCACCCCCTGTGGTCATACTGCACCAGTGAGGACAGAACTGGTTTGGACTGGGCTCCGATACCCTTGCACAAAGAAGAACAAAGACAGATAGCTGGAGATCTGTGAGGAGGAGTAATGCCCCTTCGCTGTGTGCTGTTTGGGGTTGGCCTGCAGTTGCTGTTTGTGCCAAGGAAAGGACAAAGACTGGAACTTTGCAAAGAAACCTGCTTGAAGAATAATCTCAAGGGCTTGAGTGTGCTGGCCTCCAGTTCTGAAGTCTCAGGGACACAAAGACTTCACCACCAGCACCTCTGAACTCTACTGCTCAGAGTTCTGACCTGCCAGGAGGTGCCTGTTCCAGTTTTGGGCCTCTGAAGGTTGTTACTGCTGTTGGGAGCTGGAAGAAACTGAAGAAACCAAGAAAATCGATGCATCGCCCTTCTTGCAGCTGTTTTTCCAACACAGCACTGCCCTGCGGGAAGAATATCCATGCATCGCTGCCGTGCCACTGCAGAGATGACGAAGTGCCTGCCCGCAACTGCAAGAACTGATCCATTGTGGGACCGCAGTTGAAGAAAGTGACTCAGCGCCGCTTGCCGCTGCCGCATCGATCAGCAACGCATTCCGGATTTCCATGCATTGCACCTGTGCGGCAAGTTTTGCCGACGCAACACCTGCATACCAGAACAGTCTTGGAATGTATGCATCACTTCCCCCTACGGTCTGGATTCGATGCATCACTTCTCCTGCATGCAGCAGAACTGTTGCATTGCCTCCCCAAAGCCTCAGGAACTGATGCATCCCTTTGTTGTTCGATGCTTCCCTTCTCTGAGGCTGTTTGGCTTGTGAATTTTGACCCATCTACAGGTACTTTGTGTAAAATCAAGCATCCATAGTTCCTAGTTGCTTGAAAACTTTTAAAAGTCATATTCTTATTACATGTGTGTTGGATTTTGTCATTTTGGTCTTGTGTTCGTTTAGATAAAGATACCTTATTTTTCTAAACTGGTGTGGTGTCCTTTTGTGGTGTTATCACTGTATTACTGAGTGTTTTGAGTACAAATACTTTACAGATTGCCTTTGGGATAAGCCTGTCTGCTTATGCCAAACTACCAAGGGGCTGAGCAGGGGTTACCTAGAGTGTGTATCTCCCTTACCCTGACTAGAAGCAAGGATCCCTACTTGGACAAAAGTACCTACCTCTGCCAACTAGAGACACCCATTTCTAACATACAGTGGTACATAAAGGATTTAGTTTGAACTTTATCATCAATATCACTGACATTGGTATACAATGATCTGTTGGACAAAGACTCATCAGTAGTAAACATTGATGAGGTAAAAAACTAGCAATTTAAAATGAGTTGGCCATTGCAATGTCATACTTGGGGTCTACTTCAGAAGCAAGAAAATGGTCTAGTCATTCAGAGTATGGTGACAATGAGGTGCCTCAACCACAAAGTGAGTCAATAGTTCTGCTGGCAGTGTTGAAAATCATTTAAAGAATATAGTGGGTCATACACATCACTCAATTCAGGTTAAGAACTACTTGTAGAGAGCTCAGTCACAAGCCTCTGGAAATGCATTGCAGCACTGTCAAGTATTATTGATACATTGCAAAGCACGCTGGAAGGGTAAAGGCAGGAATCAGTCATGGCGATGCCCCACATACATGTGAGACATGACATGAGATCCCAACAAAGACAACGTTTTTTTCAGGTAGCAAATGACAGGGCAAATCAGAGGATAGTGCAACACGTGAAATCTGCTATTAAAGATTGCACCCACAAGATGTCCCAGGTGCATGTTGCAATCCAAGATTTTGCTGCAAATTGACACAAGGCATCATGCCATTACTGCATCTATGTTGTAGAAAGAATGCGGCTGCAAATGTTGCCATGTCAACAAATAAGAAGCTGTGGCAGAAAGCAAAGCTAGGGTGGGTAATATATTTTACATTACGTAGGATATGTTTTTAAGGTAACTTTGTGGAATTTATCATTGTCAGTTACGGTTAAAGATGTGCAAAGGGTTATCATTTGCGTACCATGCAGCAGCTAATCAAGCCATTTGAACTCATACAGATGTGAAAGTTGGAGACACTCTCCTGTTTGCCTCAGATCACCATGTAATGGATTTGTGAGAACTTGTAAAGTCCTAGTTTAGTGGGGTTGCAGCCAAAGGTAATTCCTGAGGTGGCAGTGTACCGTGCGCTAAGGTAAAAAATGGCCCTGCATAAACATTCTCTTTTTTGGAGAATAAGTACTTCAACAATGAAAGAAACAGTTGAAGACACATCTCTTTTTAGAACTTGCCAATGTACTGTTTTTAGAAACAGGCAGTATGATGGAGTACTCATTCTTTACCCTCCAGTGAAATGACCCACATTTATTATCTTTATCTGCTCGCTATGCTTTCCACCATGACTGCTGACATGCAACATTAGGGTCCTGAAGCACCCAAAGTGGTGGCTGGAAAGAGAGGCAATGGGGGAGATGCTAGGTGGAGTTAAGAGGCAGTTCCCCCACTAATACATTTCAGAACAGGGGTTCCGGATTCAAAGACTATTTGACCCTTTCTCTGCTAGCAGCAACTTTTATTCTTATATTATATATTATTTATATCACCTATCCAACTTTCCTGCTTTCCATTTCGCTTCTTATTTTGGGTGAATTTTAATATTGATTGCATCCCAGTGAATTTATAATGCCTACTTAAAAGGTAGCCTGAGATACCAAAGGGCTAATTTTGGACATGGCTTCGTGGCAGGAATTCAAAAACGCAGGGCCTTCCAGTGACCTCTACGATAACCGTGCTACTTTTCCTGTATTGTTAACAAGATCAGTTCACCATCATGTTTGCTTCTATCTATTTATAGCTGCACACATCATTTCCAAAAACCCTTAATTGCCTGATAGCTTGCCTGTATCTAAGTTGTGCTGGTTCATGTCTTTTTGTGTTCATTCTACAATTTCAGTGTCTAATATATTTTGATCTGTAATCTACTCTTAGATTATTCAGTACATTTTGTAGAAATATTTTTGACAGACATTAAAACCGCATGGATTGGAGTAGGTATAGTAAATCTAGCCCCTCCGAAAACACTTTTTCTACCTTTGCTTAGACTGAATTTATATTAATTATTTGTAGCATTATTGATTCATATTATGTTATTATGTATATATTTTTTTGCAATGTATTTTAATTGTAACAATGTTATTGTATTTTAAAAAATATGTATAACTTTTTAAATATTTACTTTAATATATATATATTAGGTTAGTATTCTGTTATATATAAATGTTGGCTAATTTAAATTTTACTTCTCTGTTAATATTTTATATTAAATGTATCTAAAATATTGTTTAATAATTACTGTTCTCATTTTTTAAATATACATGGAAACACACACACACACATTTTCACTGAAAAAAACAAAGGTTAAAGTGTTGCTATAGATAAGTGAAAATTTCAGACATAACGTGATGTTTTAAATGTGAAAAAACACTGAAAATCACCAGTTATAGTTTACTGAGATAACCACAACTTGCGCTACAGCAATGCTCTGCTTACAACCTCACATATCACACAATGAAGAATGTTTGGAGCATGGGCTTGGCCACTTGTGTCTGGTTAATCGCCACATGAGTTTGGCTATCCACAAAGTGCTCGGTACAGGGGGAAGACTGTGAGCCTGTGTGTGAGAATGGTAATTTATGGTTTACATGATTCTGCAATATTTAGTACTTAATTTCATATCTGAAATACTGTCTTAAACAGGGCATGGAGGTTGCCAAAAGCCAAATGTTCACATAGATGAATAAATACCTTCAGTGGCATCCCTGCTCAGTTCTATGCTCTTCTGAACCCAGTAGGATCCCTCTGTTAGCACCCAGTAGGCAGAAAATGCCACCATGGCCAATAAGATGAAGCAGCCCATTCCGGCCCTTGAGTCAGACTTCTGTCCCCAACCCAAGGATAATCTGTCCATAAGGACAACAAGCAACAGAGGGCACAGCCAGTCTCCTGATTGCTCCAGAGGTTTCCCAGACATCTGAGATTTCTCAGCGTGAGGAGCACCAACCCCAGGTGTTGGGCACCCTACTTCCACTCATCTTCCCACCAGCTCAGGTTCTGTATCCTGTAGCTGAACAGATGCCTGGCATGCCATGGCTTCCATGAGGGACTCATCAACACCACCAGGAATGACACACTCTGTCTGAGTCATGCACGGGTCTGCCTTGTACAGATCTTTAGTTCTCTGTCTCTGTGACAGTACAGGCAGCACCTCCAGGTCAGAAGTGGCCTAACCATGGTCATTGTTGGGATGCTCTTCTGTCAGAGCTGGCAACCTCTGACCCACTGGTCCTCTTACTGTAGACTATCTCCACCTCTTGCCCCTCCATCTGGGCCACTGTACTCTCTGTTTGGGAGCAGTATCCCCAGAAACCTGAGATTTCAGTGCAACCTGGGCAGCTGTCCCTCCCAGCTCTTCATAATCGGTGGTAACTCATTTCCCAGAATGCAGTCAATGGGCATCTGCGGACAAACTATGACCTTCCACTGAGTCACTTCCCCCACTCCATTCCAGGGATAGCAGAACCATAGGGCAGAGAAGGTTTGGCCCCTGGGACTCAGTTACCCTAATTACCTGTCTCGTGTACTAATTTGGGGACACCATACTTTCCACCATGATCTGATTGCACCGGTATCCCTCAGGGCACTCACAGAGATCCTATTTACAACCTCAGGGGTCACAAGCCTACCCTATGAGTCTATTTCCCAGGTAAGAGAGACAAGGACATCTTCTATCCTCTGCTCCTTCAGACTATTTTCCCCAAAGGCCACATTGGCCCTCCCTGTAATGTTCCCACCAGTGGGTGCTTTCCTGCAACAGACAGAGCCCCCCCTGTTTGTGTCCTAACTAGGAACACTCAAAGAAACAGGTTGGAAATGAGGCACCCGGTCCATTGCCCACAAGAGCCTCCCCTGTTTCCAAAATGGTCATGGGAATCCTTTCCCACACCATATTCTGGGACCTGTCTGTGCCACCTTGGACCTCCTCTCATTGTGCTGGGGGGGACCTGAACCCCCCTTTTTGTGGTTACTCCCAGGTACCTTCACTGGGACCATAGTGCTAAATCAGTTGGAACCTAGTTGCGGAACATAAGCCCTCAACCTCCAAATTAACCATGCATCCAGGACCATAGCTAATGGATAGACGAAAAAGCTGGGATCTTTCATGCTAAAAGCAAACAACATTAGGCTCTAAAATACCATGGGTTCCCAAGGGACCCCTTATATAGGAGAATTCAGGTCTGATGTAGCACTAACAGTAGTCTCCTGAATAGGGGCAACAACCAGTGGGTAACTTACAGACCTTGTAAGCATAATCGACATCTTCATAAGGTTTTCCTTACATACTGATTGCAGAAACCCCTCACGAAGATTAGGCATACACCGCAGTCCTGCAGAGCTGTTATTGATCCTTTAGGGGATTATATGATGAAGAAACATGTTCACCTTTGTTTTAGATCTTTGGGAACACTAATATCCCTTGAGGTTGAGTGTGTTCTTAATTTTTAACAAAGACTCCCTATTATTAAAGAAGGTTCTACAGAGTGTCTTTAGTTAATTTAATTCTTTCACCATCTTATCACTTTTTGTCCAATATACTTTGCAATAACATTGGGCCAGATAAGTCTGGCTCCTCTGCTAGTCTGATAAAGGTCTCTGGCAAAGAGCACCCTTGTGTGGCATGTTGGGCATTGCAGCATTTGCTTGATAAGGAGCATAGCCCAATGATGAACCATGCCATCATTTGGTGGGTGAGGGCTCATGCTCCATGACTGTATTGCCTCTGGTGACCACACAGAGAGACATTATTCTCACATAAAAGACCTACTTTGGATGAGGTGAAGTTCTCCTCTTCTCGGGAAATGCACACTAGATTTTATATTGTGTCCCTGAACGTCAACCTTCCCAGGGATGAGTCCATATTTTCTGATAAGGGCTGCCTTCATCAGGGGGTATTTAATTCTGTCACCCTTCCCCAAGGCCATCAAAGAATCCCTACCCTCTGTGGGTATGTGCTTCAAAGGACAGGCTCCCCAATCTCCCTAAGGAACCCTGTGTATTTCTAGGGCTACATCATAGGCCTCAAACCACCTATCTATGTAATACCCTAAAATAAAGCTAGACACCATGTCCTTAGGTATGTGGATTCTCCTTTTTCATGGGACACCTGGAGGTCACTTCCACCATTGTTGCTTGGCCCTGTATGTTGATTGGCTTTGAGGTCCAGCTCTTTCAAATTCACTTCCTGAGCCAACAAAAGTTTCTTGCCTTCTTAGACTCTTTCTGTATTGGCCTTCTCCTTGACTAAGACTCTTTCTGCCACAGCCTTCACCTTGGCTGAGGCTTTTTTTGTTGCAGCCTTTTTCACATCCATGGGCTAGTTTTCTCACCTCCAAGGCCCTTTTATCAGTTGCCTCCTCCTTGGCAGCCTCTATTTTCAATTTGGCCAGATGTAGCTTGAGCTCCCTTTCTGCTCTCCTGTCATCCACTTCCTTGAGGGTCATGTGGCTGGAAGGCACATTGCTCCGGGAAGGGGAGCTTGCTGCTGCAGGTAAGGAGTCCTCCTTACCAGTAACTGAAGCTTAGGACATGTGGCCAGGCCATCTCCTTCCTTATACTCTTCCTCCAAGTCCACCTGTTCATGGATAATCTCCTCTTGCCCCCCTGTTATAGCCTCCATCCTCCTGACTTCCTTAAAGGCTCTGAAGGCTATCTGAAAGTCCACCTTGGTGGCCTCTCACATTCCGCCCTCTCTCCTTGCAGAGCTTCTTCAGCTCTGTCACCTTCAGGTTGTCGATGCTGCTCTGCTCCAACTCCATTGTAGCAAGAAAGATGCGATGCAAGACTTAGATTTTGAAAAAGCGAACAAATAGCAATATTAAAACTACAGAGAAGTTTTTTAAAAATGAAATTGATGTCAGATTATTATTAGTAATTTTCAGTTTTTCAACAATTACTCAGTGGCACTCCACAAGTACTGGATTCCACCACTGAACACCAATGTAAAAAAATGGGTTATTGGTTGAGGGGCAGTGGACGCCCCATACAGGTCACAACCACAATCCATTTTAGGGTTTCTGGAGCCTGTTAAGTCCCTGGAGCTCACACAAGATGCCAGCCAACTAGCCCTAGTCACTCTGGTGGTCCTGGGTGCAAGAAGCTGGCCCATTCATCCTTCCCATGCAGCAGGCCTGCAGGTTAGTCCTTCCAGCAGCAGGGCAGCTGAGTAGACCTTCTTTGAGTCTTACACAGGTTCAGAAGTGATCTGAAGTGGGCTCTGAGAGTGCAAACTTTTGTGTAGGGGAATGCCCTGGTCTGGCCCCAATTTAGTTCTAATCAGTCCCCATGACCTTCATGGGTTTGGTTCCCAAAGGTCTAGGGAGACAAAAGCAAAAGCAAACTTGGTGCCAGGTTTCTTCGTGTGTGCTGTAGGCAAAGCCCTTTGCAAATGTCTGTGCAGCTGGAAAGAATGCTGCACTTGGGTAGAACGCCACACTTAGCAATCCTGTCAGCATAGCCCATCCTGTTCAAACTGAGGATTCCTTTATCTCACTGTCTGGCAGCAATATACAACTTACAACAGCACAGTCATGTGACTCAGATTGCTTGCAGAATGGCACAGTTTATTTGGGCACATAAATGCCAACTTTCTGAAAATGGCATTTCCATAATTGTAACTTAAAATCCGACTTTGTCATTAAAGGGGATTTTACATTACAATTAAAAAGAGACCAATATAGACTTCTATCTGGTTAGAAGTGGTAGAGTGCACAGAGTCATAAATCCAATAAAAACAAATTCAGCAAAAGAGGAGGGGTGAAGGCACTTGTTGGCTTTAGGACTTTGTGCACTTAACCAGTGCTTACAGGATCTAAAGTGCATGTGTTTTCCTCTTAAAACATGGCAAAATTGTTCTACAGCCAACTGACATTTAATTTACTTGTAAGACCTTAGTATATGGTAATACATGTACCCAGGGCCTGCAAATGAAATGCTACTATCTGGCCTGCAGCACTCATTTTACCATCCAGTAAAGTAACACTTTAAAACGTGACTCAGGCCTGCCACCACAGCATGTAGTGAAGTTTTATACTGCCATTTTGACCTGGCAAAATAAACCTTTTGCCAGGCCCAAACCTTCTTTTGAATATTGCAAAGTCATCCCTAATGTAGGATCTAACAGTTCCTAGGGTATGGTGCATGATAGTTAAAATGTAGGACAAGCGCACTTAAGTTTTACATGTCCTGGCAGTGAACAATTCCTAAATTCAATTTTCACCGCTGCAAGTCCCAGTTCTCCCACTAACACTGGGTTACCTTATTCCATTTAATAGGAAACAACTTTTAATTGGGAACAGATAGAAATATGCAGTTTAACCTCAAATTAAATGTAATTTAAAATTCTCTTTAATGGTAAAGTTAGTCAAATTTCAAGTCACACAGTTATGCTACTTTTAGAAAGTCTAGAAAGTTGGCAATTTCTTGCCCCAACCCTTTGTTCCTTCTGCCTGTATCCTGGGTTACATGATTATGAATGTCTTTGCTTATGATGTTTTTGTATTCTTCTTGTTATGAGCCCAATGTACCGCAATATAGGGCTAGGTAGTTGCACGACCTTTTACCTACATTTGTCCTACCTTGCTCAACATAACGGCTCTGGTACTGACCTTTTACCTAGTTAAGTGCCGAATAAATGTATTTTGGTTTTCTTCGAAAACTAGCCACATTTATTATGCATGAGGATTCTTTGTATCACAGCAGGATTACCATCTTCTGCATAGTAACTCTGTACAAGAGTCACCACTATCGTCATCCTTGGCCGACAGGCCCACAATACAATGACACATCTAGGTAAAATCCCAGAGGGTACCTTTTGGGAATAAAAGTACCATATCTTGCTGGGTAAACCAGAGGAGTAGCTTCCATGCTGACACGAGACGCTGAATTCCCTGCACGAAGACACTCCAGCACGCAGTGGTCTGACATCCCTCGTGGGTGTCCAACTCGAGACCAAGACAGGGTCCTTCATTCTCTCCCATCAGGTAACAGGGGTTGGCTCTTTCCTAGAGGGATTCTTGGCTATACACCTACTTACATGCTAGGTACACTTAGGTACATCTAGTTAGGGTTTGCATCTTAGGAGTACTTATGATTACTGCCAAGTATCTATATGCCTGCATATATATTCATTGTGTTAGCACCATGGTAGAATTCTACCTTTTATTTACTCTGCTGGTGCTTATAATTGTATATATCTGTTTCTGTCTAATGGTTGTTGCAGCACATGTATTTTATACTAGAATGATGCTGATTCAATAAATGCTTATTGAATACATCCCCTCCGTTTATTCTGTATATTTCTCTGAGAGAAAGTGAGCACGAGTGACTGAGCGAAAAGCACGGTACTGTTTCCACGATCCGTGAGGGGTTCGACAGTTGTCATGTTCGATAGTTGTCAGAACCTATTTGCTCTTTGGTAAGGTTTAGGGGGTTATAGTGGCACAGTGAGCTAGCTGGTCTACAGACTAACATATCCTTTGGGCGTGTCTGGAATCAGTCTGGACACCAATCCCGTGGTTTATGTTGTCTAAACACGCAGATTCTATATAGATTTGTAGGAACTACACGACATGGCGCCCCCCAGCGTTGGTTTGGTTCTTATTCAACTGTCAAATCTGAGTAATTCAGTCGTGCTTTACCAGAGACCCCTACTCACATTTACCCAGAGACTTATGGAGTGGGGAGGGAAAATCCGCCACAGCTGAGTAGGTATACCCTATGTATTGGTTGTACGTTTATTCAAGCTCAAAGGATTATAGTTCCCTACATTGTGCATAAATCTTGTCTCTATTTCCTTGAAACTCCTTTTGCAATGTCTGTCCAAGATGACGCTGCGGTTGCAATAAATGCAGTAGATGAATGAGAGCAGGAAGGTGCTATAAACATTTCAGAACATTGCAGAAATGCGCTTACTATAAAATTAGCAGATTTTGGTCTCTCATCATTAGCTGGGACTGTTACCTTCGTTATTGAGGCACACGAGGCATACAGAACAGAGGTGTTCTATTCTTGGATTAAGGTCCCACCTGCAGATGCACACACACATACATTTCATTCTTACACTCCAGATGATCCACCTGAAGAATATTCTCCATACGAGGACATAGAAGTCCAGCTCACTTATCAAGAGCATATAAATTGGTTTAAAGGCGCTCTCCCACATACCAAAGAAAGAGTGAGACTCCGTCCGCTCAGCAGAGACGGAGAGGCTTGGCCAATTCTAGCTGCTCACACACCACATCCAGAAATTGACACATTGCCAGCAGCAGACTTACGTCCACTTCACAAAGAAATAATAAAGCTATACAGAAATCTTACACAGTTCGTTATGCGAACACTCACACTCACACTTCAACCCACAAGGGTAACTCAAACAGGTCAACTACAAAGGACAGCAACTAAAATCACCCCACAAACGCTGAACGCGATTATGGGAAGAATGCCCACTCAGCAAATGCCATTCTGGATAGCACAAGAAAAACACACAATACTGACAATTTGCTTGCCAACGGGGATAGCTTCCCCGATAGAGGATTGTACCACTTGGGGTACAGTCTTTGCTGCAGTCTATGCCTGGATTTATGGTACCCCCTCAATAGCGATCATACCAGAAGTATTGAAACAAATACAGAACGAGTACAGTCGAAACCTACCCTGGACTCAGGGATGAAATTGATAGGCAATTTTTCCCAGGTATCTACAATTATGTTAACAAACACAAAAAGGGAGGCAACAGCGGTGGCTATACGCCAATGCCTGAGGGAATGCACTCCTGCACAACAGGATTGAGAATTACCAAAAATTATCAAAGAAACCTGTGCTTTGCTGGGTAGAGATAACTTGGGAGCTAGACCTAGGAAACCACAATTATTGGGTGTTCCCAAAAAGGATAACCCCAAGCAAGCACCCGATTCTTCTCAAAAGAAATGGTATAAGAAACAATCAAAAAACAAGCAGAATACATCACAATCACGAGTGGGTCTCCTCAACAGGAGCCCTCTGACAGGAAATATAACCTGAGAAATTTTAATAATCTGAAAAAACCTGTCAGGTATCAGGATACTGATACATGTTCCTCTCATTCCTTTCAGGGTTCATCAGAAAACTCAGAGAGGGAAGGAAGGTCAGAACGTAGATCAGAAGAGTGAGCAAAGCCGAGAGACACACATAGCACTTCAGACTATATTATCAAAAAAGAAGATAAACCCAAAAGTAAACCTCAATTTAAAAAGAAGAAAGTAGCTGGCCTTAAAATAAGAAATGCCAGGCTACTGATGACTCAACTTCTGAATGGGGAATGGGCTCTGATGATGCTAGACAGTGCAGCAGAAGAAACCAGAACCTGATGGGATTTCTGGTGACAGCAGTATTGAATGAACATATCATGGTGGAAACACCTGGTAATAGGGTAAGTGTCCCATATCAGTTATATGAAATAACACTCCAAATGGAGGGGGACATCTCCAGAAAAGTGAAAGGTCTCTTTTGGGAGAACCTGACATATGGATATGATATCCTATCGGCTGAAAAAGATTGCCCACCTGAATATGGTATGGACTGCCCAAAAGGAGAAGCCGTAATATTACCAGCTTTCTCCGACCTCGTTCCGGAATCACTTAAATATTCATATGCGCAGGAGTGGGCAGTAGCGCTAGCTCCCGCATTATACCGCAATCATGTAGGGTGGGATGCTGAGTCACCTCACCATAAAATCCTAATAAAAACTACTCCAACTCCACAGAGGCAGTACCCAATAAAGCATGATGTGAAAAAACAAACCAGGGAGATCTTAGATCAACTTAAATATATATAGGTGTACTTGAGAATTGCACCTCTTCTATGAATAATCCTCTGTTTCCTGTAATGAAAACCTGACAATTCATACCGTCTAGTTTTAGTCTATAGACTTTTAAACACATGCATGAAAACATTTGTAGTAAAAAATGCACACAGTGCCGCATTAATGAATAACATTGTGCTGAAGAAATACAAAACAACACTAGATATCTCAAATGGACTCTTTTGCCAAAATATAGTGCCTGAAAGCAGATATTAGACAGCATTTTCAGCCCTAGACTCTCAACCTCAATTTTGTAGACTGCCCCAAGGGTATAAGAATAGCCCCGGGTTGTTCTCAGCAAGAGTATCGGAGTTACTTCAAAATTTTGAGGAGTAGGCATTGTCCTCTGAAGACGATATTTATCTGATGGATGATGAATTATTGGATCATTTGAACAGGGTGAACAACATAATTCTGGGATTCGGCTCTGAGGGCTACAAATTTAACTTTATTGCGCACCTCAAAGTCCTATTTTTCGGATATGAGCTCTCAAGTGAAGGGAAAAGCCTGGTTGCTAATTTTTTAGAAAAATGTGCACTGCTCCAGCCTCTAAAATTTGGCAGAACATACATTTTAGATTACGTAGAAAAAATAAACCTTTCTATGACTTAATCAGACCTGAATTTTCAGTCCGACATTGGACACAGGAACACACAGAAATCCTCCATTCCTTGCAAGCTGAAATGATAGGTTCCACACACTTCCACAGACATGTAAATACCACGAATTTGGTGATCCGTGTAATAGCGGGTCAATCAGGGTACACGTACGTCACCTTCAAAGAAGGCAAAACGGTACCAATTGCATATAAATCACATTTGTACACGAATGCTGAAATGCGTTTTGTATCCACAGAAAAAATACTGACAGAAGTGCAAACTGCTGTAGTGAGAGAAAGAGAACTAGCTCAGGGGAAATGGATAATTGTCGTAACTCCAGTACCAACCTTAGAGGCTGTTACAAAAGCAAGCATTCCAAACGCAAAAGCACTGCATCCACGATGGATACAATGGGCTAATTCTCTTACTAACAGATGTAGACTACAAGTTTGACACTACATTAAAAACACAAGCATTACTGCAGCACGAACAAGAATATCCTCTCCCGAATGAAATAATGCCTCTAGATCTGTATGAATACATAATTTACACCGATGGATCTGCTCAGCCTGCCATAGGAAGTAAACAGCAATACAGCGCAGCATGTGCAATTGTAAAAGGACGTATGCGGGACGGCAAGATCTGTCCGAGTAATACACAGACGCAGTCTCTAGGAGATTGCACGGCACAGCTGGTAGAGCTAAAAGCCCTGATACTGGCACTAAAAAATACGGATCGGGAATTCCCCACACTGATTGTGTGAGATTCATTTTACTGTGTCCAGTCATACAATGAATATCTCCACTATTGGGGCCAGAATGGGTTTAGAGATTCAAAAGGTTGCACGATAAAGCACAAGTTGTTTTGGGAATAAGAGACGGAGCTTTAAAAAGGCTTGCCACGGGCTCACTTGATTCATACGCTCATCAGCGTGTTGGCGTGCATGTTGAAGCGAATTCATTGGCTGATGAATCCGCCAAGGCGACAGTAAGAACTGCTGCCGTTGCTGCAATCACTCACTCTAGCACAAGGATAGACGGACAGATAATGGTAGCTGTCATCGCTGCACGCAATTAAAGTTCAGCCTTGCCGAAAGGTTTTCCACTCAAGTACTCCTACAAGTTAGATGCACAAAATATTCACCATGCTCAAATTACGTGAGTGGGGAATAGAGTAATACCCAACATGGATCGCAGATTAGGTCTAAATCTAGCTGCATACGAGGGTATGGGTTCAGCACATGCAGGTATTACTACAACGATTTCACTACTGAAACAACATTATTGGTGGCCAGGTCTTACCAAACAGACCAAGGGCTTCGTCCTTAAGTGCAAAATCTGCCAGCAGATGAAGGGTTCCACCATAGCACACCCACCACAGACACCACTACTGATATCAGACAGACCTCTGGCATGTGTCTATTTGGACCACTGTGGCCCCTTACAATCTGACGGGGCTTACAAGTACATCTTGGTGCAGTGGATTCATGCTCTAGATTCCTGTGGTTTTGGTCCCAGCCCTCGGCTGTCGCTCTGTTATAAAGGATGTGTGGGTCTTCATAGGGGCATACGCAATTGGCACGTTACATTCTGACCGTGGCCCTGCGTTTAGCTCTCGGGCTTACAAAGAAGCCATGGGAAGTTTGGGTGTGGTCTTGCGGTACTCCTCTCCATATCATACTGAGGGAAATTCGATTGTGGAAAGGAAAAACCGAGACTTAAAGTAATCCTTCACAGCGAGGGTATTAGGTTCGGGTGGCAGTTGGGTCAATCACCTATATGGGGTCAAGAGGGCACTTAATAAGATGCCAAAAAGTTTCCTAGGGGGCCGTACTCAATATCAAGTCCTGTTTGGGACTAGAATGTGGACACCCGAACTCGATTGTGGCAGCACAGTGGCGGATGGAAGTGAAAGCTGTTCCGGCAAGACCTGCCTGGGTCCCAAAGATTGGGGACCTGGTCAGAGAAAATATTGTGGACAAAAAAGAATTTGGGCCATCTTACAGAGTGCCTGCACGTGTCCTGGCTGTCGAAGGAACAAGAACAGCACTTCTTCCGCCTCTTTTGCCGGCAAGAAAGAAAAGAGATTCATCTCCATTGATCTGATCAAACCACACTATGTAGCCAATATTGAATAGCAGGCCGGGTGGGCTCCTGGGAAGCCATCGATCTCCTCTCGCTACCATACAGGAAGTTCAGACAGAAAGACTAATAATGTTTGAAGATTCAACTATACGAATTAATGGAGTTACCAAAAAGGGAATGGAACTCATCAATCAATCAATCAGGGAATCGTAAGCGCGCTACTCACCCATGAGGGTCTCAAGGCGCTGAGGGGGGGTCCGCAGATCTGTTTAGCCGAAGAGCCAGGTCTTGAGGGTCTTCCTGAAGGTGTTCAGGGAGGGGGCGCGTCTGATGTCTGCCGGTAGCTCATTCCAGGTCTTGGCTGCAATGTGAGAGAAGGATCTACCGCCTGCTCTGGCTCTGTGGATGCACGGGGTTTCGGCCAGTGCGAGGTTGGAAGATCGGAGGTTTCTTTTGGGTACGTGGAAGTTGATTCTGTCGTTGAGGTATTTGGGTCCATTGTTGTGTAGGCATTTGTAGGCGTGAGTGAGTATTTTGAAAGTGACTCTTTTCTCCACGGGGAGCCAGTGGAGACTTCGTAGGTGTTGGCTGATGTGTTCGTGTCGGGGGATGCCGAGGACAAGTCTGGTGGCGGTGTTTTGTACTGTCTGGAGTTTGCGGAGTAGGGACTTGTTGATGCCAGCGTAGAGTGTGTTTCCATAGTCCAGTCTGCTGGTGATGAGTGCGTGGGTGACTGTCTTCCTTGACTCAGGGGGGATCCACTTGAAGGTCTTGCGGAGGATGCGGAGGGTGTTGAAGCAGCTGGAGGTGACGGCGTTGACCTGTCGGTTCATGGAGAGTGATGAGTCGAGTACGATGCCGAGGTTCTTGGTGTGGTCTGAGGGGGTAGGTGGGCTTCCGAGGGCGGTCAGCCACCAGGTGCTGTCCCATGCAGAAGGAGTGGTACCAAGGACGAGGACTTCTGTCTTCTCAGCGTTGAGCTTCAGGCAGCTGTTGGTCATCCAGACTGCGACGTCTTGCATTCCTTTCTGGAAGTTGAGTTTGGCAGTGGTGGGGTCTTTGGTGAGGGAGAGGATGAGCTGGGTGTCGTCGGTGTAGGATACGATGTTGAGGCCGTGTTGTCGGACGATGGCTGCGAGGGGGCCATGTAAATGTTGAAGAGGGTGGGGCTCAGTGATGAACCCTGTGGGACTCGGCAGGTGATTTTCGTGGGGTCGGAGAGGAAGGGTGGGAGTCTGATCCTTTGGCTTATTCCGGTGAGGAATGATCAGATCCAGTCCAGGGCTGTTCCTTGTATGCCTGCGTCGTGTAGTCTGACGACTAGTGCACGATGGGAGACGGTGTCGAAGGCCGCTGATAGGTCGAGTAGGATGAGGGCTGCGGAGTGGCCTTGGTCCAGGAGGGTGCGGATGTCGTCTGTGGCAGTGAGTAGGGCGGTCTCTGTGCTGTGGTTGCTTCGGAATCCGGATTGGGACAGGTCGAGGACGGCGTTCTCTTCAATGAATCGTGTCAGTTTCCTGTTGACTGTTTTCTCTGCAACTTTGGCTGCGAAGGGGAGGAGCGAGATGGGCCGATAGTTCTTGAGGTCGGTGGGGTCAGCTGTGGGCTTCTTGAGCAGGGGTCTGACTTCTGCGTGCTTCCAGTCATCTGGGAAGGTGCCTGTTTTGAAGGTGGTGTTGATGGTGCGTTGTAGTTTGGGTGCGATGGCGGCCACGGCTCTGTGGTAGATGTGAGGGGGGCAGGGGTCGGTGGGGGCTCCCGAGTGGATGCTTTTCATGGTCAAGGCGGTGTCTTCGGCCGTGATTGGTGTCCAGTTAGAGATGGTGGGCTGGCTGGTGTTTCTGGGGGGCGGGGGGCCGTCTCTGGCACCTGGTGGATGGTCGATGAAGTTGTCGTAGAGGTTTTTGATCTTGAGGTGGAAATAGGTTCCAAACTTGTCGCAGAGGTCTTGGGATGGGGTTATGTCTGTGGCTTCGCTGCATGGGTTGGTGAATTCTTGAATGACACTGAAAATTTCCTTGGAGTTGGTGGAGTTGGCCAGGATTTTGTTGTGGATGAAGTTCCTTTTGGTGGCTCTGATCTGGTTGTGGTAGTCCGTCATGGCGTCCTTGTAGGTGGTGTGGTTTTCGGTTGTCTTGGTGTTTCTCCAGTTTTTCTCCAGGCGTCTGCAGGTGCGTCTGGCTTCTTGGAGAGCGGTTGTGAACCAGGCGGCTTTCCTGGGGCGTTGTCTGTCGGGGTTGCGTAGCAGGGTGAGCTCATCTGTGCAGTTGGAGATCCAGGTGTGGAGTTCTCTGGCTGCGTTGTTTGCACTGTTTGCGTCGGGTGCCCAGGTGTGGTTGTCTCGGGTGAGGGTGGAGTTAAGTTGCTCGTCGGTAACCTTGCTCCAGTTCCTTCGTGGTGGGCGTGGGGCTGGTTTGGGTGCCTTGGGTTTGTTGATGGCGAAGTGTACGCACTGGTGGTCGGTCTATGGCGGCTGCATTGTGTGGCTGAAATGGACGCTGTTTCCTGCTGCAAAGATGGGGTTGAGGGTGTGTCCTGCTCTGTGGGTCGGTGTGTTGACGAGTTGTTTAAGTCTGATGCTGACGAGGTTGTCACGAAGGATAGTGAAGTTGGGGTTGCTGGGGTTGTCGAGGTGGAAGTTCAGGTCTCCAATGAGTATGTAGTTTGTTGAGGCGATCGCGTAGGGTGCGATGAAGTCAGTGATGGTGGTGGTGAAGGGTGTTCGGGGGCCGGGGGGTTTGTAGACGAGGGTTCCTCGGAGTGTGGCTTTGGGGGTGTCTGGATCTTGAAGTGCAGGTGTTCGGCGGAGGGGAAGGTTTCGCTGGAGGTGGTGAGGCGGAGGGTGATCTTGTGGGCGATGACGAGGCCCCCTCCTGGGTGGTTGGGGTGGTCTTTCCTCTGGATCTTGTATCCGTCTGGGATGGCGGTGCTGATGTCGGGGGCAGAGGATGCGTTGGTCCAGGTCTCTGTGAAGAAGGCGATGTCGGGCGAAAGAGAGTCGAGTAGGTTCCAGATTTCCATGGCGTGTTTGTGTACGGAGCGTACATTGAGGAGGATGCATTTTAGGGTGTCGTCGGTGCTGGCGTCGGCGGTGTTGGAGGCCGGGGTGGCGGTGAGGGTGTGGCGGCAGTGGAGGCAGGAGAACTGGCCGTGGGTCGTGTTCGGCGAGGCCTGTTGGCATTCTTGAAGTCTTCCAGGGTTGAGTGTGAGGAGGGTGGCGGTGTCGTAGCGATGGGTAGTGGGAGGTCCAGGGTTCCTGGCGTTGGCCGCGGTCGGGTCACGGATGGGCGCAGACGGGCTTGCCTTTGGCGCACCTTAGGTGCGCAGGCGGCATGACTGCACAGCAGCCGCCATTAAGTAGGGGAGGTGGGAAGGAGGAGAGGCTGGGAGGCGGGAGCAGGGGAATTCCGGGGGGGGAATTCCGGGGGGAAATTCCGGGGGGGAATTCCGGGGGGGAGGGGCTGCAGGGGCAGCAGCGGCGAAAGGCAAAAGGAACAGGCAGGCACGAGAAAATAAAAACAGTGGTGGAATTAGAGCAAGACACAGATGGGCACAATAACAGTGGCACAACAGGGAAAAAATTAAGAAAAAAAACGGCTGAGAAAGGTTACGGTGGTTGGAGGCAGTCTGGTCCCAGTTGGAGCGGGCAGCAGGCGCAGGAGCGGGCAGCAGCCTCGAACCTCCCAAGGAGGAGGTTGGGGTCTGGAGGCAAGAGACGGCACAGCGGAGCAGTGGGGAGAGAGTGGACCTAGACCGAGTGTCGGAGGTCTTACTCATGCCTATTGAAATTGAATAGCAACAAAACACAAATGAAAAACAGATCTCAATTCGGCCTAATACTGATATCTATTTTAATATGTCTCGAAAAGAGTCATCTGCCAGTTCTACACAACCTGCTGAGCTACAAAAGATAGATCGAACAGCGTATGGCTACTTAATTGATTTTGCTACCTTTTCTCAGGATCTGAGTGAACCTGAGTCACCGCCAGCTTCTGTTTCCCATAAAGAAAAAATATATGATCTCTACCTCTGGCTGAAATCTACTTACTTTGTTTCTCCCTGGCCTACAACTCTTAATTGCAATTGGTCTACTTTTCCTAGTCCTTTGGATAGGTGTAGTGACTGTCTTTTTCCTGCTCCTGAATGGACACTATCTCCCAGAACGCTCCGTACTACCACGTGTGAACTTGGTCCTGAAACCACATATATCATTTCATCGTGAACAAAGAGACCTGTCCTTTGTGAACATTACAGCAGTTCCCGTTCCTGAAGGAATAGTTTGGGATAGGGCTTCGTATCATGTATTTGGTCCCACTGAACGTTTGAAAATATCACATTTGTTTAAAATTTCTTTGAATGATATCATCACCTCCAGTACTTTCTCTGATGATTGGGATTTTGAACCTGTAAACTCTATGCTGTCTGATTTAGAACAATCTGCTGCATTCTCTAGCAATGAATTGTATGATGATGCATTTGATTTTGACACTATGTATTGTTACCAAAAGTTTGGTTATCATTTCTTCCACAAAGCAAGTACTCCACATAATGTTTTCACTTATAATCAATGGGAACATTGCCCAACACCACTGAAAGGTAGTTCGCAAATGTTTGCACAGAAGTTTGCTTATTTTTCTGGGTTCAACACTTCAGACCCGACATCTTATTATTATAAGGTTGCGCCTACACATACAAGGAAAAATATGCTCACTAACACGAAACAGATATACTCTGATTCCTTTATTTCCCAGCTGTCTTTACAGGGTTTCGACTTTTGGAAGGACACCATAGACACAAAATCAGTCGCGGGGACTAAAGATTGGCAAGTTCAGGGAACTGAGGCATTATTTAGAGCATGTCTCATACCACAGCAGATTATTTTCCTCCTGAACAACACAGTGCAACAGACTTCCTGTTTAGGACTGGCCAGGATTAAGGACTTGAACACACCTCGGATTCGCTCACTTGCAAACTTTGAGGGGTGGCATAACTATACACAAAATAGTGAGGATACATTAGGTGACATTATACATGATGGGTCATACAATTCCTCAGACCCCAATTGGAAGGGATGGTTGGTTTGGTCTATCGACACAAATGGGTGTCAGTCACAATTCAGGGGTAACACTGAAGGGTTTAGTGTCCAAAGGCCTGACCAGTGCTACGTACAACGAGAACACTCGGGGGGAGACATCTTACAGTGTTGGGAAGTTATGCCTAGAGTGGCTAAAAACCTCACCACTGTCCCAAGTGAAACAACACTTGTCCTTACTATCAGTTGACATGGATCTTAGGGACTTTTTGTTAGGTCCCCTGAAACCACGTCAGAAACGCTTCTTATATGCTATTTATAACGAAATATGGACAATCTCGCAACAGGAGGCTGCTGAGAGATTGCGTGAGATTGACAGGATTATTCTAGAAAAGGCTTTGGCAGTGGTCGATAATGGTATGTCCACACTAACATCCAGGATTTATTCACTGGGCAACATTGTGTTTTCTGCAATAGATATAATAGAACGGGATTTGTCAATTCTTCAGCATGGGCAATTGCAATTTCGGTCCATTCTTTGTTGAGCTGGACGCTACACTCATTGCGCTGAGGTCAATTGCCTTGGTGGTATATTAACAGTACGTCCCTGTTCTCTGCATATAATCTAACAGAAAGGCAGAGGACAATGGCACGAAGAGATGCAAAGTATACAATGCTGCACATTGAAAAATTATTGCACCAATAGTCTTTCACCGTGGCTGAGTCACCCTCCACAGAATGGTTAATCCATGGCCATATTATGGTACCGTACTACTTAAATTACAAGTGGAATGATGCACTTCACCATTTCCGCACTGCTTTAAATGGAAAATTCCTATATAATTTCAAAAATTGTTCCTCTGTTTCATATAAAATCTTTGCATATACTATTCATGCATCAATGTGCCATTTATTCGATTATTATTTTGATTTTCATTTTCGGCTAATGCAATGCATATTATGGTACCGGTCACTACATTCCAATTTCAATATTGTCTACAGTATCACCAAGTAGGCAGGTATGAAGCGTTGGGTAAGGAATACATACATGAATCTTGGGAGTTACCGTACAGATTTAGATGCAGGAATGGGGACACTAAAGTCTTTCTCAGCGGTTCAGACTGTGAGAATTCGTGAAGTGGGTCTCTAATTTGTCAGGATATTATTCTTCACAGAGCTTGTAATTCTTTAGTTGCAAACCTATCATGTCACTTGAAAGGATCCCGAGCTGCCGTGATTCATCCAGTGTTCAAACTTCTCTCGAATAGGGGTTATTTGATGTTGAATGATCAAGGTTGTTGTGGGATGCTGCCAGGCATCGCATATCGGGTTACAGTAAGTTCCAGGGTTACTTGTTATGTGCAAGTATTTTTTCCACCAACCCACACAGTCAGGAAGGACAGCTTTGGCCTTCATTGAATGTTTCCCTTATACATTTTGATTCTCTGAGCAGACTGAAAGCCATACTTTTACCGAAGGATGTGGCCTTAACCTCAGCCCAAGAGACTTTTGATCTCCAGGTTGCAAGGTCTTCAGCTGAGATACAGGCATTAGTCCGAACTAACTTCACGCTCCATTTCGAGGAAATGGTACATCGTATCTTTAACATGTCTGATATGAGTGGGATAGTGCACCTGTTTAAGAGAATAGATTCTGGACTATTGAGCACCTTTCAGATGATTTTCCGAGTGATTCCGTCATTTAAACACTCCGTATTGGGAAGCGTAATTTGAGGGCTTCCGTTGGTCCTACTACTTGTAGTGGGTATCCTGGTCTTAATTTTTCTGCTACGCAATGGACGTCCCAGTTTCCAAAGAGATGGAAAAAGCACTCATTGTTCGACGTTGCCATAAACGCATGGTACTCCATCTGTGCACACCTCGGCTTCAGGAGCTAAGCGAACATTGGTTCCTATCATTCAGATCAATCTGGGTTGACTGTGTCTTGCCTGTGTTCCGCTGCCTATTCTGTGGATACGAATGCGTGTTGCACATATGTCTAGCACTTCCATCGGTTGAGCCTCCGGACGTGGACGTACTGCTGGACCCATTAAAGGCCCACGTAGTGCAGTGTCCTCAGCATATTCCAATGTTGATTTTGGCCACCACAGGATGTTTCAGCTCCTGTCAGAATGGACACCGGCTCTAACATAAGCTCACAGTTTTGAGTACTTCCTCAGCAATGGCTGTGGGGATTGGAGAAGATCACCTTTGCTCCATTGACCTGATCCAAGAGGTGTTACAGGGACCGTTATCTGCGAAAGCAAGCTGCAGTGATGTTGCGTCTCCCACACAGGACACATAAACATTTGGCTCTCCGTGTGATGGGAACAATTCTGACTTTTTCAAAAACAACCCAAATTGGAATTCGACAACATCATTTTTGTTTTATTTTTCTCTCTTGTTCTCACTGAGCACAATGGCTTTCAGCGTGCTCAGTTGGTCTAACAGTATATTGACTATTTAGAGGACTGATAGAGCTTTTTTTAACTTTTGCATTGTTTTTAACATATACCATGTTTTTAGATGTCTTTATACTCATATTTTAGCAATGTATTTAATGATTTTAAACAGGCATATTTTAGCATTTGTTGTCGTCCAGTCGGATGAGGAGTAGGTGTTATGAGCCCCAATGTACCCCAATATATGCCTAGGTAGTTACACAACCTTTCATAAATGTCATGTGGTTTTCTTTGAAAACTAGCCTCATTTATTATGCATGAGGATTCATAGTATCACAGCAGGATTACCATCTTCTGCATAATAGCTCTGTACAAGAGTCACCACTATCATCATCCTTGGCTGGCAGGCCCACAATACAATGACACATCTAGGTAGAACCCCTGAGGGTACCTTTCGGGTATATAAGTACCACATCTTCGCTGGGAAAACCAAAGGAGAAGCTTCCATGCTGACACGAGATGCTGAAGTGCCTGCATGCAGACTCTCCAGCATGCAGTGGTCTGACATCCCTCGCGGGGTGTCCAACTCAAGACCAAGATGGAATCCTTCATTCTCTCCCATCAGGTAATGAGGATGGCTCTTTCCTAGGGGGATTGTTGGCTAACGCCTACATACATGATAGGTACACTTAGGTACATCTAGTTAGGGTTTGCATCTTAGGAGTACTTATGATTACTGCCATGTATCTATATGCCTGCATATATTCATTGTTTTAGCACCATGGCAGAATTCTACTTTTTATTTACTCTGCTGGTGCTTATAATCGTATATATCTGTTTCTGTCTAATGGTTGTTGCAGCACATTTATTTTATACTAGAATGATGCTGGTTCAATAAATGCTTATTGAAAACGTCCCCTCCGTTTATTCTGTATATTTCTCTGAGAACAAATGAGCACAAGTGACTGAGCGAAAAGCACTGGTTTCCACAATCCTTGAGGGGTTCAAGAGTTGTTATGGTTGATAGGTGTAAGAAACTATTCGCTTCTTGGTAAGGTTGTGGTGCTTATAGTGGCACTGTGAGCTAGCTGGTCTACAGACTAACATATCCTTTGGGGGTGTCTGGAATCAGTCTGGACACCAATCCCATGGTTTATGTTGTCTAAACACATAGATCCTATATAGATTTGTAGGAACCACACGACACTCTCATGCAGTGACACAAAGGTGACTGGGTGTGAGCAGCATGGGCCATCCTTCCAGGATGGCTGGGGGCAAAGCTGTACCCTGCTCCATTTACACTTCAAACAGTTTTGCTCTAGTACACACAGGAACCTGACTCCAGCCTTTTGCTACCCCAGACATTTTTAGGCCTTGACATGGAATGGAAGAACTTTCCAGAAAAAGAGGTGAGGGTAGGTCAGGGTGTTTCCCACACACAAAGAGGCTGGCACCAGGTATAAATATTGGACCCCAAAATCACTCCTCAGATCACTTTGCACCTGTGGGAAAATCAGAAGAAAAACTTCTCTACTGCCCTGATGCTGGAAGGACTGATCTGCTGCCCTGCTACTGGTAGGACTGCCCTGTTGCTCTGCGGCCAGAGAAGGAAGTCTGGACTAGTTCCCTTGAACTCTGAAACTCCAGAGGGCCTCACAGGGCTTGCTGAATGGCCTCCTATGCGAGCTACAGGGACACAACAAGCTCCAGAGAACTGTCCTGCATCTGCCCTGCTGACCAGACCCAACTGGTACTATATTAGCCCTTATCAAAACTGGAGCGTAGTTGCGCTCCTCTGCCAGACGCACAGCTTAATTCGTGAATGTTCACAAAGATGTCGTAGACTTGTCCATTTTTTACAGTTTTATTCCATTTACTCCAAAGTTATTTTTCTTTCATTACTTTCTAATGTGCATTCTATCACCCCTTCTTTAGATATACTACATTAGCCCTGCCACTGGCCTCTGCCATTTCCCCAAGCATGCCCCACCGGGTCTTTGGGTATGGCGGTACTAGGGCTAACCCTGAAAGTAAATGTCCCCACCCACAATAAAGGACACATGCTTGACCTCATATTTGGATTAGGGGTGAGCGATAAATTCCGCTCCACCAGCGGAGTTCGCAGAGTTTTGTCCACTTTGAGTTTTTTCTTGCGCGTGGTTCACCGACGTTAAGTTGGTGAGTGTGAACAAGAATTTACATCCCCTTGCATGATTGTTGGGTGATACAATGCTTCCCAGCAAGATTTCTCAACTCAGACGGTGGGGGCAGGTTCAAATGTTTTGCATTGCGAAAGCTGCCGCTCGAGTAAAAAATCTACTCGAGCAATAGAAAGAAGCAGCACCCTCTGGCACCCTACGTGGTGCTGTTTGTACTGCTCCTGATGCTGAATAACCAGCACGAGCAGCATGACGTGCTGAATTCCGCCTGCTCGTTGAAGTCTGCAAAATCTCGCTGAGTTTTTTATGTAACTTTGCGGAATCCCGTGGAGTGAAACTCTGCGAGTTCTGCCCACCCCTAATTTGGAATAGGTGATTTCTAGACTGCAAGAAAGCGATGACTCTGATTTGGTCTGACCATCTGCTAAGACTTTTCTCATGCAAGTGTCATCCAACACAGACGGTTGTAAAAAGACTGAAAGATAAGCTGTAGAAGAAATAGTCATGGGTAAGTTATCAGTCTCAGATCTAGTGCAGCAGCTGAGGTACTCAAAGCCTTTGATAGCTGATGTTTCAGGGATAGAATATTGTGCAACTACACAGACTTGGTTGTGCCACAATAGACAAAATGCTGCCTCATAGTGTCAGGAAAAATCATTGACCTAGACCTATTGCTCTCTGGTACTCACCCACTTTGAGGAAGTCTAAGCTGGGTTGCAAAAACTAGAGAGGATTTGGCATGTGGACCACTCTTGCAGTTGAAGGGACACTAAAAATGGCCCTGAAAGATTACCAAATCCAAACCAGATCCACCAAATCAGCCTTCCTTACTCATAAAGTTCTGGAGGCTGAGAACGCAGCAAAAGAAATGTTCAAAATTGTTTGTAACTTTTTCTCCCCTCGCTGTGCAGGAAATCAAATTGTGAACTACCAGGAGCTGCCAGATGGACTGTCTAATTTTGTCGATGAGAAAGTGTCTAATATTCTGAAATCCTTATCTCATTGCGGGTCAGATTATGACCCAAGGGTTGGAGACGCGCAGCCTATACCCCTTTGGGGGAGCAGGGTAGTAGGCAGAGGGTTTCAAGAAATGATAGTAATATCTGTCTTGAAAGGGGGAGTGGCTTGGCCAAGCAGCAAGATGGCCGCCTTCTAGGGGGCTCTGCCAGCCGGGCACATTATCCTGTATAATCCTCTTGAAAATGGTGAGCCAGCGTCTCCTGTCTTACAGCGTCTGAATGGGCACAAGGCGAGGAACACGGCCGTACATTTATCGGGCTGCATGGTGCAAAGGAAAGGCGGCTACGCATATCGAGTAGCAGAGCGACGAACTGGGGCGGTGACCTCCGCTGTGCGGCCTCCCTTTCTTGAGCGGTGCCGGCGGTCTGCGGCAGGGTTTGCCGCGGACACCCCCCGGGCAACGATCCCTCCATCTCTCATCCGGCGACACAGGGAGAGGACATAAAGCGGATCGGCCCGGATGCGCTGATTACGGAGGCGCGCTGCTGACTTCTGCCGGGGCCCAGAGAACCTCCCGGCCTTCCAGGGGGCTGCCAAGGCCCCTATCTGCTGTTGCCATCGGTGAAGGCCTGTGGTGCACTAAATTGGGGGCCAGTCGCTGCGGACGACCAATCTGCTGTCGGGAGCTGCGGAGAGAACCGCGACCCCAGCTGATGCAAGCCGAGCAGAGAACGGCACTGCCAACTTCCGCTTGTGCTTAGAGGACCTTGCGGCCTAAAGAGGGGCTGCTGAGAACCCCCCTACCTACTGCTGCTACTGACTAGTACCCATGGTGAACCGGATTGGGGGTCAGGCAGTGCGGAGGCCCTGCTTGCTATTGTGGGCTGTGGAGAGGCTCACCCCAGGCTGCTACAAGTTATGCAGAGACCTGCAGTGGAGCTGGAGAGTGCTGCTGTTATGCCCAGTAGATCTGAAGCCTGTCTTTGTCGTGTAGGCTGCTCCTGTGACATCCAGAGGCCTGGCTCTGTGGACACGTGAGTAGGCCTGTGGGCCCTGTTTCCTATCTCCGGGTGCTAGGTTGCGTGGGCCCTATCACCTGTGCCGGTCGCCATTGGGTGACCACTGGGGGCTACGGGCTGCGCACTTGCCTGGGGCCGGGTGTGGGCTGATAGGGCCCTGGGACATCGTGCTGCGCGAGGCTGAGCGGGTGCGGTTGGGGTGTCGGGTTGTGGCGGGGCGCGGTGCCCTAGGTGGTGCTGCTTTCTTGTCGCCTCTGGGGTTGCTACGCTCCGTCCCAAACAGTCTAAACTGCCCTTCGAGAATAAGCGCACGACCCGCTTTGGAGAAGCAAGCTCTGAGCCTGAGGGGGAACCTTCCCAAACCGGAGACAAGCAAGATGAAGACCTGTGTGCCATCATGCTGGAGGTCCGCTCCAATCTCAGGTCTATGGACACTAAACTTGACACCCTCACTGCAGGGTTTGACACGGTAAAGCGCCAAGTGACCACTCATGAATCCCGTTTAGACGCACTGGAGAACCGCGCAGAAGAAGCCCACGAGTTCCAAGTCGATTCCAAGGAGCACCTCTTAAATATGGAACGGGTTCTCACACTAATAAAGGCCAAAAATGAAGACTTGGAAGTGCGTTCTCGGCGCAACAACCTGCGCATAGCCGGGATTCAGGAAACCACAGCCATTCCCAAAATGGAGCCCTTTGTCGAGACTCTACTCCGTGAACTCTTTTCAACAGCTCTCTCTGTAGTCTTTGTGGTCGAACGCGCGCACCGCTCGCTTGGTCCTAAACTGCCCATGGGTAGTACACCCCGACCCATCATATCGCGCCTAGTAAACTTCCATGACAGGGACTCAATCTTACCTTTTACCCCGTATGCCTTTTTTAGTGTATATTGCTCTCTCCAGGTGGCAAGTCGATACTAATCGGGCCAGCCAATGGCAGGGACTCAATCTTAAAAGCAGCCAGAGAGCATGGCCCAACAACTCACCAAGGGAATAACATATCTCTTTTTCCGGACTTTACACCTACGGTCCAAGCCTCACGTAAAGTGTTCCTACCAGCAAAACGACTTCTTCAACGCGCTGAAATCCCCTATGCAATGCTCTATCCGGCGAAGCTGAAGATATCCCATGACGGCCAAGCACATTTCTTCACGGATGCTAAATCAGCACTTAAATTCGACAAGCATATCTGTCCGGGACGGCCCTCCCCCAAAACACCTCTCAACGCGGAGTCGAGAGATAGACTCAGCGACAACGATTGAACATGTGAACAGGCTTGTAGGACACACTCTGTTATGCCCTTAGTCCACTTCCATTATTACTGTATCTTTCTCTGCTCCAGTAGCCTATGCCCCACCATTAGTACGATTATTATTCTTGGTTTGTGCTCTATGACTGTTCTCCCGTGCTGATTTGTACACCCGGCCACCCTGCTTCCAATGCAGGGCAGTTCGCCGGCCACCCATGCCCCCACAGGGAGATCTGCCAGGGTTTATTTTGTCTTCTTTAGAATTGGGTAGGTTTAAGGGGGGGTAGCGGGTTCTCAACCTTGTTGGGGGGTTGGAGTGGGTGGGGGGAGGAGTTCGGTTTTAAGCATGCACAGTTGGATGTTTGCAGGTACTAATAGGTCACTTACTCTTCTCGTTCCTAAGAGCATCGTGAGACACAGCTTCTATCACTCATGGCGACACATAGGTTCACTGGGATACGCTATCCTTCATTTTACTAACAGACCACTCATCGCACACGTGTGGTCACCATGTTGCGCTACACCCCGCATCGGATGACCGAAGTATCGTTCCTGACCTGGAACATACGTGGTCTGAACAATCACAGAAAGGCGAGACTTACGCATGCTTACTTGATTAGGCACAAAGTTGATGTCTGTTTCCTCCAAGAAACACACCTCATGCACACCGCGGATCCTAAGTTACACAATAGGTATTGGGGGGAGATACACTC
Organism: Calotriton arnoldi; assembly: GCA_963921515.1. NCBI lineage: Eukaryota > Metazoa > Chordata > Amphibia > Caudata > Salamandridae > Calotriton > Calotriton arnoldi. Next base: position 248,556 of record CAWUFW010012242.1, read on the forward strand.
TGCCACGTACTCCAATTATGCCCGGGGCACTGCAATACTGATCCGACGAAATGTGGGCTGGAACACAATTTAATCATGTGTGGACCCTGAGGGTCGCTTTGTACTGCTGAAAGGCACTCTACACACAACACTGCTGACCCTAGCGGCCGTTTATGGCCCCAAACATTGATGACCCTGCTCTCTTTGAAACCATTTGGTCCAAAATCACTCTACTTGGAAACTATACAATAGTTTGGGGAGGAGACTTTAATGCAGTCATGCAAGACTCAATAGACCGCGCAGGCACCTCTAGGCAACTACACCCCAAAACGGCCGAAGTACTCAACACCATAACACTGGATCATGGCCTCATAGACATTTGGCGCCTCTGGAACCCAAACACTTGCGAGGGCACATGTATTTCTTCCTGCTACATCGCCTGGTCTCGGCTGGATTTCTGGCTGGTCACTCAGGATGTAGCCTCTTGGACCACTAGCATCAAACATATGCTACGCACACTGTCCGATCATTCCCTGGTCCAGCTAACCTGGACCATACCTTTAACTAAGCCGCGAGCTTTTAGTTGGCGCTTGCCATCACATGCACTGCGGGACACCGTATTTCGTGAGGAGGTCCGTGAGGAACTCCAGCACTATTTTGCTACAAACGTCAAATCCGTTGATTCCCCTTCTACACTTTGGGAAGCCTTCAAAACTGTTATACGGGGAGTCTGCATTTCCAAACAATATGGGGTGCTAAAATCCACCCGCTCCACCCTGGAACGTGTGGAGAGAGACATACAACAGGCGGAAATGTTATATTTCAAAACGGGCCAAAAATCGCACCTCGCTACTATTCGCAGTAAAATCTCGGAATATGATGACGAAGCATTCCGTGAGACAAACTTCTTGGGCAGAAATGCCAAAGCCCGCAGGGACGGAGAGGGGGATCGCCCGGGAAAAGCCCTATCCTCTTGACTTAAACAATACCGCTCTTCCACTTATATTACTGAGCTCTTGGAGGAGGACTCCGGCTCTGCACCGGGACAGTCTGCCACCCTGGACAGAATGCATAGATTCTATGAATCCCTCTACACGGCGACACAATCCTGCCCTCACGCAGAGTTGCAGACCTACCTAGACTCCATCGAGTTGATCTGGTTAAGCAACGCCCATCGTGAATATTTAGACGTGTCATTCACCAAAGAAGACACTGTCCAGGTTATTAGCAGCCTACCTGGAAACAAAGCACCTGGCCTAGATGGCCTACCAGCTTCCTTCTATAAAACCTATGCTACCTAATTAGCTCCTTATTTATTAGAAGTCTACCAAGAATCTCTCGAAATAGGTCATCTCCCCCCGACGATGCGTGAGGCTGTGATAGTGACCATCCTGAAGCCAGATAAACCGGCAAATAAGTGTGACTCTTACAGCCCGCTTTCCCTAATTAACACTGATGCGAAAATACTGGCCAAACTGATTGCCAAATGACTGCAGCCGCTTATGCCCATTATCGCTAGACCGGACCAATCCGGCTTTATCCCCGGGAGGTCCACCTCCCACAACCTACGTACCTTTTTTTCTATACTTCACCAGTTAGACCCCAACCTACCTGCGCTTTCTGCGTTCTCAGATGCTATGAAGGCCTTCGACTCTCTCGAGTGGCCGTTTCTATTCACCATACTCCCCAGGATTGGCATGAGTCCTAATTTCCTAAAACTCATTCATTTACTTTATACCAATCCGACGGCCAGGCTCAAAGTTAACGACTTACTCTCGGAACCTTTTCCCGTAGCTCAGGGCACTAGACAGGGGTGTCCACTGTCCCCCTTACTATTCGCGATAGTTATGGAGCCCCTCGCGGCCAGGTTGCGGCAACACCACACAGCCAGAGGACTTGGTCTCACAGACAGGGGGTTGATCATATCCGCATATGCAGATGATATCACAGTATACATTCGAGAGCCTGACACGAATCTTAACCCCGTGCTGCGCGAGATTCTCCTGTTTGGTGGCATGTCAGGTATACAGGATAATTGGTCCATGTCGACCCTCCTTGCCTTAACACCGGCTCCAATTACATTAGACCTTGACTTCCCACTCACCTGGGCGGATTCAGCATTCAAATACCTTGGAGTATGGCTCTCCAGCGAGATACAGGAAATCTGGCGCTTGAACTATGGCCAACTCATCATCTGGCTGGAGAGCAAGATTTCCTTTTGGATTAAGCTGCCACTGTCGCTTGCTGGCAGGATAGCCATCACTAAAATGATTATATTGCCCAAGTTCTTGTACCTATTTGCCAATATTCCCATCCCCCTCATGCAGGCCTTCTTCAAACGATTACGCTCCCTCTTAGTCACTCTCGTTTTGGCAGGTAAACAGCCCCGCAGTTCCTGGGAAGTCCTGATGCTGCCATTGACACAGGGGGGTCTGGGAGCACCAGACTTTGAGCTCTATGCTCTGAGTGCTCAGGCCCAATACCTTCACTACTGGGTCCACTATATCCCGTTTCAGCCCCATCTGGTGGTGGAAAGGGATGTTGCTTCCCCAGCACCTCTCCCAGCTGCTGCCTATTACACCTATAAACGGTCCAATGTCGAGATCAATACAGTTGAAAATTTACGCTGGGAGGGACTTAGACACCAGGCGAACCTACCAATATTGTACGCCCCATCCATGCCCCTGGCTCACCACCCAAGCTTCCATCCAATGCAGGACACTGGCTCTATACAAAGAGCCCGGCGGATGGGTTTATCCACTTTTGCCGACTTATACCCGGCTAACGAGTTCTTCACTCGGCCACCACAACTGGATGACGCGCGCGCCCCTCTCTTGGACCTCCTACTTTATCACCAACTCAGGGCTAACTGCTGGCAAAAACACAGTACGTTTCCCACAGCACCGGCACCCTTACTCTCGCTGGAAAACATTTTAGTGAACGCCTCGCCTAAGAAACTTATAACCCGCATCTATAACACTACACTGCAAACCAACCCAGTAACTACACCTAATGCGCTGGCGCAGTGGTCCTCCAACTTAGATCCACCACCTACTGACAAACAATGGGGCTTCTGCTGCGCCCAACTTAAACGCCTCTCTCCAAATTATAAGCTGGGACTAATACATTTCAAATACCTGCACAGGCTATACCATACACCAATGCAACTACAGAGAATGGGATTGCGTCCGGACGCCACATGCTGGCGCTGCGCAGACACACAAGCCACCTTTTTACATCTGGCATGGCACTCCGGCCCCATCTTACTGTTTTGGGGTAGGGTATTTGATATTATTCCTGAAGTGACAGGCTTCCAACATGCCCGCACCCCCCTCACTGCCATTCTTGGCCACGTGGCTGATGCTCCTCCAGGCATTGGACGCCTATAAGCCATGATGTTTCTTTTGGCCAAACGCTGTATCGCAATGCACTGGGGCTCATCCCATACACCTAATGTCAACATGTGGATAAAAGACGTGGCCTACTGTCAAGAGATGCTTGCAGCGTATTGGGAGCTGATGCCTACCGCATCACGACCCAAAGACATCTGGGCCCCGTTCACTACATGGGCTGCTGCCCACACCGATGTGACAACTCATGCTCTACAAACGCGCCCAAATCCATAAGCTTACTTATACAGACTGTAAACACAACACATCTTGCTATCACTTCTATTCTTCTCTGACACCACATCCTAGCTCAAACGTGCCACACCTTGTTTGCTCCAACATCTGGCTTTCACATTGCCACGCATGCGTGTCAGAAATACCATGGCCTCTCTGTCTTCCTGTGAACTAACTTATGCATATACTGCTTGAAAATGCCCTGTGGCCGCACTGTAACCATTGCCCTAGCACGCTGTACCCACTGTGATTTGCTGCTGTTATATAGCTACTTGGAAATATGCTATTTTCTTTTATGCACTTGTACCAAATGTGACCAACTGTGACTTGTATGCACCTTGTTTGTTTTATTTGAAAATGATAAATAAAGTCTTAAAACAAAATATCTGTCTTGAAAAATGGGAGCCATTAATGCCTGACAACTTCACTTCAATCACAGCTGCCCTCAAATAAGGGTGTGCACTGGATCCTCTCCACCCTCTCATTGGAAAGAGGCAGCTGACATGCATGGTCTGTTACTTCTGGAGGTCTGCAATAAATTGCTGCAGAGTGAATGTATCCCAGGGAATGAAAAGTCTTTACCCTGAGCTGTGCCTCCTTTCTCGCATTGTATTGCTCTTACTACCTTTCACCTCTTCTGTTGAAATGACAGCTCTCTATGCTCTCCATTTACCTGCTTCTCCTAGCTTACTATGCTATTAACCCAGTTCAACTGCTTGCGTTTCTCCTTGGCCATTACTATACAAAAACTCTCCTATGTACTACATATACCTAAAGTTGCAAAAACCAATAGACATGTATACCTTCTGCTCATACCAGATAGATAATTATATTAATCACTGCAGTGCTTTACATGGGGTAAGAGGAGATCACAGGCCATATTACATGCAGTACTCCATGGCTGCAACAGGAGGGTACACGTATTTGTTGCACCTATGGGGCACTGTAGTATTAAATGTAAATCCGTATTTGTAAAGTGCAAACTACTCACCCTTACGGGTCAAGGCGCTGGGCGCCGTCGTGGAAATGAAGTGAGCTATTGCCCAGAGTCACATGGTGCTGAGCTGAGCTGCCGCCGGAGCCAGGGATCAAACCGTGAGCCCTGTGCTCCGAAGTCAGCTGCCCTGGCCGCTGCACCACACCTCGCCACCTCCACATTACAGAAGGGGATGTAGATACTTGTTCAGTGCCTTCTGTAATACAGATACTGCTGGTATGCAAACAGCACTGAACTATCTTAAGAGGGCATTGCCTCATTTGCATAGGGACATGACCCTGTGCAAATGAGAGACATACTTTGCCTCTGCATCTTTACCATATTATGCACACGGGCACAGATACAGAGTCTGCTAGGAGGCACACTGATTGTGCTTCAAACTGCTTTATACAGCGGATCTGCCTTTCGCTAATGTGCTGCCAAAAAGGCAAGCATGAGTTTGCAACTGCCTTAGGAGTTGCACTTTATCAGTAATATTGCCCCCATTTGCACCTGGTGCACCAATTTGAAGGTGTGCTGCGGTGCAAACAGGGACAGTGAGACCGATTTGTAATATGGCCCCATGTGTTCTTCAAATTGATAGAGGGTGACAAGTGATGAGGATGGAGTTGTGTTCATTCACGACTGGACCACAAACACACCCAAAAATGTAATTGAACTATTCAACCCTTCTGCCAATGATATATAAAGAAGTAGTTGTGTGTCACCTGCATACACGTAAATGGAAATGCCCAATCAAGAAGTAGATGAGAGAGTGAAAAAAGATAAACATTACATAGACGAGACCTAAGCCTTGGGAACCTTCATCTCATCCCACCCCACACACCTGGGGACAGATGTAGACGCAGAGGAAAGCTCCTAACAGTACAGCTTCAGATCTATCAGATAAGAAGAATTATACCCAGATTCTGTCCTTTACTACAAATCCTGCATCATGTTTGTAAAACAAGGGAAGAAAACCAAAGAAAAAAAAGAATATTTTCAGATAATAACTGTCGGAGGGATATACAAAAAATCTGCAGACTTGAAAGTCATCCAAAATGCAGGACATTGAAGTGGTACAGTAACAAAACGGTTGTTCAATGCAAGAAAACTAAGAAAGATGACAGGATAAATCAGAAAGTAGGAAGGAGAAAAGGACTTTGAATAGAGAAATTTAGAACCCCAGCATGTATTATGACATTTATCTTTCATGCATGTGTATTAAAAACACATTTTATTTACTTTTATTGCCATTAAGCTGATATGTAGAAAATTGTGTGTGAGGAGATGATTGATATAGGAGTGCATTAAACATTGTCATTTTTGCAATTTATGCTAAACTTGTAAAGACCGCTTAGATGAGTTCTTATAATGTCATTGTATTGTGGTCACTAGAAACCTGAATTACATTTGCATGATAATGAAAAATCCTCTGGTTTGCAAAAGGGCATGGAATCCAGGGGAGAACCCAGCCGTAGAATTCCATTCACTGTACTATCTCAATAGGTCTGAACATTTTTCATTACCACCTAGAAACTAGTGGGTAGACTCACAAAGGTAACTTATACCTGTGAGTAATTTACACATCTATTGGACTTTTACCATTTTGAATAGCTTTACTACTTTGTATAAAGTTATTCATTGAAGACGTACATGCCTCCAGCCCCTGAGAAAGAGAGTGGAGCTAAACTTATGAGAATATGTTACTACTGCCAAAAATGAAACAGTACTAAGTCCAACACCCCAAATGACCAACCACTAATACTGCAACACCCTCACATACAAATCAATGGAGTTAAGGACTTAAAATAAAACTTCATAGGAAACAATGTAAAATTAAATTTAATTATTTACGATATGTAATCTATAAATAAATGTAATTAAATGGACACAACAATATCAAAATAAAACATATTTATCATTTAATTATAAAATATCTCGGCTTTTTTGGAATAACAAATTAACATACGATTACATTTAATAAGATATAGCTAAATTATCCATAATTAAGTCTAAAGATCCCTTTTAATATTTAGTAGTATATAATAACAACTGTATTTTTTTAGGTGGGAATTTATGATTTAATTTAAAATTCAGAAAACAAATTTTAATTTAATTTAAGATACTTAAGTAATGTAGTTTTCAAATCAAAATTGTTTATCATGCTGGAGCATTTTTCCTTGCATTCTATATTTAAATAAATATAAAAAATTATTTTACATTAATATTTAACAAGAAAATACTTTAACTAATTTTTCCAAGTTTCATAAACTTATTATTGTTTCCCGATTCTTACCATACGCCGATCACCAAAGTTTAGATTTCCCTATGTTAAAGTTCAGGTAATTTTTCCCTACACTTTCCCATAAGAAAATCTCCACCCCAACTGTGAAGTTTTCTCTGAGCTGGGGTAATTTACCACCATTTTGAGGAGCCTTTTGGCGTTAGTAACTTTAAAAGGGTAGTTTCTGCATAGCGATGGGCTTACTCTTTTCTGGGTGGGTGCATATCCCTCTCTAAACCCCTCTCTAATGCTCACGGAATATCTCCTTCTTCCCTTTAGTTGTAGATATTCCTCATATTTTGTCGCTCCCATCTGTCCCTTGCACATTTGCAATTGAAATGTATACTTACGTGTGCAGAGAATCCATAGTCAGGGCTGAGATCTCTGCTCAGAAAGTGATAGGAGAGGTGGAAGCTTAACCTCTACACGTAAGTCTGAGTATAGCATGCTGTAGTGCATTTATAGTACGCTTGTATTATGTTTGAAGTACTATTGTATTACTACAAAACGTATTACAAAATGCAGTTTGTGAACAGGCCCTCAAGCATTTGTGAGGTGTGTTGGAATAGACTGTATCACATTTTTTGGTACCCTGGGTTGGTGATTCCCACCGCTGCCACCAATGTGAGAAGCTGGCCTGGTATATGCTGTCCACTAATTAAAGTGGGCACCTTGCACCAGTCCAAACAACCCTTATGGTGATTTAAGAGGTCAAAGATAACCTTAGAAAGCTATCCAAGTGGTAGCTGTGGAGAGCAGCCTTCAGGCTTGGTCTTGAAGGAATGTTAAGCAGCTTGTTTTACTAGAATGCAACCTTATTGTATTGGTTAAATGGAAGGAGAACCACACAGTAGTTATAAAAATATGTATTTATTGTTATAACACACCTTAAATACCTCACAGTATCTGCTACACACAGATAAACACAAAGCACACAATACTGTAGTACAGAAACAATCGTAAGTAGCACTAATACACAGTGGGCTCCAGGGGGAGACCAAACCATATTCTAAAATAGTGGTATAAGAACCACGACTCGAGTCAAGACAGTGTCTAGAGGGTGTAGAATTGCTGGGACCCCAAGGAACCACCCAAGGTGAGTAAGTAGGGACCCCACGGAGGACGGGTGCAGTGTGAGAACACAACTGCGTGCTACTTACAATTTAATGGGAGAGTCGCGGTTGCAGTTTCAAAGTTTAAGGACTCTTACCAGTGGATTACGAAGAAACCCTTTAGAACATAGAAGGTTGGAGAGCCACCCCACCTGTGGATACTGAAGTACCAGAGTTACCTATCCCAGGGAAGCCGGGTGCATAGGGTCAAAGTGGCGTCGGAAACTGCTGTAGTTCTCAATGGCAGTCTTCAAAGAAATGCCACTGCAGGAAAGAAGAAAAGTGTCCGGTGGAACCCACAGGTGGATTCGTGGTGGAAGGAACCTGAAAGCAGAGGGGACAGAGTCTGGGTTACTCAGGAGTGACCAGGGGCTCGGTAGACGAATGCCCACCGATGTCGGGTGCTTCAGGTGGGAAGTTGGAGACCTTGACTCTACAGCTGCAGGGACCAGAAGACGTTGAGGATGACCAGGAGCTGGATACGAGCTGTCCCACAAATGATATTGAGTGCTGAGGGGTTGGTGTCCGGCGGGAGCACCAACAAGCCTTGGCAACGGCAACCCACAAAGAAGGTCAAAGAAGGTTACGGTCTGGCCCAGCAAGGACCAGGGGCCTCACCACACCAAGGGGAGTCAGGGCAGGCCTGGAGCAACCAGGGTAGCCCAAGAAAAGCAGTGTTGTCCCTCAAATGGACCCACAGGCCGAAGGTACAGGAGTCGCAAAGGGACCTCTATCAGTTTCACGAAGTAACGGCTTGCAGGGCACAGAGTGCAAGGAGGCTGAAGTCCTTTGTACAAAATGTGCATAGAGATTAGGGCTATCGATAGCTGAATGCACTTAGTTGAGGAATGCCAACAAGCTCATGCACTTGCAAAAGTATGTGGTGCACAGGGGTTCAAGTTATGTGATCCCCACGAAGGATACTGGCCTCAAACTTGGTGAAAAGGCAGCTCAACCTGAAGAAACATAGTAACCAACATCCTGTGTTGCTGGAGCCTTCGGAGTCTGCAGAAGCTCAGGATCAGCAGACTGGTCAGCTGCATTATGGTGCCTGCGAATGCAGGGGAGTGACTCCTTCACCCCAAGGGAGATAACTTTAGTTGTCCTTGATGCTCCACAGGTCCTGCATGGAGCCTGTATGGTGCATGGGCACAGACAATGCTTTGGACAGAGAGGGAGACGAAGTCGGGGCCAGTTGAAGTCCCGTGAAATCCAGAGTGTCCAAACGGTCGAACGTCAGTGGTTTCTTGATCAGAATCTTGTCCACGTTGAATCTAGGGTCCCACAGCCAGGTAAGCCCTTTTGTACCCACGGGAGAGGGTTGGGCAGATTCAGGGGACCCTCCCAGGGGAGGGTCAGGACAGTGGGGAGGATACTCCCCTGTCCTTTGTACAGTTTCGCACCAGAGCAGGAGCCAACGGCTCCCAGGACTGGTTTGAACTGGACTATGCACAGGGACATCAAGTGTGCCCCAGATGAAGACTTTAAGGCACTTTGGAAGTGCACCCACCCAGCCCCAAAACACTAAATCCTGTCTGGGAGGTGGTCACACCTCCCTATGACAGGATTCCTATTGTGCTGCCTTCCTCTGCTCGAGCTTGGCTCAGCAGCAGGAGGGCCGAAATGTGTCGGCGGCAACCATTTTGTGCTGTGTGGGTCGAGAAGGCTGGTACCGGGAAGACCAGGGACCCCACGAAGCTCACTTCAGAAGGGTGGAATCATACCTCCCAAACCGGTTACCGATGTGGAGGTATGATTCCAAGGTGTTTGATACCAAACATGACATGGTTTGTTGCAGACGTTTTTGACATCGCCTTTTACGCGAGCATGTAATGCACCTCTACCTATATGTCTGGCTGCGTCACCGACAACCCGGGAGAATGGTCTCCGAAGGCTGCAGAGGGGCTCTGCTCATGCAGGGGCACCCTCTCACGTAAAACCCAGCACCCTGCCTTCAGGATTGTTAAGGTCTGCTAGAGGGGTGACTTATAGGTTTTAAGTGTAGTGACCTATAGATATAGTAAACCTATATCTAAAGTAAGTGGTGCATGCACCATCTCACACAGGCTGCAATGGCAGGCCTGTAGTTCTATTTTGCATGGCCTCTCATGGGAGGCATAATACATGCTTCAGCCAATGGGAGGCATCTGGGGTACCTATGCCCTGGGTACATGTGTACCATATACTAGGGACTGACAAGGGTACCCCAGTATCCAATCTGGAGTGTACCTAAGTACATGCTTGACATTTTAAGGAGAAAGCAGATAGACTGGGTCCTGATTAGCAGGATCCCAGTCAGACTAGTCAAAAACAGTGTAACATCAAGAAAAAAGTGGGGGTAACCATAAGAAGCAGATCCTACTTTCCTACACAACCCCCCTAAATGTAAGGAGCTGAGACTAACCTTGCCCATTTGAGTCTTCATGCTCTAAGTGAAAATATCTGGAGAGTCCATCTGCATTGGCATGGTTACTCCCAGGTCTATGTTCCACTGTATAGTCCATCCCCTATAGGGAAATGGACCACCTCAAACATTTGGGGTATTCACCCTTCATCTGTTTTAGCCATAAGAGGGGCTTAAGGTCTATCTGAACAATGAAGTGAGTGCCAAACAAGTATGGCCTTAGCTTCTTCAGAGCCCAAACCACAGCAAAGGCTTCCCGCTCAATGGCTGACCAACGTTCCTCTCTGGGGGTGAACCTTCTGCTAATAAAAGCTACTGGTTGATCTTGACCCTCTGCATTAAGTTGTGACAACACAACCCCTACCCCCAATTCAGATGCATCTGTTTGGACAATGAATTGTTTGGAATAGTCAAGACTCTGCAGAATGGGAGCAGCGCACATGGCCTGCTTGAGATCATCAAATGCCTTCTGACAGCTAACTGTCCACTGAACTTTCTTGGGCATTCTTTTTGAAGTAAGATCATTCAAGGGAGTCACTATAGATCCATATCCTTTTACAAATCTTCTGTAGTACCCAGTCAGGCCCAAGAAAGCTCTGTCCTGAGTCTTGTTAGTTGCAGCAACACAGTCCATGATGGTCAGGATTTTGCTCTGCAATGGTTGGACCTGGCATCCAACCACAAGGTGGCCCAGGTACACAACCTTACTCTGCCATATCTGGCACTTGGTGGCCTTGATAGTGAGACCTGCTCTCTGCAGAGCCTCCAAAACATTCTTCAGGTGGACCAGGTGATCCTCCCAGGTGGAACTAAAGACAGCTATATCATCAAGATATGCTGCACTATAGGCTTCCAGGCCTGTAAGAACTTTATTCACCAGCCTTTAGAATGTGGCAGGTGCATTTTTCAAACAAAAGGGCATCACAATAAATTGATAATGCCCACTAGGGGTTGAAAATGCTGTTTTGGGTTTGGCATCCTCAGCTAGTCTGATTTGCCAATATCCAGCAGTGAGGTCAAATGTGCTCAGGAACTTGGCTGAGGCCAGAGTGTCAATGAGTTCATCTGCCCTAGGAATAGTATGAGCATCAGTCCTAGTGACCGCATTGAGCCCCCTGTAGTCCACAAAAAACCTCATTTCTCTCTTACCACCTGGGTATGAGGTTTGGGTATCAGGACCACTGGACTAGCCCAAGGGCTATCTGAGGGTTCAATCACTCCCAATTCCAGCATCTTTTGGACTTCAGTCCTGATGCAATCTCTGACATGGTCAGGCTGCCTGTACATCTTATTTTTAACAGGTAGGCTCTCACCTGTGTCCACTTCATGGGTACACCAGTTGGTCTGACTAGGAGTCAAAGAAAACATATGCCTGTATTGATTGAGGACCTTCCTGCAATCAATCTGCTGTTGCTCAGTGAAGCTGCCTGCCAAAGCTACACCATCAACTGAGCCATCATCAGGGTTCTGTGAGAGGAGGTCAGGGAGTGGGTCACTCTTTTCCTCCTGTCCCTCATCAGTAGCCATGAGCAAGCCCATGTCTGCCCTGTGCACATAGGGTTTGAGCCTGTTTACATGGAGCACCCTATGGGGGCTCCTAAGAGTTCCAAGGTCCACCAAGTAGGTGACCTCTCCCTTCTGCTCAAGAATAGTATGTGGTCCACTCCACTTGTCTTGGAGGGCTGCTGGGGCCTCAGACTCCAACACCCATACCTTCTGTCCTGGCTGATAAACAGTCAGTAAAGCCTTTTGGTCATGCCAAGCTTTTTGCAATTCTTGACTTGCCTCAAGGTTTTTGCTGGCCTTCTTCATGTACTCAGCCATTCTGAATTGGAGACCAAGTACATAGTCCACAATGTTTTGCTTAGGTGGTTTGAGACATAACTCCCATCACTCCTTCACTGAACACAGGGGACCCCTAACTGGATGCCCAAACAGAATCTCAAAAGGGCTGTAGTCAACCCCCTTCTGTGGGACCTCTCTGTAGGCAAAGAGAGGGCAGGGCAACAGGACACCCCATTTTCACCAAAGCTTTTCTGGGAGGCCCATGATCATGCCCTTTAGGGTTTTGTTGAACCTTTCAACCAACCCATTGCACTGTGGGAGATAGGGTGTGGTGAACTTGTAGTTCACTCCACACTCCTTCCACATTGCAGTGATGTAACTGGACATGAAGTTTGTACCTCTGTCAGTTAAGACCTCCTTAGGGAAACCCACTCTGGAAAGAATTCCCAGGAGGGCCCTGGCCACCACAGGTGCTGTGGTCGTTCTAAGGGGTATTACTTCTGGATACCTAGAGGCATGGTCCACCACCACTAGTATGTAACTGTGCCCAGATGCAGTAGGAGGGTTCATGGGACCTATTATGTCATTCCCAACCCTCTCAAAGGGAACCCCCACCACAGGTAGTGGTATGAGGGGGGCCTTTGTGGTACCACCTGACTTACCACTGGCTTGACAGGTGGTGCAGGAGCGCCAAAACTCCTTGGTGTCCTCAGACATTTGAGGCCAGTGAAAGTGAGGGACAAACCTGTCCCAAGTCTTACTTTGGCCTAGGTGTCCTGCCAAGGGAATGTCATGTGCCAAGGTGAGTAGGAAACCCCTAAACTATGGCCAACCTCCTGGTGGCACCAGGCTTGGGGTCTCTACCCTCTGAGAAAAGGAGTCCCTCATCCCAATAGATCCTGTGGGATCCACTGACACTCCGCAGCCTCAGCAACAGCTTGCTGTCTGAGAGGTTCAAGAGAGGGGCAGGTTTGCTGCTCCTGGCTCAGTTCTGCCCTGGAAGGGCCCCCTGTCCCCAAGAATTCAACCTGATCAGGTTCAAGTTCATCTGAGACAGTTCCTTCACAGGGACTGAGATCATCTTCCTCAAGAGACTGATCCTCTCTCTGAGCCTGGGGGGAAGACACAGCCTTACCCCTCCTGCTCTTTCTCTTGGAAGGCACCTGGTCCATCCTTTCAGGATACAGGGCCGTTTTCAGTAGAAGTCAGTTTGGCTTGTGACCTGGTCACAGCAAACACATCTGCAGAGATGCCTAGCATTGCTGCATGGGTCCTAAGTTCCACTTCAGCCCAGGCTGAAGTCTCCAAATCATTGCCCAACAAGCATTCCACTGGAAGGTCTGAGCTAACCACAACTTTCTTAGGGCCAGTTACCCCTCCCCAGCTGAAATTAACAACTGCCAAGGAATGATCAGTCCTGACATTGTTAGCATTGGTCACTTGGTACATCTCACCAAGTATGATCTGGTCAGGGCCCACAAGATCTTTTGTCACCATAGTGACACTTGCACCTGTGTCCCTGTATGCCATGGACTCCTTACCATTGATCAAACTCTGCTGCCTGTATTTGCCCAAGTTACTGGGACTGACAAATAAGGTGGCAATATCCATGCCACCATTACAGACAAGTACAGCCTGAGCTGGAGTTCTGACTAAGCCAGAACCCATCTCAGAGCCCACGGTTAACCCTACTAATCCCTTGCTCCCTGTACCACCACTTGAAACTGTACTAGGGTGAGAAGTTGCCTTAGGGGCAGTGGTGGTTGGAGTTGAATCCTTGGCCTTTGGACAATTGGCATCTTTTGTCCAATGGGTCTTTTCTTTTACATAAGTAACACCAAGGTTTCTTTTTGCCTTTCCCTTTGTTGGATTGTGACTCCCCCCCAGATGCAGGTTTTTGGGGCCCTGATGAAGACTTGTCATGTTTACCCTTGTCCCTACCCTTATCTGAAGTTTTAGCATCTTCCTTCTTTTGGTCACCACCATGGTTCTGGTTTCTTTGCTTCACCCTGGTTCTGACCCATCTATATGCCTTCTTTCCCAATTCTTGGGGAGAAGTCAGATCAGAGTCAGCCAGGTATTGATGCAACAACTGATTTTGGCTATTATTAAGGATTAACCCTGGGTGGAGTTCGCGTAGCCGCGCGGCAAAGCGAAGCGCCCCAAAAACTCTGCGACGCTATGCGGAGTTACATGAGCATGCGGAGTTACATGAGCATGCGGAGTTGCTTGTTCCGCATGCTCGAGCATGCTCACACATGCTCGCAAGATGTTTTTGACGTTCGGCAACACAGATTGCGTGTTTGGGGGGAAATATCGAGCGAACTTCACCACGTGGTCGCCAATGGGCGCGGCCATCTTGTTTTCCTAGTCTTTGCATGGTTCTGGGGCATGTTTTTCATCCCTCTCTAATCTTTTCAATTCTTTGTCTTTTACACTGTTTTTTTGAACTTTTTTATTTATTAACTATCCCTCTCTCTCCCTAAGTGTATATTTTGTGTTTTATTTCTACTTCTACTGTGTTTTTTTACTGTTTTATATTACTTGCTCTTTTACTTTCCTACTTCTTCTCATGACTTTATTTTTTACTCCTACATTTTCTTTTCCACCCCCGCCCACCCAGAACCGTGACTAAGGCGATCTCTACCTCTAATATTAAGGGGAAGGGGAAGGCGCCTGCACCCAAGAGTCGCCTTACTGGCGGCAGACAGAGCCCGGAAGGGGTACAGCCCCGGGCCCTTTTCACCGAGGCAGAGGTGGCCGCCCTTGATTTTTTTGTACAGGGCCACCTCCCCTTAACATTGGCAGCAGATGGCAGGCCCAGTTCCGGTTACGCTACCCAGGAGCATCACCGAGGGTGCGCCGAGCAGTGTTTCCCTGCTCTGGGGTCCGGTGCACCCATAACCATCTGACTCACCGGTGGTCAGACATCTTGGACGGGGAGCAGGACCTGCTGGACCTGCTAGTTGTTGAGGTTGTGGGGCTTGGTGAGTAGCTAATTATAGTAGTATTGTGTGTTCTGTTCTGTGTTATTCTTATTGCGAATATTATTTTTTTCCCAAATAGCAAGAATGCTGCTGCTTACATGCAGGTAAGTTACGTTTAAAAATCTTATGTGATTATTATTCTTCTAGACAGGTGCTCGGCGCTACTAATCTTACTTGTTTACAACTTTGCGCTCGCTTGGGCTGAATATGTAAGAGAGTTTAGAGAACTTAAGTCAGGTAATGCTAGAGAGACTCCAGTCCTCTCCTTTGTCCTCCTGTCACTAAGATAGTGGTGAATTGATAGGTAGTTTAGTTACTTAGTATTAGTTGGTAACTTTTTAGCGGTCTGCATGACGCGTCCTCTGTCACGTCACGTGCTGCTGAGTGCTGACTCCAGTCCTTAGTAGAACCTTTTGTAGTTTGTTAATGAGTAATATAGCAACTAAGGGGCCTATTACGATGGCGGTCGGAAAACGTCCCCGACCGCCATGGTAGCGGGAAAAGACCGCCCGCATGGACCGCGACATCACCGCCGGAAGAATTACGATGACCCACGCTCGAAATCCGACTGCGGCAGTCTGATCGCGGACCTTAACATTGCGGAGGTTGCTGCTGCCCGCAGCACCGCCGCAATGCCGAAAGGAGCATGTCCTGCATTTCCCTGCACTGCGTGGCAGGCACAGGCACTGCACAGTGCCTGCCACCTAGTACAGGGAAATGTAGGGGGGGACCATGGGCACCCCCCCAGTGTACCCACACCCCCCCAACACATTGGGGGCCTGCAACGGGCCCCGGGAAGACATTCTCTGCATGCCTTTCCATGGTGGTTTGACTGCTGAGGAAAGGCTGGCTACCGCCGGCATCATAATCCTGCCGGCGGAGCCTGCTCTGCACGTCACCATTATCCCGGTCCTGCTCCGTCCGCCAGGCAGGAGTGCGGATGGCAACCAGCGGAAAAGCGGCGGTCGGAATTTCCCACCGCTGCGGTCACCACCGCCATCCTAATTTGACCAGCGGTTTTCTTGGTTGTGATCGCGGGCGGATGTCCACCGCCGGTCCGGCGGGCGCCACCGCTTGCCCGGTGGTGGACATCCGACCACCATCATAATAGATCCCTTAGTCATCAGCATATCATCAGCAACCAACCAACAATTTGGTGTATGCAAATTTATGCATGCATCCATCTATGCATTTTTGAGGACTAAAATAAATGGAAATGCAGACCTAGTGAACAATTGGCCCGTCAAAGGGGGTTGATTCATTGATTATTTCAAATGAGATTGAAACCTAGAAGAAGCAAATATATTTTTGGCAATTCATTTCCAATGTCTTTGGAATAGGTGGGCTAGGTCAGGTGGTACTTAGGTTTAGGATTCTGGAATCAGAATGGAACACTGGATTAATAAATAATAACTAGACAGTCCGCAAATCCCGCGATACTACTAGTCGATCAGATTAGATAGGTCAATTTTATTGCAATTGTTGTTTCCAAAAATGTTTTTAGAGCGTTTTTTCAAATATTTTATTTGTTTCACACCAATCATTAATGTTTGTCTCTTTCTTTATTATATCTTACATGATCAGCACCCAGGGGCAAGAAGACTACGGGGTCTGAGGCGGGAGCTGGAGATGCCACCCAGGGCCAGGACCGCTCCTCTACCGAGGGCTCTGCTGCTGGTCCAGGACAGCTCCTCTACCGAGGGCTCTGCTGCTGGCCCCTGTAAGTCCTCCTGTTGTTAATATTAATAATGATATTTCTCTAACTTTTACTGCACCTTATTTTTTCCGAACTATTATTTCCGTTTCCTAATTCTTTTTTTTACCAAATTTTCTTCGATCTATATGTTTCTAAATTCTTGTTACCCCTACCTCTAACTGCCTTTGACTCTGTACTACTACAAAGAGTCTGTCTGTAGCTTAGGCAGTTGGCCACTCCTTATTTTTAAAACGTTTTAAAACTCAGATTCACCAATAGCTCTAGCCACTGAGTCCAGTCCTTTGGGTTGCCCTCTTCTTAATCTTGAGAGGCTTTTCGACAATTGCCACCAACAAAATGCCCAACCAGATATTTTACTATTTTTGACAGGATAGGACATACTACTACTGTCTACTCTACTCTAGTACCAGATTTGTACTAGTGATATATGTGGTGTATGTATGTAATGTATTAACTATTTTCAATCTTGCTAGTGAAAAAGAATAAATAGGGGGAGGCGAATCTGGCATCTAAAAAATGTGTAATTTTTTTTCCAGGTGTACCGACCACCAGTGCCCGGGCCAGCGGCGGGGCAGGCGACGCCAGCCAGGAGGAAGCAGCGGATGCGGCAACTGCCGCAGGGGTGGGTGAGCCAGCAGCAGTGGCGGGCGGTGGTAAGTTATACTTATATTCCTTACTTATTGACAATAGTTACACACTCGCTGCAAGGGTGTACACTGTATGTTGAGAGAGACTAAGTTGTTGTGAACAACGATTGAAGAAGAAGACACCCTTTACTTAGCATAAGCAATAGCATTAGCGGCGGGAGTTGAGTAACTAATGGCCTCTTCTATCTGACTTCAACTCAGCTTGGAAAGTTTTATGGAGAAGACTAAGAGTCAGACGACCTTGATGGATGCATTGAACAAAAAGGGAAAGAAGGATGGAAGGAGGAAGGATGGGCGAGATGTAATATATGACTGGCAGAGAAGGATGCGTGGGATGCATAGGTGGCTGATAGGAATCGGATGCATGGGTGGTTGAAGGATGGGTGGAAGGTGAAAGAAAAGATACCTGCCTGGGTGGGTGAAACTGTATGGGTGATAGGAAGAATCCTCCGGGGGGTTTCATGGGTCAAACTCAAAGGCAAGCAAGGAAGGACGCATAGGTGGTGATTTAAAAAAAAATAACAAATGTATGTTGTGGGTGAAACTAAGGTTTGTTGAGAGATTAAGAAGAATGATAGACTTGTTTACTTTGGATGCCTGGATGGTATTCAATCATCATAGCATAGGTGGAGACTGTCACTGGATGAAGAGTCTTTGAAGAGAATGTAAAAGAAAAATAAACCGCGCCAGAGTAGCAAAGCCAAGGAGAATAGAAGATTATAATAAAAAAATATATAAGGCTAGAAGAGCAATGCAATGATTGATAAATGGAAAAATCGCTGGGAAGAGAAACAACAGGACTGTTTTTTTGCAAGGTTTTTGATTCAAGGTTGTATTTTCAGAATACTCCCTTGACTCACAGTAGTTTGCAAGCACAGCATATATATTGTGTATGTATGTTATCAAGCGCCTCCCTCCGACTCCGAGGCCCACTCCCTACCTATGTCATTTATTTTCGACTATGTCAGCCTGCCATGGGTGGCCTATCGGCTACATGACACAATCAATCAAAAGTACCTCATGTTGTCCCATATATAATCAATGATCATTTGGATCAGATATCATCTGCTTTGTTGTAGTAGTCAGGGTGAAAGTGAAATTGAGCAGTTGCCATTGATGTAACAGAGTATGGCCACCCATAATAGAAAAATAAGATAATTGTGTAGTTGTAGACTACAGCTTCCCCACCTGCAGACAGTAGTAAATAAAAATACACTGAGTCTGCGACACGAGTATGTTTGAATAGGCGCAAGCTGACTGAGCTGGCATGCCTACAACAAGGTTAATTTAGCTAAAAAAGAGAGAGAAGAAGAAGACTTGTCTACTCCATAGTGCCCAGTAGTAATAATGCCTGAAACTCCCACAAATGTTAGAGGCCGAGGAAGTGGGAGGATACCACAAATGTTATGTACTGTGTTTGCTAGTGCTACTGTACCACTATGTGTAGAATTAATTTTGTGTTACTGTTTTGCTAAGAGTATTGGTTACAATTGTCTTTTTTCTTTCTTGATATAGCAACTCCTTCCCAACCAAAAGCACAACCAAACAGGAAGGAGTTGGCAGCCATGGCCCGGTGCCGGAAGCTGGAGGCCATCTGCAAAGAATATCAGCGGCTGGTGGTTCTGGCAGAGCAGAAGGAGGAGGCGGCAGCAGCTGCAGCCTCCTCCAATGCCTTGGGCCCCAGCCAGGCCCCCCAGTGGTATGGCGCCGCGGTCTGGCAGCCGCCGGCCGCGCTTCATTCAACACTGCTTCCCCCCCTGTGGATGCAATTGTAAAGCATTCAAGCGGCGTATGCTCCTCCGGGTGGTGCGCCTAGAAGAGCGGATAATGGTCCTGGAGGGTAAAAAGTGAGCCCGCCGCTAGAACTCGGTCGCATTGCCCCTTTTTTAATCTTTATTTTGGTGGGTGGGAATTGGGCTTTGGGGAAAAGTTGGGGTTTATATTTGTTATTTATTATGGACAATGGACTCGAGCGGACATTGGTTGGTCTCTTTCTTTATCTTTGGACATTGGTTGGGGTTAGGGAGAGAGGTGGGTCAGGTGTTGTGGGATTTTTACATTAGTTTATTTTGTTAGGGGAATAAATTATTTATATGATGTAAATGTTTTGTGGGGGGTTACTCTTTTACTTCACATGGTTTCCTTTGCTGCTGCAGGGCCGCAGCCAGTTTTTGATTTAAATAATCTGCCGATAGTGTAACACACGAACAGATAGATGCGGTACCCTCACTTGTGAGTGACTTGTCCTACTAGTATTGTCAGTCTCTCCTCCTAGTCTATGCAGTCTGCAACTGGAGTCGGAACGGAAGGGTGTGGGTTTGTGAATTAATGAATTAATTTCCATATTATTAATTATGCCTCCCCCAACCTTCTTCTCTTACCTGTGATTGATGTTTATTCAAACTTAGGCAAAGCGATGGCTGAATGGTGATGATGGTTTGGTTTCCCAAGATGCCATGGTGGTGGTGGTAGTAGTAGTAGCAGACACTGGTAGTAGTATTTGCAAAAAAAGAAAATGAGACAGTCAGTCGCCTGAGGGAGACTTGGGAAGGAGTAGTAGAACGAAGTACACTACACAAGAAGACTGCCAAACAAGAAACCATGATGATAAGCAATGCTAAAGTAAAATAAAACATAATGGTGGCGTGGATAGCCTAGTACAAGTTACAAACTGTAGTTGACTCAACCTATGATGTGGACAAGCGTAACCTTTAGTGCTGTAAGGATGATGAATTGATGCCAGCTATTAATTATGATGGATTATGTTCCTCTGGAAAAAAAATTGACTTGCAAATACTGAGCATGGGTGGGCAAGCAGAAGAAGATCCTCACCCTACCTTGAGTTAGTGTTGCTTTCACCACAACCGCCCCAGCAAGTGTGTGATCAATTATTGGTGTAAATTAATTTAATTTAGTCACACCTCAATATAAATCACACAGCCCGGGGGAAGAGGGTTAGGGTTTGATGAATGGTTGGGAAGGAGATTTTGAGGGAAAGGTTTGACAAAGACAAACACTACACATGGACAACACACAATCTTGGCAGACCATCATAAATCTGTTAAGGGAGAAAAAGGAAATGCATGCATGATGATGACTTGATGGTTAATGATGAGTAGTACTAGACTAGTAGTACAGGCCAGGGCAGTAGTATATTATTAATTATTATTATTATGCAATTGCCTTGCCTGTCTGCCCCCAGAGAGACCCAAATTACATACATTTTATGTTCTGTTGTACTGGGATTCCTTTTAAAGCTAGAAAAGAAAATAGAAAAATAGCTGTAGGGGTCAAATATATGAGCAAACATAATAAACAACAACACACACAGTCGTAAAATGATTGAAGAGAAAAAATGAATCAAGTGAAATAAAAAAAGACAATACTATAAGTTACTATGTTATGGTCAAATTGGGAGTTGCATCTCGGCATTCCTCTTGGTCCTTCCTTCCATGGATGCTCCGTCCGTCAATCTTGGGTGCCACTGCCTGCCTGGCGGATGCGGATTGGTAAGGAAAGTGTGAGTTGTTTTTCCCAGCATAGCACAGGGTAAAGGCCGGCCTGTAAGTGTAGATGGAAAAACAAAAGGGATATTGAAAAATCAAGGAAAAAAGTAAAGTTAAAATGCATAAATTATGGAGGAGTACAACAAGATCACTTTCAGAGGCGGCATGGCTAAATCATGTCTACTCTGTTTCCAGCATTAACCTACAACAACAACAGGACAGAGCAGGCCCGCAGCATCCACCCAACCTCCACTTAGCTTAGATTTTGAGCCAGACAGAGCACACATATACAACAACATAGCATTTTACAAATTAAGTAACAAAATCAATGCACCGCTGTCAGTCATACCACTACACTAGCCTCCACCACTACACAGACATTTAGGTCTGCTGTGGTTGTTGTTGACTTGTTTACCTTTTAGGCCACTTCATGAAACGCCCCGAGTTATTCCATCAATCATCTCTCATCCTACTGACTGATTGCGACGAATATAGTATGGTCATCATGGTGTTCAACTCTGTAGTGTACCGAGTGAGTCCAGATTCCATATTCAAAAATGCAATGGATCGGCCTGCAGTAGAAGTACAATTTTGTTATTAAACAACAAGAAGGGAAATATTGACTTTAGTCACTTTTTTGTGTGTAGATTAAATACAAGTACACTTCATGCACAACAACAACAACACAAACACCAATCACTCAGAGTCAGCGTCCAATTCATGCCATCATCATTACCTGTTCTTAAGGGGCAGTCCCTCTCAGCTCAGAAAGGAGGATAGCTATAGTCATGTTCTTTGGAGGGACTCAATGGGGCAGCGCAGGCACACATTTCTTGTACTATTCTCCATCCAATGTCTGGCTTGAGGGAAATTGATTTCGGGCGACTCAGGAGGAGTGGCCTGGAGCAGTGGACTTACATCTTTAATGACTGCACACAGTTGCAACTCCAATCCTGCAATAAAAGAGTAACACAGTGGTGATGGATTTGTTGTGATTCGAACCAGAAAGACAGAGACACACACAAATAATTAAAGTAAATAAGGAAGAAAGAAAGTAACAAGTTGAAAGCCTAGTTGTCAGGGAAGTAGAGCTTGTCCTCAAACTCTGGTGGTTCACCCAGAAGTAGGTCATCTAACACACTACTTCCTTGACCTAAGTCGCTGTCATCATCTTCCTGCTGTGCTACTTCAGGTATGGTGTAATCCGGTGGTATAAAGTGCTGATTCATTTTGATCATGGTTAACCTCTGCACGTTTTGTGGTGAGAGACTGGTCTTTTTCACTGTTACCACGGCACCAGCAGCACTGAAAACACGCCCAGAAAAGACACTTGCGACAGGCCAAGCCAGATAGTTTATCGCCAGCCTGCTGAGCACTCGCCATTGGCCCCTTTTCCCAAACCAATACACCAATGGATTTTGATCAATGTAGACCTCTGTTGGGTCATCCAGATAGGCCTGGACCATCCGCTCAATGCTCAGGGGTGCTCCGCTTTGCTCGACCTCTTTTGCCTTTGCCTCAGCACTGGACCTAACAAGCCCTTGCCAAAAATACCATTCCTGTTCCGATTTTACTGGGGCTGATGATCCTGTTCTTGCTGTTGTTGATGTTGTTCTTGGTGTTGTTGGTGGTTTTGACAGCTGTGAGCCAACCGCACTGCCCTCAGGCTCTGAAGTTGAACTTGACGCCGGCTGCCCTGCAGTACTTGTTGTGGGCTGGAGTAGCGGGCCTCTAATTCCCAGCCGTTCATTTTCTAAGCGACTGGCTTCCGCAGCTTTCCAAGTTTTTTACTTGGCAACATCCATTTCTGAAAAAGGAATCAATGTGTTAGTGTTCAGTACTGCTTTGTACCGTGGATCCAGAATTGTGGCAGAAATGTAATGGTTAGATGACATAATGCCTCATTGCACCCTTGTATTTTTAGATAAGCGAAGGGTTAAGCTCTCCACCAACTCATATGCTTCTTTTTTTTCCTCCACACCTGCGTACATTGTAGACACCCCCTTCAACTGTTCCTGTAGCATGTGCAACATTGGGATAGCTTGGCCCATAGTACAGTCCTCCTTGCTGACTTCACTTGTGAAGAGCTCGAAAGGAAGTAGCATCTCTGTCAGGCATTTAACTAGGACCCATTGGTCCATCTCAACGGTCATGCCTTTTACAGTAGCATCCCCTCTTCGCATGACATATTCATTAATTGGTCTGTACTGCTCAAACAGACGTTCAAGCATGTAATAAGTTGAGTTCCAACGTGTTGGCACCTCCTGGATGAGTGCTTTAACTGGCACTCTATGCTCACGTTGAATGATCCTCTGCTGCTTCCGGGCTTTAAAAGAATGGCTGAAATGTGTGCAGATTCTTCTGCAGGTGGTCAGTAAGTTGCTGACTCGGTCTTCTTTTTTCAGAACGTCTTAAACAATAATGTTAATGCAGTGCGCCAAACACAGGACCCTGAAATAGCCACCATTGTACATGGCCCTAACTATATTACTGCCATTGTCCGTGGCAACAAACCCAATGTTAAGCCCTCTTGGGTGCAGCCATTCAAAGACCTTGCTGTTAAACTCTTCCAAAATGTTTGCAGCAGTATGAGATTTCTCCATGGCGAACATGGCTACAGTTGCATGTTTCCGAGTGGCATTAAAAATCTCAGCAGTGTCAACACCTGCAGATATCTTTCCTCTAACCCCCACAAAAGAGATCAAGGGGCAGATTTACAAGAAAGTGACGCATCTGTATAGATGCATCACTTTCCCTGCGCCACCCTTAGAAACCCTTGCGCCACCATAGATGCGCCGTATTTAAAATACGGCGCACTATGGCGCAAGGATTGACAGATGCGTCAGAAATTCTGATGCATCTGTTGGAGGAAAAGTCACGCATTGCTGGAGTCGTGTCGCAAGCACGACGCAACTCCAGCAATGCGTGTTGCGGCCTATTACAAATACACTGCGTCACTCCTTACGCCTGCTTCAAGCAGGCGTAAGGTTTTGACGCAGTGGCGTCCTAAAAGTGACGCAGTGAAATCTTGTAGATTTCACTGCGTCACTTTTACGAGGCCTTCCTGCGTGGGAATGCCCACCCTGCATACATTATACCTGACGCAGGTATAATGTGACGCAGGGCTTTACAACGTGACGCATCTCCCTAGATGCGTCACGTTGTAAATAGGCCGCATTGTTTGCGCCGCTGTTGCGTCAAAAAAGTGACACAACTGCAGCGCAAAAGTCACGCAAGGGGCTTGTAAATCTGCCCCCAAGTGTGCAGTGATGCACATGTAATCAGTGGCTTGGCAACTGGTCCACATCTCTGTTGTCAGGTGGATAATGTGAACAGCACTCTGCTGCAAAGCTTGTCCAAGCAATTCCAGTGCGTTGTGATGTAGTGCTGGAACAGCAACTCTGGCAAAATAGGACCGGCTGGAAACCTTCCATTTTGGGCAGTTGGCTGTCACAAATTCAAGAAAACCCACTCCTTCCACAAAAGAAAAAGGGAGAAGGTCCAGCGCTAACATTTTAGCCAGCTTCGCATTGTACAAACGTGCTGTTGTGTGGTTGCGTTCGTACTGCCCCTCCGACCTAAACATGCTGGGAACGGTAGCCTGGATTTTTTTCTTTTCTGGTGCCACTGATGCAGGTGTCATCTTCTTGACGCCAGATGTTGTTAGGCTCAACACACGTTTTGTTCCGGGACTCTCTTGCCTGGGACCCCTTGGTGTCTGAGCCTGACTCTTACTCTTGTGCCACTGCGATGTTGCTGATGCGGATCTGGCCGGTACCACTGAACTGCTAGGGACAGGGCTACTTTGTGTACTAGAGAAAATGTCTCCCTCTTGTTCACCTTCCTCCGTGATCGGATGTCCTACTCCTTCATCCCCACCAACAACAATGGGCACAGTTTTTTGGCCGCTAAGGTGCGCCTCTCACTGGATCATGAGGTGTTTTTTCAGATGGGTTAGTTGGGGTACGCTTGGTACAAGCTATGGTATGTTTGGCCTCCGGTACCATAGCTTGTACCAAGCGTACCCCAACTAACACCTTGTCCACAAATGGAGCATATCGCAATGTTCACCTCCTTCCTGCTAACCAAATAGAAGTCCCAAACTGGGGAGGTCAACTTTCTGGAGCTGCTGGTGCCACTTTCAATGCCGGATGAACTAGTAGGTGGGCATGGAGTTTGACTCTCTGCAGTACCTACTTCTACTGCGGTGGTTGTGCTGGATGGAGGTCGCTGCCGGGCCTTTGCAAATGCAAATATGGAAGCTGGAGGTGGTGCTGGTGTTATCTGTGTTGGTGGTATTCGTGCCACATCCCTCACAGCAATTTGAGATCGGGTAATGTCAGTCTCCTCTGGGGCGGGACTAATGTCCATGATGACTGGCTCATCATTATCATCATCCTCCTCTTCTTCTACATCTACCTCCATAACTCTAAGGCTTTCTGGAACCTTCCTTTTCCCTAGCCTTGTTTCGTGGCGTGTCTCACTCTCAGACTGAGGTGGTGGCTTCCAAGTGGCATCTAGATCATCAGAAGGGGAACTTGCAGAAGAACTTAATAGACTAACCCTCCTTTTCCTTGCTGGGGATCTGGAAGACAATGGATCTTCTGAAAGAGTGGCTTGCTCTTCTTCTTCCTTTGCAGGAAGCTCGATTTCCTGAACTGCCCCTACTTCGGGAGGAACAACTACTATTGTAGGCGGTGGTTGCGGCTGTTGTTGTTCACTTATCTGAGTTTCCTGCGTTGATTGGGTACTACTTTGCGATAACGATAAGTCAATTTCAACATCACTGCTCGTTGGCGTTGTCGTGATTAGACTGGCTGCCTCTGTGACAGACATGGGCTTGGGCCTAGGTTGGTGGGGTGGGTCCACTGATGAGGGGGTGCTGCTCCCAGCTTGCTCCCCGGACATCGCTGCTGCAGGCGCAATTTTTTGTTTCCCAAAAAAGATCTTGGGCGGCACACCAGTCTTGGTAAGTGGCAGTTCCTTCTTCTCACTGGCAACTTTCTTGGTACTGGAGGACCTGGTACCTTTCTTTGGGGCCATCTTCTTCAGATGTCAGCAGCACACAGTGGCACAAGTTGAAGAGATGTCTGTGGTCACATGTCACGTGACGTCGTGCGCAGCAGGACTTCTGTCTGGCAGTACAATGGGTGATGACGCCTCCGCCTCTTTTGTGCACCTAAAAGCAAAGAAGCAAGAACAACATCAGTGAAAAGTGGCATTTGTTGTTGTGGTTCAATTACTACTAGTACAAACAAACAAATATAATACATAACTTACTGTGTGGTCACACTTGTTAGTGTTATTATTAATATTATTATATTTTATTAACTCAGTTATTAAAAAAACATAACAACAGTGTAGCCATTTGTGAAACTTTGACAACAAGGGCTTTCATGGTGTACTGTGTACACTCAGGAACGATAGGAAAGAAGAAGAACAAAGACAAAAATACAAATGTAATGGAACCTGTTTGGCATTGTGCATCACGTGGGATGAAGCATTCAGGGAGCTGCAGCTGGCAATGGGGATGGAAGAAGTAAGCCAAGAGGAACAAAGGAATCACATGCAGGCCTACGGAAAAAGCAGCACACTAAATACTGCCAGAAAATGGCCACCAGCCACATGGTCACAGAAGCCCTGGAAAACAATGAACTCAGGCAGGACTATATGGCCAGACAAAGGAGGCATGCTAAACAACACAGCTTTAAAGCAACAATGCAAAAACCAAAATCCACATGGCTAAAAAGGTTTGCAAGTTACACAACAACCACACCACACACATCCAGCAAAGGTATTTATTTAACACACACGAAAAAAGTGAAATACCCCCAAAAAACACATTTTGCAATTTAATCCAATGCCATCCATGCCCTAAATGATGTTTAAATTCAACAGACACCACAGAAACAGTTGTTTCATGTACCCATGAGTGGCTCTGGGCCTATTGGTTGGAAAACCCATTGGCAGACTAGGCCACATAGTGAATCAATTCAAATCAATAATATTGCAAATGTATTAGAAAATGTAGTGAACTGTGCTGCATTTTTTGCTGGGTAAAAGGAGAAAAAATTGCATGCAAATCAACAACAAGGCATGGGCACCACAAAGAAGGCTTACAGGCCTAATGCAGAAGCACACTGGCTGCCTTCACAAAAAGGCCGGCAGCCACATGGCCAGGTCACCACAACAATAAGAAAGGGAAGACAGACAATGCAGGCCTATGGCAAAAGAACACTGACTGCCTTCACAAAATGGCTGCCAGCCACATGCCCAGGCCACAACAACAAGAAAGGGAAGACAGACAATGCAGACCTATGACAAAAGCACACTGGCTGCCTTCACAAAATGGCCGCCAGCCACATGGCCAGGCCACCACAACAGCAAGAAAGGGAAGACAGACAACGCAGGCCTATGGCAAAAGCACACTGGCTGCCTTCACAAAATGGCTGCCAGCCACATGGCCAGGCCACAACAAGAAGAAGCAGTAAGCCAAGACAAACAAAGGAAAGACATGCAGGCCTATGGCAAAAGAAGCACACTAACTACCGC
This sequence comes from Calotriton arnoldi, assembly GCA_963921515.1. Classification (NCBI taxonomy): domain Eukaryota; kingdom Metazoa; phylum Chordata; class Amphibia; order Caudata; family Salamandridae; genus Calotriton; species Calotriton arnoldi. Next base: position 276,131 of record CAWUFW010012242.1, read on the forward strand.
CACAAAATACCAACCAGCCACATGGTCACTCACAACAAGCAGGAGGACTGGAAAACAATGAACTCAGGCAGCCCTATGTGGCCAGACAAAGGAGGCATACTAAACAACACAGCTTTAATGCAACAATGCAAAAACCAAAATACACAGGGCTAAAAAAGTTTGCAAGTTACACAACAACCACACCACACACATCCAGCAAAAGCATTTATTTAACACACACGAAAAAAGTGAAATACCCAAAAAAAACACATTTTGCAATTCAATCCAATGCCATCCATGCCCTAAATGATGTTTAAATTCAACGGACACCACAGAAACAGTTGTTTCATGCACCCATGAGTAGCTCTGGGCCTTCTGGCTGAAAGGCCTATTGGCAGACTATTGGGCTAGTAAATTAAATAAATATTGCAAATTAATTTCAAAAGTTGGAGAAAATAAAGTGAACTGTGCAACATGTTTCCTTTATAAAAGATGAAAAATTACTTACAAAGAAACAACTAGGCTCCTACTGAACTACAGGCCACCCACCACAATACATTTTAAAAAAAAGATGAAATGTACAAAGAAAATGTAGGTGCAATGCCCCAATCAAACAAACAACACCAATTTTCCAACTTACTTGTGAAATCTCAGATTCAAAAGTCCTCAAATCCAATGATATATGATGCAGCAGCCACAAAGAGTGATCCTTCCAGCTCCAAATCCAAATGAAAAGTGAACAGGAGATGGACAAAGCACTGGGAGGAGCCAGCTAGATAGGAACAGGAAGATGGAGACTCTGGGACACTTCCTTCCTCTTAAAAAAAAAGTAAAAAAAGAGAAAGGACTCCTTGCACAAAAAAAGTACAGCCAAATGTCAATTTGAGGAGTTTTTTTTCAATCCAAATCATCATTTCGAGAAGGTTTTGATGCTGCTCGAGAGAAATTCTTCTCCAGATTGCAAATTCTGCATGTTCGGGATCGCGATCTTTGCAAAACTTTCGCCGGAAGTCAGATGGCGCACCCAAATGACGTGTTTGCGATCGCACACTCTTGCGGGACTGTGCGGCCGGCTACCAGATCTTGTGGCACTCGCGAACAGTTGGAAAATCTTGTTGGCGATCACAGGCATCCCGGTAAGCTGCTCCTGCGCGCACGAAAACGCATTTTGAGAGCGCAAACACATAAAAAACCCCACTCCGCTGCGGAGCGCGGAGTTTTCGGTAACTCCGCATTCTACGCGGAACGCAGAGTTGCCAAAAATCCGCACTCTCCGCAAGCGGAGCGGAGTTTACGCCTATTGTTATTAAGGATCTGTTCCCTCATACCTGATAATCAAATTGTACAATCCCTTGAAATCATTCACTTTGCTTCCAAGCAACCAGCCTTCTAGAGCCTTAATAGCACTATCCACAAAATCTACCCAGTCCTGATTCTGTGCCTTCTGGGTGTCTCTGAACTTAATCCTGTACTGTTCAGTGGTTAAGCAAAACCCATCAATGAGAGCACTCTTCAGGACTGAATAATTGTCAGCATCCTCTTCTCTAACAGTGAGGAGCTTACCTCTACCTTTGACAGCAAAGGAGAGCCACCAGATAGCTGCCCACTGCTCTTGTGGGACCCTCTGAACTTTACAGGCCCTCCCTAAAGCAGTTATCCATTTATGATGTCATCCCCAACATGGTAGGGAGGGACAATCTTGCTCAGGTTCCTATTGTCAAAAGAATGTTCCTTAACTCTAGGGACACTGTTGCTGCCACCATGGGACTCAAGTCCCAACTTTTTTCTAGCTCTCTGGACTTCTAGGGACTCTTTATCAAGGGCCAATTGCTCTTGCCTGAGCCTAAGTCTAGCTTTCTCAAGTTCAAGAAATTGGTATTCCCTATCAAAAGAGTGGTCCCCCTTGCTAGATACAGAGGTCCCTACAGACTGTCCTGAGTGATTTCACTCTGCAGAGGGAGATCTAGATCTCCTTGGTAAACTCTGCACTCTTCCAAGAGGGGTGAAGAGGGGGCCATCTTGGCCTTCTTCAGCATCTCCCTGAAGATCCGAGTTGTCCAGGTGGGAACCATCTTGTTCCTCTTGGCCAGGGTTTGAGTTTAGGTCATAAAAGGTGTCACCTCCTGACCTGTTCTCATTCCCTGCTCCACCCACTTTCTCCTGTTCATCTGACCCAGGGGTCTTCCTAAGGTCATCAAGAAGTAAGGCCTCTATGAGGCGTTGAGTGTTGGCATTTCTCCCTGTCTTCAGCTTTCTAGAGGCACACAGGGCTTTCAATTCTTGGAATGAAAGCTCACTGTATGTAGAGGGCAGAGAGCCACTGGCATCTCCTTTAGAAGACATACTAAGTGTGGTGAGGTGTTGCACCTACCTGACCTAGTGGCAACTAAACTCTCTGAGGTTGGAGAAAGGGTGAGCTAGACCCTTGACTTACCCAACCCTAAGTTCAGTAGAACTTACTTATTCTAAGCTAGTATTATATGTACCTAGTACTTAGTGGTTTTCAGTTAATCAATACAAAGATTTATCTGGTAAAACAATGCAGGCTTGAATCCGAACCGCTGCACACCAATGTGAGAAGTTGGCCTGGTATATGCTGTCCACTAACTAAAGTGGGCACCTTGCACCAGTCCAAACAACCCCTATGGTGATTTAAGAGGTTAAAGATAACCTTAGAAAGATATCCAAGTGGTAGCTGTGGGCAGCAGCCTTCAGGCTTAGTCTTGAAGGAATGTTAAGCAGCTTGTTTTACCAGAATGCAACCTTATTATATTGGTTAAATGAAAGGAGAACCACACAGTAGTTATACAAATATGTATTTATTATTATAACACAGCTTAAATACCTCACAGTATCTGCTACACACAGATAAACACAAAGCACGCAATACTGTAGCACAGAAACAATCGTAAGTAGCATTAATACACAGTGGGCTCCAGCGGGAGACCAAACCATATACTAAAATAGTGGTATAAGAAGTACGACTCGAGTAAAGACAGTGGCTAGAGGGTGTAGAATCGCTGGGACCCCAAGGAAAAACCCAAGGTGAGTAAGTAGGGAGCCCACGGAGGACGGGTGCAGTGTGAGAACACGACCGCGTGCTACGTACAATTGACTGGGAGAGTCGCGGTTGCAGTTTTAAAGTTTAAGGATCCTTCCCAGTGGATTACAAAGAAACCCTTTAGAACATAGAAGGCTGGATAGCAACCCCACCCGTGGGTACCGAAGTACCAGAGTTACCTATTCCAGGGAAGCCGGGTGCACAGGGTCGAAGTGGCTTCGGAAACCGCTGTTGTTCTCAATGGGAGTCTTCAAAGAAATGCCACTGCTGTAAAGAAGAAAAGTGTCCGATGGAACCCACAGGTGGGTTCATGGTGGAAGGAACCTGAAAGCAGAGGGGACAGAGTCTGGGTTACTTAGGAGTGACCAGGGGCTCGGTAGACGAATGCACACCGATGTCGGGTGCTTCAGGTGTGAAGATGGAGACCTTGACTCTACAGCTGCAGGGACCAGGAGACATCGAGGATAACCAGGAGCTGGATACGAGCTGTCCCACGAAGGATGTCGAGTGCTGAGGGGTCGGTGTCCGGCGGGAGCACCAACAAGCCTTTGCAATGGCAACCCATAAAGAAGGTCAAAGAAGGTTACGGTCTGGCCCAGCAAGGACCAGGGGACTCACCACAGTAAGGGGAGTCAGGGCAGGCCTGGAGCAACCAGGGGAGCCCAAGAAAGTGTTGTCCCTCAAATGGACCCACAGGCCGAAGGCGAAGGAGTCGCGAGGGGACCTCTAGCAGTTTCACGAAGTAACAGCTTGCAGGGCACAGAGTGCAAGGAGGCCAAAGTCCTTTGTACAAAATGTGCGCAGACGTTGAGACTATTGATAGCCCAATGCACTTAGTTGGAGAACACCAGCAAGCATATGCACTTGCAAATGTAGGTGGTGCACAGGGGTTTGGGTTATGCAGTCCCCACTAGGGATATTGGCCTCAAACTTGGTGAGAGGGCTGCTCAACCTCAAGCAACATAGGATCACACCTCCTGTGTTGCTGTACCCTTCAGAGTCCACAGTAGCTCAGGATCAGCAGACTGGTCAGTTGCATTACGGTGCCTGCGAATGCAGGGGAGTGACTCCTTCACACCAAGGGAGATAACTTCAGATGTCCTTCATGCTTCACAGGTCCTGCATGGAGCCGGTATGGTGCACGGGCACAGACAATGCTTTGGACAGAGAGGGAGACAAAGTCGGGCCCAGTCGAAGTCCAGCGAAGTCCAGAGTGTCCAGACTGTCGAAGGTCAGTGGTTTCTTGATCAGAATCTTGTCCACATCGAATATAGGGTCCTACAGCCAGGTAAGCCCTTTTGTACCCACGGGAGAGGGCTGGACAAATTCAGGGGGCCCTCCCAGGGGAAGGTCAGGACAGTGGGGAGGATACTCCCCTGTCCTTTGTCCAGTTTCGCGCCAGAGCAGGAGCCAATGGCTCCCAGGACTGGTTTGAACTGGACTATGCACAGGGACACCAAGTGTGCCCCAGATGCAGACTTTCAGGCACTTTGGAAGTGCACCCACCCAGCCCAAAACACTAAATCCTGTCTGGGAGGTGGTCACACCTCCCTGCGACAGGATGGCTATTTTGCTGCCTTCCTCTGCTCGAGCTTGGCTCAGCAGCAGGAGGGCCGAAATGTGTCTCTGGTCGGCAGCAACCATTTTGTGCTGTGTGGGCCGAGAAGGCTGGTACCGGGAAGACCAGGGACCCCACGAAGCTCGCTTCAGAAGAGTGGAATTATACCTCCCACACCCGTTACTGGTGTGGAGGTATGATTCCAAGGTGTTTGATACCAAACACAACATGGTTTGTTGCAGCCGTTTTCGAGATAGCATTTTACGCGAGTATATAATGCACCTCTACCTATATGTCTGGCTGCGTCACTGACAACCCGGGAGAATGGTCTCCGAAGGCTGCAGAGGGGTTCTGCTCATGCAGGGGCACCCTCTCACGTAAAACCCAGCACCCTGCCTTCAGGATTGTTAAGGCCTTCTAGAGGGGTGACTTATAGATTTTAAGTGTAGTGACCTATAGATATAGTAAACCTATATCTAAAGTAAGTGGTGCATGCACCATCTTACACAAGCTGCAATGGCAGGCCTGTAGTTCCATTTTACATGGCCTCTAATGGGTGGCATAATACATGCTTCAGCTTATGGGAGACCTTTGGGGTACCTATGCCCTGGGTACATGTGTACCATATACAAGGGACTGACAAGGGTACCCCAGTATCCAATCGGGAGTGTACCTAAGTACATGCATGACATTTTAAGGAGAAAGCAGATAGACTGGGGTCCTGATTAGCAGGATCCCAGTCAGTCTAGTCACAAACAGTGTAACGTCAAGCAAAAAGTGGGGGTAACCATAAGAAGCAGATCCTACTTTCCTACAGTGAGTGTGATTTTTACTTGCCTTAATTACTGTGTACATTGCTGATGACCTAGGGTGAGTAATGACAACTCTTACTTACCCTCATTCCTTCCTGATTTGCCATTTCAATGATTTCTACAATTTTTGTTTGCGGTTGAGTCAAGGGATATCTGGTCAGATTTTTGTATTGGCTGGGATTGGATGATAGGCAAAGGAACTCAGCATTGCAATCATGAGGGTACTGCGTTGCGACTACATCACATTTCACTGTGCCACTCCTACGAACGCCCACCCTACATACTTCATACCTGACGCAGGTATAATGTGGAACAGGGCTTTACAAGGTCACACATATACCTAGATGCGCCACTTTGTACGTACGGCGCAACGTGGTGCAAAATTCACGCTGCAAGTACGTCAAGAAAATGATGCACCGGCGGCATTAAACTGTCAGAAGGGGCTCATGAATAAGCTCCCTGTATTTTTCCCCTGCGTTGACGCACAATGGCTGCCATGCACCAATGCAGGCCCCTTGCGCCATGGTGCAAGGGTGACTGTGTTGTGGAGTTGATTGATGTTGTGCAGGAAGGGACACCTACCTGCACAAAACCAATCAATACAGGGTATTTCCTCTTTCTCTGTGTGATGCAGAATGCTGCACACATTGAAAAAGTGAAAAAAGAGGAGAAATGAAAATATTTATTCTCGTAGCACCCCCCAAACCTCACCCTTGGGGTGGTATTAGATTCTGACACATTCCGAAGGTTTACGATTTCTCGTAAACCTGGAAATGCTTCAGATTCCATTGGTTTGGTGTGGGTACTCCCGCAGCAACACCCATTGAATGCCCCTTTCACACTGTGTAATGTGTGAAAGGGGCACATATTTACAAGTCCATGAAAAGCCACGTAAAGTGGCTTTACATGGCCTTGTAAACATGCTGTGGTACATTTCGCAACAGGAACGTCAAACACATGGGGCGATTCCGATTCGGGCCGAAAAAAGCACCGACCGACTCGGATCCGGAAATAATACCGACCGACACGTACCTGTGGCGCCCGACACGCCAAGTACGATGCAAGGCGTGAAAAATCCGACCGACACGTACCGAAACCAAGTCGACCGACCGAGCCGCAAGGAAAACAGCAATCCGGCCGGAAAACCACGCGAATCCAACCGACCGACACGCACCCGGAACAAATCCGACCGAAACGTACACGCGAACTCCAAACCGCAAAGTACGATGCAAGGCGCGAAAACCACGAGCGAGTCGGACGGAGGCCAAGCCGCACGACCGACACGCATACAAAACCGAGCCGAAGCAACACAAAACACCGTGACCGACGCGTACGCAGCATAGAAAACTGCACAAACACAGCGTGAGCGAAACGGAGAAGACCGTACGAGACAAATGCAGGGTCCGACTCGGTCACAAGAACGTTTCCAACATACACAAACAGCACAAAGGAAAAATCACCCAAAAAAGGCCAAACAAGCAATTACCAAGCCAATAAATACTGGGGGGTGGGGACAGAGAACAAAGACACACCCACAACTCCACCTATATAAAGGACACAAATCACAACCATGAGCCTTTGCAAATGCCATTCCACTGCCAGCACCCAAGAGAAAGCAACCACACACCCACAGCTCATCCCTCACACAAGCCACACACCATCAGCACACCAACAAATACCTACCTCACATACACCCAGCAAAACACACACTCACACACCCTCACCTGCACACCAACACACACATCACTCACCATCACCACCCATCACCATGCCCCCCAAGAAGAATCCCAAGTTCCTAGATTGTGAATTGGAAGTCATGGTAGACGAGATCCTCAGGGTAGAGCCACAGCTGTTTGGCACACTGGTCCAACAGACCCCCATCTCCCAGAAAACCAAGATGTGGGAGAGAATCATCAACAGGGTGAACGCACAATCACCATGTCGGCGCACAAAGAGCGGCATCCAGAACAGGTGGTATGACGTGCGCAGGAGGGTACGGGACCTGTTGAAGAAAGACTACATCAACAGCCAATACACCGGCAGTGGCCCTCCTGCCAAGCCAATATACCTCAGGCCCTGGGAGGAGAAGGTGCGGGCCATCCTTCCGCCAGTGAGCGTATATGGACTAGAGGACATCCCAGAGCCTGGTGAGTACACAACAAATGTACACAATATACTGCCACAAAACACACACATCACTGTCAAGGGGAGAGTCAAACCATGCACTCATAGCACAGCAACTAGAACAGAATCATCCCAAAATGTGTATGTCAGTCAGATAAACACAACACATGCCATCAAAAAAGTCACATCCAACTGTGCCAACACATGTACAAACACAACTACAACTACAGCTAGGCAGTGGCACAAATAGAACTAACAAACAGATCCAGACATGTAGCCACCACAACAACACCAACACACAGTGAAGACCACTCAAAGGAAGGAATTCTGTGTATGCTGGCCAAGTCAGTGTAGCCAATAGCATCATGGGAGTTGCAGTCACACATATTGCCCCCCCCACAACTGTCCCATCAAGACCACCCTGAACCATGCTCACATCACAGGGAGTGGAGAAGGACTCACAAGATGTCTGACACTGGCTACGCTGTGGGGAGCACAAGGCCCTGCTGCCAACTGTGCACCAACAAACAGCAGAACACCACTGACTGACATCCTGAGAGACAACTTACACTCCCTGCAATGCAAGCACGTTCCATGGTGGGATATCTGGCTAGCTGGGTGGGAAGGAGGACTTGCAGCACTGACCATAGTCACAAGCACCTCCCCTCACACACACCCCAACACAAACTCCACAGAACCCACCTGGTAGAATGCAATGCCCCCATCCTAACACAAGATCCCACAAAGAACCACCACCCTGGGTTATGTTGTGTGAAGCACAGGGACACTCTTGGGACTTTTAGCCAAATAACTGCCAGGACAACACTCCCAGCCATCCTGTCAGCACAGCCACCCCACCCCACAGGGAAGCAGAGTCAAAGGAAGGAAGCATGGGCATGCTGGGAAGGGGGTGGAGGCAATAGCATGATGGGAGTCGTAGTCACTGATATTGGTCACCCCCACAACTGTCCCATCAACACCACCCTGAACCATGCTCACATCACAGGAAGTGGAGAAGGACTCACAAGATGGCTGACACTGGCTACTGCTGTGGGGAGCACAAGGCCCTGCTGGCAACTGTGCACCAACAAACAGCAGGACACCACTGACTGACATCCTGAGAGACAACTTACACTCCCTGCAATGCAAGCACGTTCCATGGTGGGATATCTGGCTAGCTGGGTGGGAAGGAGGACTTGCAGCACTGACCATAGTCACAAGCACCTCCCCTCACACACACCCCAACACAAACTCCACAGAACCCACCTGGTAGAATGCAATGCCCCCATCCTAACACAAGATCCCACAAAGAACCACCACCCTGGGTTATGTTGTGTGAAGCACAGGGCCACTCTTGGGACTTTTAGCCAAACAACTGCCAGGACAACACTCCCAGCCATCCTGTCAGCACAGCCAGCCCACCCCACAGGGAAGCAGAGTCAAAAGGAAGGAAGCATGGGCATGCTGGGAAGGGGGGTGGAGGCAATAGCATGATGGGAGTCGTAGTCACTGATATTGGTCACCCCCACAACTGTCCCATCAACACCACCCTGAACCATGCTCACATCACAGGAAGTGGAGAAGGACTCACAAGATGGCTGACACTGGCTACTGCTGTGGGGAGCACAAGGCCCTGCTGGCAACTGTGCACCAACAAACAGCAGGACACCACTGACTGACATCCTGAGAGACAACTTACACTCCCTGCAATGCAAGCACGTTCCATGGTGGGATATCTGGCTAGCTGGGTGGGAAGGAGGACTTGCAGCACTGACCATAGTCACAAGCACCTCCCCTCACACACACCCCAACACAAACTCCACAGAACCCACCTGGTAGAATGCAATGCCCCCATCCTAACACAAGATCCCACAAAGAACCACCACCCTGGGTTATGTTGTGTGAAGCACAGGGACACTCTTGGGACTTTTAGCCAAACAACTGCCAGGACAACACTCCCAGCCATCCTGTCAGCACAGCCAGCCCACCCCACAGGGAAGCAGAGTCAAAAGGAAGGAAGCATGGGCATGCTGGGAAGGGGGGTGGAGGCAATAGCATGATGGGAGTCGTAGTCACTGATATTGGTCACCCCCACAACTGTCCCATCAACACCACCCTGAACCATGCTCACATCACAGGAAGTGGAGAAGGACTCACAAGATGGCTGGCACTGGCTACTGCTGTGGGGAGCACAAGGCCCTGCTGGCAACTGTGCACCAACAAACAGCAGGACACCACTGACTGACATCCTGAGAGACAACTTACACTCCCTGCAATGCAAGCACGTTCCATGGTGGGATATCTGGCTAGCTGGGTGGGAAGGAGGACTTGCAGCACTGACCATAGTCACAAGCACCTCCCCTCACACACACCCCAACACAAACTCCACAGAACCCACCTGGTAGAATGCAATGCCCCCCATCCTAACACAAGATCCCACAAAGAACCACCACCTTGGGTTATGTTGTGTGAAGCACAGGGACACTCTTGGGACTTTTAGCCAAACAACTGCCAGGACAACACTCCCAGCCATCCTGTCAGCACAGACAGCCCACCCCACAGGGAAGCAGAGTCAAAAGGAAGGAAGCATGGGCATGCTGGGAAGGGGGTGGAGGCAATAGCATGATGGGAGTCGTAGTCACTGATATTGGTCACCCCCACAACTGTCCCATCAACACCACCCTGAACCATGCTCACATCACAGGAAGTGGAGAAGGACTCACAAGATGGCTGACACTGGCTACTGCTGTGGGGAGCACAAGGCCCTGCTGGCAACTGTGCACCAACAAACAGCAGGACACCACTGACTGACATCCTGAGAGACAACTTACACTCCCTGCAATGCAAGCACGTTCCATGGTGGGATATCTGGCTAGCTGGGTGGGAAGGAGGACTTGCAGCACTGACCATAGTCACAAGCACCTCCCCTCACACACACCCCAACACAAACTCCACAGAACCCACCTGGTAGAATGCAATGCCCCCATCCTAACACAAGATCCCACAAAGAACCACCACCCTGGGTTATGTTGTGTGAAGCACAGGGACACTCTTGGGACTTTTAGCCAAACAACTGCCAGGACAACACTCCCAGCCATCCTGTCAGCACAGCCAGCCCACCCCACAGGGAAGCAGAGTCAAAAGGAAGGAAGCATGGGCATGCTGGGAAGGGGGTGGAGGCAATAGCATGATGGGAGTCGTAGTCACTGATATTGGTCACCCCCACAACTGTCCCATCAACACCACCCTGAACCATGCTCACATCACAGGAAGTGGAGAAGGACTCACAAGATGGCTGACACTGGCTACTGCTGTGGGGAGCACAAGGCCCTGCTGGCAACTGTGCACCAACAAACAGCAGGACACCACTGACTGACATCCTGAGAGACAACTTACACTCCCTGCAATGCAAGCACGTTCCATGGTGGGATATCTGGCTAGCTGGGTGGGAAGGAGGACTTGCAGCACTGACCATAGTCACAAGCACCTCCCCTCACACACACCCCAACACAAACTCCACAGAACCCACCTGGTAGAATGCAATGCCCCCATCCTAACACAAGATCCCACAAAGAACCACCACCCTGGGTTATGTTGTGTGAAGCACAGGGCCACTCTTGGGACTTTTAGCCAAACAACTGCCAGGACAACACTCCCAGCCATCCTGTCAGCACAGCCAGCCCACCCCACAGGGAAGCAGAGTCAAAAGGAAGGAAGCATGGGCATGCTGGGAAGGGGGGTGGAGGCAATAGCATGATGGGAGTCGTAGTCACTGATATTGGTCACCCCCACAACTGTCCCATCAACACCACCCTGAACCATGCTCACATCACAGGAAGTGGAGAAGGACTCACAAGATGGCTGACACTGGCTACTGATGTGGGGAGCACAAGGCCCTGCTGGCAACTGTGCACCAACAAACAGCAGGACACCACTGACTGACATCCTGAGAGACAACTTACACTCCCTGCAATGCAAGCACGTTCCATGGTGGGATATCTGGCTAGCTGGGTGGGAAGGAGGACTTGCAGCACTGACCATAGTCACAAGCACCTCCCCTCACACACACCCCAACACAAACTCCACAGAACCCACCTGGTAGAATGCAATGCCCCCATCCTAACACAAGATCCCACAAAGAACCACCACCCTGGGTTATGTTGTGTGAAGCACAGGGACACTCTTGGGACTTCTAGCCAAACAACTGCCAGGACAACACTCCCAGCCATCCTGTCAGCACAGCCAGCCCACCCCACAGGGAAGCAGAGTCAAAAGGAAGGAAGCATGGGCATGCTGGGAAGGGGGAGGAGGCAATAGCATGATGGGAGTCGTAGTCACAGCTCTACATCCCCCACCACATGGCCCAGCAAGCTCACACTCACGCATGCACATCCCACAGAGAGTGGAAAGGCCCATCAAAGATGTCTGACACTGTTGCTGTGTCGTGGGGAGCACAAGGGCATGCTGGGTACTGCACACCAACCAACAGCAGGACACCACTGTCAGCCATCTTGCCATTGCTCTCACACCCACACACACTGAACTCCCCACAAAAGCAAGTAAGTATGGGAATGCTGGGAAGTGGGGTGGAGGCAATAGCATGATGGGAGTCGTAGTCACAGACATAGCTCACCCCCACAACTGTCCCATCAACACCACCCTGAACCATGCTCACATCACAGGGAGTGGAGAAGGACTCACAAGATGGCTGACACTGGCTACTGCTGTGGGGAGCACAAGGCCCTGCTGGCAACTGTGCACCAACAAACAGCAGGACACCACTGACTGACATCCTGAGAGACAACTTCCACTCCCTGCAACGCAAGCACGTTCCATGGTGGGATAACTGACTGGCTGGGTGGGTGGGAAGGAGGGCCGGCTGTCAACCAAACACAACCAATGCAGACCATGTTCACACCCCAGAAAATACATAGAAATGTCCAAATAATGCAGGACAATGTGCCACACCAATATCAACCCCTGACTGTGACGACTTAGGACAATGCAATGTACAGGCCCGCACCCAGAGGCACAGTCACAACTGTCATGTGTGTCAACCATTGATGCCTGCAGAAACATAACATACATTGTTTGTGTCTCCCAAAAACAGGTGATGATGGGGACACAGCAGCAGACGTTGAGGAGTCCCAGTCCCAGGCTCAAGAGGATGCGGAGCTCACTGGCGTCGTACAGCCTCTGTCCTCCTCGGACGATGAAGACCAACCTGGCACATCCGGTGCAAGTCAACATGCAGCACCAGCAGGACCACCAGCTGCAGCACCAGCAGGACCACCAGCTGCACCCCTGCACCCACCCCTCCAACGACTGTCACCACAAATACCATCCCTGCCGACATGGACAGAACAAGGAGCAACACCAGCACAGGGACCCTGGACCAACCTGGGGCCATGGACACCACCACCACCACCAACCCCCAAGGTGGACCAGGGTTATCTGTGCGTGCCACTGCACACACTGCACATGTCAGCAGGGGTGGTGGGAGGGGTGGGAGACAGAGGTCGCTGCTTGCAGACTTTGCTGGTGTGCATGATGACCCACAACTAGTACGCATAGCTGATGCGTACCAGTCCAGCACCGGAGACCTCAGCCAGGTAGTGGGGCTCCTCAGAGACATGAAACAGCAGCAGGCTGCCCATCATGCCCGCTTGGACTCCCACATGTCCCACGTGGAGTCACACATGTCCCGCGTGGACTCACACATGTCCCGCGTGGAGTCCAAGTGGGATGCACTGCATGAGATGACGGCGGTGCACAGGGACATTTTACAATGCCTCCGCCAGATGAACAGCAACCAGTCCACACCTCCCTGTGTGCCAACAACATCTGGTGCTGAACAAACTGCAACTGCCACAGGGAGGGAGGAGGACTCTGGCGGAGAGTCCCCTGCACCACAGCAGCCTGTACTTGAGGGCCCCCAAGAAGAGGGGTCGTCCGAGGAGGGAAAAGTGAGAGGCCGATGGCCAAGCGCAACTCCCAGGAAGCCTGAACCTGTTCTGGATGTTCGCCTTTGTGCACAGACTGTTCACCCTGTTGACGGCAACACTACTCCCACACATTGCATGGGGAGTACAAGTTGGACCAATGTGTCAGACAACTGTGGCCCCGATACTGGGGATCCTGTCTACCAGGACTTTCAATTCACCTAGGAACTTCGGATTGCAAGATTTATGTACAGCACTACCCATCCTATGCACTATTAACACAAATGTATCACAATAAACACACCAATACACCATACTTGCCTCTGTCGTGATTCCAACGTGGGTGCTGTTATGGGGATGATGAACTGCAAAATTACACTGTGTATGCGAACTGCAACAGCAAGGACAACACAGGCATGTGAGTAAAGGCAACGTGACACATATGAGGGAGACACACCACCAGGGCTACACAACACATACACACCTAGGCCATCTGACTCATTGCCTACACTGATGTTGCCAGGGAAGACGGTGCAATGCACAGACACCACACCCATTCCCAGTTGTAGTCAAGTAGCCCACAGGTGCAGTAAGCAAATGGCAGTCAAATGTGTGACCACAGACAACGCACATCACAAAGTGAAGCACAGGTTTATTACACAGTTGCAACATGTCGTAACCACTACAGATGCAAGGTAATCCCACCTGGCAGCGGGCACACAGTCAACAACTGTAGACGGAAGGAAGTCCATGGGTGTGGCGCACATCACCTGTAGGGACACAACAGCTACCACCCTGGATGTGCAATCACGTCGTCGGTGGACACAGTTGACCAAACGAATCTGAAAGTACCCTGTGAAGGACAGAAATGACACACAGTCAAAAGCAATGGAGTACAGGACAGAACAGCAAAACTCATGCACAATACATGTTACAAGATACCCACCCAGAACCAAGTTAGCATGTCAACACTGTTGGGGAGTACAGCCCACCTGTTAGCACACATCGCAACACACATCCAGTCAAGTAGCCCATGGACACACTCCAACAGCACCAGAGCACCACCCACACATCATGCCAACTCACATCATTGACATGACACCTCAGGATACTCACATTCAGCTAAAGAAGTTGGTGATGAGCTGTGTGCGGACATCACCATCATCATCATCATCATCATCATCGTCACTGGCATCGTGGTCCAGGCCAGGATCCTCCACAGGTGGCGGATGTTGGTCATTGTCATCCTGGATGAGAGGCAACTCCTTCCGCACTGCCAGGTTGTGGAGCATGCAGCAGACGATGATAATCTTGCACACTTTCGCAGGGGCATATGGGAGGGACCCTCCGGTCTTGTCCAGGCAGCGGAAGCGGCTCTTCAGGAGACCAAATGTCCGCTCAATCACTCTCCTGGTCCGACCATGTGCCTCATTGTAGCGCATCTGGGCTGGTGTCACAGGGTTCCTGAGGGGTGTCAGCAACCACGGCATGTTGGGGTATCCCGAGTCACCTACGGACAGACAAGTGCACATTAGCTGACTTGGAAAAGTGGGCGGAATACTACAGATCAGATCACACACAATGGCACAAAGTCAGTACACACCGACAAGCCAGGCACGCTGGTTCTGCATCTGTGCCATCATCCTGGGGATGCGACTACTCCTCATCACAAAGGCATCGTGTGCTGAACCAGGGAAACGGGCACACACGTGTGTGATGGTCATGTCTGCAAGACACACCACCAGTGCATTGACCGAGTGGTAGTGCTTGCGGTTCCTGTAGGCCTGCTCCTGGGCCTGTGGTGGTACCAAAGCCACATGTGTCCCATCAATGGAGCCAATGACATGCGGCATCCTCCCCAGGGCATAAAAGTCACTCTTCACGTCAGTGAGTCGTCGCAGTCTAGGGAAATAGATGTACCGGTTCAGGAATAGCAACATTGCCGCCAAAACATCGCGGAGCACACGGCTCAACATGGTCTGTGACATCCCACCAGCAGTCGCCACAGTATGTTGGAAGGTACCGGTGGCAAAGATGTGTAGGGCTGCCATCACCTTCACCTTGGGGGTCAGCGCTGTAGGATACGGCCGGCCAGGCTGCAAATGTGGGGACAACTGCACTGCCAAATCCTCAATCAGCTGCCTGGTGAAGCGGTACCGTCGGATGCTGTCCCGTTCCACCATCGTTGCCAGGTCTGGGAATGGTCGATGGACAGCAGGAGCCCTGCAGTGCAGAGGAGAAGTAAGCAAGATTGTCAGTCACCCCACATATGCGGCATTGAACACACTCAAGATCCCAATATACATCATTATGAGGCACAACTACATGAAGTGTGCAGTTCCGGAAGGACATGTATGGTACATACATGGCCAACATCTGTCAACACGATCCAACAGGTGGCATCAATTAGTCCCAGGTTGGCCCATTGGATATCATGAGGCCGTGTCACAGTTCCCATCTCCTGCTGCTGTGTCACAATAACCCCCCACAGTGACATGTGGGGACAGATGTGCCCCAGGCACCACAGCTCAACGACAGGTACATTCCCAGGGACCCTGTATTGCCACATGGACACTGGCATTGCATGGAGTATCATGTATACACCACAGCAAAACAACCATGACCCCCACAGGTAGTGGCCCCACTTGCCACGGCAGGACAGACATGGACGTCTGTGACACACACACGCACAACATCAAAGTCCATGCACACACAACCTGGATGTGGAGACTGTCTCCCATTGTGCACATGTAATCAGAGACATTGTAAACACTACATGCACAAAGACTGTGGAGGACCATCACTATTGTGCCACTGGGACACCCTGGCTCAAACATACCGTCCCACATGGGACTCACGGGGGTATGTGACATGACATACACATACACCACCGTGAAATGTGACCATGGCACATGCACAGATATGAACAGTTGCACATCACAGTGGTCATGTACACGTAACACCCAGGATCCTGTCCCCATGAACACGTGCACAGCCTGGGGGTGGCTGCCCACAGGTGACACCCACAGGCCAACATGTACACCAACATACACACAATAGGAAATGCAGCCTTACATGCTTTATGATAAAGTTTGGACAGGCTGTCGTGATGTAGGTGTGCCCCTCACTCCCTGGGAGCTATCTGTGGCTGGCATATGTCCATCTGAGACAGGCATGCTGACATATGCCAGTCACATGTACAGTGATGCGGTGTACTGCAATGGACCGATCGGTGCCCCCGGCCGGCCCATTGCATTCAATATGTGCGGGTACGCGTTGTACCCCTGTACGCGTTGTACCCCTGTACGCGTTGTACTGCAATGGACCAATCGGTGCCTCCGGCCGGCCCATTGCATTCAATGTGTGCGGGTACGCGTTGTACCCCTGTACGCTTTGTACTGCAATGGACCGATCGGTGCCTCCGGCCAGCCCATTGCATTCAATGTGTGCGGGTACGCGTTGTACCCCTGTACGCGTTGTACTGCAATGGACCGATCGGTGCCTCCGGCCGGCCCATTGCATTCAATGTGTGCGGTGCAGCGTTGTACCCCTGTACGCGTTGTACTGCAATGGACCGATCGGTGCCTCCGGCCGGCCCATTGCATTCAATGTGTGCGGGTACGCGTTGTACCCCTATGCAGCGTTGTACTGCAATGGACCGATCGGTGCCTCCGGCCGGCCCATTGCATTCAATGTGTGCGGGTACGCGTTGTACCCCTGTACGCGTTGTACCCCTGTACGCGTTGTACTGCAATGGACCGATCGGTGCCTCCGGCCGGCCCATTGCATTCAATGTGTGCGGGTACGCGTTGTACCCCTGTACGTGTTGTACCCCTGTACGCGTTGTACTGCAATGGACCGATCGGTGCCTCCGGCCGGTCCATTACATTTAATGTGTGCGGGTACGCGTTGTACCCCTGTACGCGTTGTACTGCAATGGACCGATCGGTGCCTCCGGCCGGCCCATTGCACTCAATGTGTGCGGGTGTGCGTTGTACCCCTGTACGCGTTGTACTGCAATGGACCGATCGGTGCCTCCGGCCGGCCCATTGCATTCAATGTGTGCGGGTACGCGTTGTACCCCTGTACGCGTTGTACTGCAATGGACCGATCGGTGCCTCCGGCCGGCCCATTGCATTC
This sequence comes from Calotriton arnoldi, assembly GCA_963921515.1. Lineage (NCBI taxonomy): Eukaryota > Metazoa > Chordata > Amphibia > Caudata > Salamandridae > Calotriton > Calotriton arnoldi. The sequence continues at coordinate 293,747 of CAWUFW010012242.1, forward strand.
AATGTGTGCGGGTACGCGTTGTACCCCTGTACGCGTTGTATCCCTGTACGCGTTGTACTGCAATGGACCGATCGGTGCCTCCGGCCGGCCCATTGCATTCAATGTGTGCGGGTACGCGTTGTACCCCTGTACGCGTTGTACCCCTGTACATGTTGTACTGCAATGGACCGATCGGTGCCTCCGGCCGGCCCATTGCATTCAATGTGTGCGGGTACGCGTTGTACCCCTGTACGCGTTGTACTGCAATGGACCGATCGGCGCCTCCGGCCGGCCCATTCCATTCAATGTGTGAGGGTACGCGTTGTACCCCTGTACGCGTTGTACCCCTGTACGCGTTGTACTGCAATGGACCAATCGGTGCCTCCGGCCGGCCCATTGCATTCAATGTGTCGTGGTACGCGTTGTACCCCTATGCAGCGTTGTACTGCAATGGACCGATCGGTGCCTCCGGCCGGCCCATTGCATTCAATGTGTGCGTGGTACAGCGTTATACCCCTGTGCAGCGTTGTACTGCAATGGACTGATCGGTGCCTCCGGCCGGTCCATTGCATTCAATGTGTGTGGGTACGCGTTGTACCCCTGTACGCGTTGTACCCCTGTACGCGTTGTACTGCAATGGACCGATCGGTGCCTCCGGCCGGCCCATTGCATTCAATGTGTGCGAGTGCGTGTTGTACCCCTGTACGCGTTGTACCCCTGTACGCGTTGTACTGCAATGGACCGATCGGTGCCTCCGGCCGGCCCATTGCATTCAATGTGTCGCGGTGCAGCGTTGTACCCCTGTACGCGTTGTACTGCAATGGACCGATCGGTGCCTCCGGCCGGCCCATTGCATTCAATGTGTGCGGGTACGCGTTGTACCCCTGTACGCGTTGTACTGCAATGGACCGATCGGTGCCTCCGGCCGGCCCATTGCATTCAATGTGTGCGAGTACAGCGTTGTACCCCTGTACGCGTTGTACCCCTGTACGCGTTGTACTGCAATGGACCGATCGGTGCCTCCGGCCGGCCCATTGCATTCAATGTGTGCGAGTACGCGTTGTACCCCTGTACGCGTTGTACTGCAATGGACCGATCAGTGCCTCCGGCCGGCCCATTGCATTCAATGTGTCGGGTACGCGTTGTACCCCTGTACGCGTTGTACTGCAATGGACCGATCGGTGCCTCCGGCCGGCCCATTGCATTCAATGTGTGCGGGTACGCGTTGTACCCCTGTACGCGTTGTACCCCTGTACGCGTTGTACTGCAATGGACCGATCGGTGCCTCCGGCCGGCCCATTGCATTCAATGTGTGCGGGTACGCGTTGTACCCCTGTACGCGTTGTACTGCAATGGACCGATCGGTGCCTCCGGCCGGCCCATTGCATTCAATGTCAGCGGGTACGCGTTATACCCCTGTACGCGTTGTACCCCTGTACGCGTTGTACTGCAATGGACCGATCGGTGCCTCCGGCCGGCCCATTGCATTCAATGTGTGCGGGTACGAGTTGTACCCCTGTACGCGTTGTACCGCAATGGACCGATCGGTGCGCACCCATTGACAATGGGCTTGCCTGGCAACGGACGCGTTTTCGAATTTCGAACGAGTCGGTTGCTGGAAAATCAGTTGGTCACCCACAACAATGTTGCAAAATCATGTATGTCATGAAGTTGAAGATTTGAAGGATGCTGTGGGCGTGTTTTGGTGCTGCTATTCCATGGATTGGCCAGATTCAGAAGATGCAAACGACTTGGATCTATCACTTTGGACACAAGGGACAGTATCTGCCTCTCCAGCACATATATATTGCTGGCTGTTCCCCTGAGAGCTCACTTGCCTGCACTACATGCTCCAGGACGACATCTGCCACTGCACTGCTGCTGTCTCTGCCCCTCTGGACCCTGCAATGGCACGTACTGTGGAGAGAGCCCCAGCCTTCAGCCTTGAAGAGAACCAGGCCTTGCTGGACAGCCTACTTCCACAGTACAGCAAGCTGTATGGGACACCAGGGGAGCAGGTGAGTGTTCTGTGCACTGCCTTTCTGAATGTGCATTTTGTCTGACTAGCAAGGCTGAAAGTCTGCACGCCACTGGCTAGCAGGCTCACTGAGTAGTTGTCACCCCCCATAGTGTGTAGTGACATGCACTGGACAGGTATGGTGCAGTGACAGTGCATTTGAACAAGGTTTTACTTCCCATGCAATGATACCATGTAGTGACGTCTGGCAAACTGTCCATGGGCAGCTTTGCACTGCCTGTGTACATCATGTGCCCCTGTGATTGAGACATATATATACAACTGTGTCATGCACGGATATGTTGCATGTGTGGTAATGGCCTTTTCACTTTGTCATCCTGACAGGTTAATGCCCATCGGAAGCAGGAGATCTGGAAGGACATCGTCCGGGCCGTCCGGTCCGTGGGGGTCTACAAGCGCCGGATCCGCAACTGCCAGAAGAGGTGGCAGGACCTTCGGGGCTTGACCCGGAGGATTGCACGGGTCCAGCTGAAGCTGTCGCCTCCTCGCAGGAGGGGCGGAACACGGACCCTGACCCCCCACATGCTCCAGATCCTGGCGGTGGTGTTTCCAGACCTGGATGGGCAGCTGAAGGCCAGACAGCAGCAAGGAGGGGGTGAGTCAAAGACTGCACTGTGAACTCTGTTTGACATGCTTTGTGCCCTCCTCTGGCCTGGTTCAACTGCCACAGTGCAGCAGTCATGTTGTCCAGGAGCCATGTCCCTCTATTGTGCACTGCCCACTGCTCATCTGATACCCAGGTGTGGCCCTTACATTCAGGGAATTGTGTCACTTGGGACTGTGTCCTTGCAGTTTGCTTCACTAAAGGTGGGGGACAGCATCTGTTTCCCTAATTCTGTTGTGGGCATCATGGGTGGGTCCATTGTTCACACAACGCCTGTGTTTGGACATGTGATCTGCGTGTTGCTTTGATATGCGGTCCACTTGCTGAGCTGAGCCACCACATGTGCCTTGGGTATGTGGCACACGCCCATGCAGCGGGTGGGAACAATGTTTGGGCCCCAGGAGTGTGCAGATTACGTGTGTCACACATACATAGCCAGCTATCCACTGTCCAGGGCACATCCCTCATTCATGTGGAGCAGGACAGTCATGCCTACTCCAGGCCATGCAATGCACTCTGTACTCCCACTCCCGTGTATCAGCTGACACATTGTGCACAGTGATTTGACCCCTCAGGTGTCTGCCTCTGTGTCAGTGTGCTGTGGATTAGTTGCCAGGACTGCTGGGGTGTTTCTTGGTAGGGGCTCAGCATGCCCCTGGAGATGTGACCATAGGAGACAATACTTGTGTGTCACATATGTGTTTGATCAGCTGCCCGTGCAGACTGGGGTATGCGAATGTGAAGTTCAGGCAGCTGTTCCCCATTCACAGCAAATTGTGAGGGGCTCAGGTTCAGAGGGTAGTGTCACAGGTCTCCCATATGTCCAATAGGTATGACCTGGACAGATGAGGGTTAAGATGATGTGTTGTGTGGGGGATGTACATGTGCACTTGTGCAGCTCCAGGACTTGCATTCCCCATGACCTACTATTGTGACACAGTGCATAGTGTTGTTGTCTGGCTGCCAAGTCATACATCACTGAGAAAGTGATGTATGACTTAGCAGTCATGCCTCTGCCATGGCATGTGTCAACTTATTGGTGGTCCTGCAGGGGAGTGACATGTGCTACATGCACACTATTGTGGCGATGGCTATCAGGACATGGGGGCATCATGGTGTCTGTCGCTGGTATGCATCACATGCATTTCCTATTTGACTCTGGGCATCCCTTTCATCCGGAAACCTGTACTGACTCAGTGGCAAGAGCTGTGATGTGTGCATGTCCACATGCCACACCGTGTCCTCTGCACTGTCCAACTACTGTGTACTTGGTGCATGTGTCCACACTGGGGTGTTGCAATCCAACAGACACCAGACAGATGGGTGCAAGGCCATGTGGATGTGAGTGCCATGCTTCGCATCAGACTGACAATTGGCTTCTCCTGATCAGTTAGGGCACTTTTAGCAATGTACAACTAATGATGCCAGGGCTTGCTCTATAATGTGCTGTGCTCACAGTGGTGTGTGCGTTTGGTGCAGGTGACTGATGTCTGTCTGTTTCCCCATTGTTTGCAGATACATCCACGGCCACGGAAGGGGACAGCTCCACGGACCAGGAGGAGCCAGAGAGCCAGACTGGGTCAGCAGCCGAGGAGTGGTCAGAGGGACCCAGTGGCACGGAGGGCGAGGGGAGCCACACCGAGGAGTCCTCAGCACCATCCACCTCAGCTGAGGACCAGAGCAACTCGGAGGATGACTCCCTTGTGGAGGCGGGTGTCAGCAGCCACCACACCCCAGCTAGTGTTGCTGTCCCCGCCACCACCAGCACCACCACCGCCCTCCCATCGGCTCCCATTCCCCAGGTCCGTGGAGGCTCCCATGTTCGGGAGCGTGTCTCCTTTGGGCCAGGCACCGCACCCCCTGCCCCTGTGTCCCCTGCTGCCCTGAGTGAGGAGTCTGTGTACCTCCTTCGCCAGCTCCATGTAGGGCAGACAGCCATGCTGAGTGTCCTCCATGCGCACACTGCACTGTTGACTCAGCTGGTGTCGTTCATGGAGGGCATCTCATCGGGCATGTCTGACCTACAGAGGGGCAATAGGTCCATGGACTCCTCCCTGACGGCAGCAGTGTCCCTCCTCAGACAGTCCCTCACCCCTCCTGCCTCTGCTCCATCCACACTCCCCAGCACCTTACCCGTCCCAAGCACACACACACCGGCACAGGCACACACCAGCACACACACGTCCAGCACACAGACACACACGCCACAAACAAAACGCACACACACGCACAGTCAGGGGACTGAAACCAGACTCACAGGGGATGGGGCCCTGGTACACACACACGCATCCACGGGCACTGCGCAGTCCTCAGTTGCCTCTCCCTCCAAAGCACCCTCCCTTGCCTCACCTGCAACCCCAAAGACCCAGCGCCTCTTCCTCAGTGACCTCGGCCTCTTCCCCTCCGATCCAGCTGCTCCAGCATCCAGGGTGAAGAGGAAGCCCCCCCACACGGAGCAGAGTGCCCCTCGCCCCCAGACACCCTCCCCCAGGCGCAGACAGACTGAGGCCCCCACACGCAAGTCCCCCCGGAGTGCTAAGAGCAAGACCCCACCTCCGCCCTGCAGCTCAAGCACCAGGTCTCCTTCCTCCATCCCTCAGGCCCCCACTCCACAGGTGCCCCCACCACACCCTGCCCCAGGTTCCCCCACCCACAGATATACCATCCCCAAGAGGCTCCGGCCTCCTCCCCCTGCCACTTGCTCTCCCGGCACCACACCCCCCGCTGCGCTTGTCTGTGCCACTGATGTGGTGAGGGTGTCCTCCCTCTCTGTCCAGCCCACCTTGCCTGTTCCCCATTCTCCTCCCCTGGTGGTAGGCACTGCAGTGGAGTCCACTACCACCCTGTCTGACTTGGGCACTGCAGTGGCGGACCTGTCCACTCCATCTGCAGGGTCCACTGCAGTCGTGCCGGCACCCACAACATCTGAGCCATGGCCCCCAGTTGTGCCGGCACACACCATGTCAGACACCTCCACTGCAGTTGTCAGTGGCTCTCCAGCACCCACCACCCCTTCCCTGCTTCCTCCTGGTGAGCCCTGATCCTGTCCCTGCGGTGCCTGGCCTACCCCCCGGTTGCCCCTCCTAGTGGATTGTCCCTGGTTTTGTGCAGGCATGTGTAGGGTGGCATCTGCCACTGTCACCCACTTGTGACTTTGTTGATGGACTGGCCATTGGCCTTTGTTTATGTTCTACCGGACTTCTACTTTTAATGCCACATATGCTGAATAAAGCAACTTTCTGTTCTCTAGTGCTTTTGCTTCTGATGTACATGATGTTGATGATGCTAACCATGCCCTTGCTGCAGTGATGGTGATATTTGGTCTCATGATAATGAAGTGTTACTGTGCAGGAACACATGTGGTCCAGGGGAATGTGTCCTATCCTGTGGTGTATCCATGTCATCCATAGCAGCATCTGAGGGTGTCATGTGTTCAGTATTTGGCAATGGGATTTCCTACTTAGATTGGCTATTTCACATCTGTGGCTTCCACCACTGCACATCTGTTGTGCCTGCCATTGTTCAATTCGTCTACTTCCCTGACCGTGTGGCCATCTCCAGTGGACATGCAGGTTTGGGCATCAATGGGGAAGGACTCATCTGTGTTGTCAGTGCAACATTGCTATACAAGTGTGTTGGATCTGTGCTGATGATTCCGTTGGCACTTCCATGACCAGGCTGATGTGACGGGAGCCCTCATTTGGTGCTAATTGTTGATTGTGTGACCAAGTGCTCAGCTGACATGATGGGGCCCTACTGAGGCAACATATGGCACAGCTTTCCTCACACAGGAGTGGAGTCCCCTCATGGCAGTGTGTACTCCTGTGACATTGCCTGCGCCCAAGGTGTGTGTTGTATGTGCATGTCTGTGTGTTCACTTCCGTTTAGCTGTGCATGCTGTGATCCCTAGTGTTGTACCTGTTTGTGATGCTAGCTGAGTTGAGCTATGTTCCCCCAAAGTCTCCTCCCTGGGTTCTCTGTGATGTGGGTGCATGGCACATTACTGGTCATCAGGGTGTCACCCATAGGTGTGCTTGCTGTCAGGGCTGAGTTTGTGTGCAGACGCAGATGGGTCACAGTCAGGTTTCCCCTTGGCACTTGTTGTTTGCCCCTGTCATGTGATTTCCAGTTTGTGTTATCTTTCAGTGATTGTGACACGTTGTGTGTGTGACTGCTGGCACTCCTCAGGGTCCGGGCTGCAATGTTGGTTGTTGTCTATGTGTGTTCTTTGTGGGTGACCTTGGCTTCTTCATTGGTGTGTGACTGTGGCTGGGATCCCATTGGTTGGTGTGGTATTGCCGTCATGTCCATGTACAGCGTAGTGTGCAGTGTGTCAGACATTCAGGAGTCTTGTTGAGTGTCCATGTGTGATGTGTTTCTGCACCTTGGTTCCCACCCACCACCCTGGAATAGTCATGGGTGCATGTGCAATGTCACCAGTGCATGTGTGCTTCACTGCTGCACATTGTTGGAGGTCGAGGGGTGTGGTGTTGAGTGTGTGCAGATGAGAGTTGTTGCCCGGCTAGGCCCCTGCCTCCATGTTGGCCTTGGCTTACTGGCCATGCTGTTTGATTTGTGCTTGTGTAGGTGTGATGGTAGTTAGTTGCTCAGTACACATGACTGTGGTTCACAGTGTGAACCACATTTAGCTTTGTCATCACAGTGGGATTGTAATGCAGCCCAGGGTCACCACATTGTGGGGGCCCTGGGGGTGGTGCTGTGGTGTGTCTGTGTCTTGCTGTGTCAGTTGCTGTCCCTACGTGCCTGTGTGACATGTGTGATTTGTGCTCCCTCTCATCTGACAATGCCTGCTTGCCCACATAGGGGATTTGGATCCATGAGTTACCTTTGTGTGGCACTGTATGCACATCTGTATGATTGGTATTCAGGTCTCCTCATGTGTTGTGTGGTTGCCTGGGGACACTGGCACCCCCTCACCTGTTGTGTATGATGTGCAGTGTGGGTCTGCCTGTTTGTGTTTGTGCATCTGCACCACTGCATTGGCATATCTTGGGTGTGCCATTGGCTGTATGTAGTTTGGTGGGTTTCCCCTGCTGTCCCTGGGACTCCTAGGTCATCGGTCAGCACAATGATCATGGTTTGTGTGTCCCATTGCTGCCATGGTATGGTATCTGTTCACCTCACATCTGCAGTCTCCACAGGGTATCTGCATGTGTGTGCCCATTGGTGCAAATATGTGGGTCTGCATTCTGATGGTCACTTCTGTCATTGTGTCATTGATGATTGTTGACGGTGTCAGCCCCCATGGGTGTTGTTTGTCTGCACATGGCCAAAGGTATGTCTTATTTGCACTGCAGGATTTGGCTCCCCCAATTTATGTTGCAATGGGACACATACACTACTTTGCCACTGATGTGTTTGTTGTTCTGTGACCAGGAATCATCCATGCAGTTTGGCAGTTGCACCTCTTTCTTTGTCAACACTTACCTTTTGGTCACTGTGATGATGGGGGTTTGGACCCCATTGCCACAATGTTCGAAATGTGCTTCAGCTATGGACCCCACACTTACATTTTGGTCACTGTGATGATGGGGGTTTGGACCCCATTGCCACAATGTTCGAAATGTGCTTCAGCTATGGACCCCACACTTACATTTTGGTCACTGTGATGATGGGGGTTTGGACCCCATTGCCACAATGTTCAAAATGTGCTTCAGCTATGGACCCCACACTTACCTTTTGGTCACTGTGATGATGGGGGTTTGGACCCCATTGCCACATTGTTCAAAGTGTGCTTCAGCTATGGACCCCACACTTACATTTTGGTCACTGTGATGATGGGGGTTTGGACCCCATTGCCACAATGTTCGAAATGTGCTTCAGCTATGGACCCCACACTTACCTTTTGGTCACTGTGATGATGGGGGTTTGGACCCCATTGCCACATTGTTCAAAGTGTGCTTCAGCTATGGACCCCACACTTACATTTTGGTCACTGTGATGATGGGGGTTTGGACCCCATTGCCACAATGGACATGGCCTTCTTGCATTGTGGGTGCCACACACATATATGTGTGGCACATGTGCTAGGGGGTCACGTTGTATGTTCAAAGTCATGTTCGGTGTTGTAGGCATTTGACACAGTCTACACACGCTTGTCATGGTGTGGGGGGGATGTCTTCTTCTTGCATTCCCTAGGTTGTGGTGTGCTGGTTGTGTCATGCATTGTCCATCCTATGAGTGGGGGTGGTAGTAGTGGTAGGCATCCAGCCCCCCCTGGGTGAGGGTGGTAGTAGTGGTGGCATCCAGCCCCCCCTGGCTAAGGGTGGTGGTAGGCATCCAGCCCCCCTGGGTGAGGGTGGTAGTAGTGGTAGGCATCCTGCCCCCCCTGGCTAAGGGTGGTAGTAGTGGTAGGCATCCTGCCCCCCCTGGGTAAGGGTGGTAGTAGTGGTAGGCATCCTGCCCCCCCTGGCTAAGGGTGGTGGTAGGCATCCAGCCCCCTCTGGGTGAGGGTGGTAGTAGTGGTAGGCATCCTGCCCCCCCTGGGTAAGGGTGGTAGTAGTGGTAGGCATCCTGCCCCCCTGGGTAAGGGTGGTAGTAGTAGTAGGCATCCTGCCCCCTGGCTAAGGGTGGTGGTAGGCATCCAGCCCCCTGGGTGAGGGTGGTAGTAGTGGTAGGCATCCTGCCCCCTGGCTAAGGGTGGTAGTAGTGGTAGGCATCCTGCCCCCTGGGTAAGGGTGGTAGTAGTGGTAGGCATCCTGCCCCCCTGGCTAAGGGTGGTGGTAGGCATCCAGCCCCCCTGGGTGAGGGTGGTAGTAGTGGTAGGCATCCTGCCCCCCTGGCTAAGGGTGGTAGTAGTGGTAGGCATCCTGCCCCCCTGGGTAAGGGTGGTAGTAGTGGTAGGCATCCTGCCCACCCTGGGTGAGGGTGGTAGTAGTGGTAGGCATCCTGCCCCCCTGGCTAAGGGTGGTAGTAGTGGTAGGCATCCTGCCCCCCTGGGTAAGGGTGGTAGTAGTGGTAGGCATCCTGCCCCCCTGGCTAAGGGTGGTGGTAGGCATCCAGCCCCCCTGGGTGAGGGTGGTAGTAGTGGTAGGCATCCTGCCCCCCTGGCTAAGGGTGGTAGTAGTGGTAGGCATCCTGCCCCCCTGGGTAAGGGTGGTAGTAGTGGTAGGCATCCTGCCCCCCTGGCTAAGGGTGGTGGTAGGCATCCAGCCCCCCTGGGTGAGGGTGGTAGTAGTGGTAGGCATCCTGCCCCCCTGGCTAAGGGTGGTAGTAGTGGTAGGCATCCTGCCCCCTGGGTAAGGGTGGTAGTAGTGGTAGGCATCCTGCCCCCTGGCTAAGGGTGGTGGTAGGCATCCAGCCCCCTGGGTGAGGGTGGTAGTAGTGGTAGGCATCCTGCCCCCCTGGCTAAGGGTGGTAGTAGTGGTAGGCATCCTGCCCCCTGGGTAAGGGTGGTAGTAGTGGTAGGCATCCTGCCCACCCTGGGTGAGGGTGGTAGTAGTGGTAGGCATCCTGCCCCCTGGCTAAGGGTGGTAGTAGTGGTAGGCATCCTGCCCCCCTGGGTAAGGGTGGTAGTAGTGGTAGGCATCCTGCCCCCCAGGGTGAGGGTGGTAGTAGTGGTAGGCATCCTGCCCCCCTGGCTAAGGGTGGTAGTAGTGGTAGGCATCCAACCCCCCGGGGTGAGGGTGGTAGTAGTGGTAGGCATCCTGCCCCCCTGGGTGAGGGTGGTAGTAGTGGTAAGCATCCTGCCCCCCTGGCTAAGGGTGGTAGTAGTGGTAGGGATCCAGCCCCCTGGGTGAGGGTGGTAGTAGTGGTAGGCATCCTGCCCACCCTGGGTAAGGGTGGTAGTAGTGGTAGGCATCCTGCCCCCCTGGGTGAGGGTGGTAGTGGTGGTAGGCATCCAGCCCCCCTGGCTAAGGGTGGTGGTAGGCATCCAGCCCCCCTGGGTGAGGGTGGTAGTAGTGGTAGGCATCCTGCCCCCCTGGCTAAGGGTGGTAGTAGTGGTAGGCATCCTGCCCCCTGGGTAAGGGTGGTAGTAGTGGTAGGCATCCTGCCCACCCTGGGTGAGGGTGGTAGTAGTGGTAGGCATCCTGCCCCCCTGGCTAAGGGTGGTAGTGGTGGTAGGCATCCTGCCCCCTGGGTAAGGGTGGTAGTAGTGGTAGGCATCCTGCCCCCCTGGGTGAGGGTGGTAGTAGTGGTAGGCATCCTGCCCCCCTGGCTAAGGGTGGTAGTAGTGGTAGGCATCCAGCCCCCCTGGGTGAGGGTGGTAGTAGTGGTAGGCATCCTGCCCCCTGGGTGAGGGTGGTAGTAGTGGTAGGCATCCTGCCCCCCTGGCTAAGGGTGGTAGTAGTGGTAGGCATCCAGCCCCCCTGGGTGAGGGTGGTAGTAGTGGTAGGCATCCTGCCCCCCTGGGTAAGGGTGGTGGTAGTGGTAGGCATCCAGCCCCCCTGGGTGAGGGTGGTAGTAGTGGTAGGCATCCTGCCCCCCTGGGTAAGGGTGGTAGTAGTGGTAGGCATCCAGCCCCCCTGGGTGAGGGTGGTAGTAGTGGTAGGCATCCTGCCCCCCTGGCTAAGGGTGGTAGTAGTGGTATGCATCCTGCCCCCTGGGTAAGGGTGGTAGTAGTGGTAGGCATCCTGCCCCCCTGGCTAAGGGTGGTGGTAGGCATCCAGCCCCCCTGGGTGAGGGTGGTAGTAGTGGTAGGCATCCTGCCCCCTGGCTAAGGGTGGTAGTAGTGGTAGGCATCCTGCCCCCTGGGTAAGGGTGGTAGTAGTGGTAGGCATCCTGCCCACCCTGGGTGAGGGTGGTAGTAGTGGTAGGCATCCTGCCCCCCTGGCTAAGGGTGGTAGTAGTGGTAGGCATCCTGCCCCCTGGGTAAGGGTGGTAGTAGTGGTAGGCATCCTGCCCCCCAGGGTGAGGGTGGTAGTAGTGGTAGGCATCCTGCCCCCCTGGCTAAGGGTGGTAGTAGTGGTAGGCATCCAACCCCCCGGGGTGAGGGTGGTAGTAGTGGTAGGCATCCTGCCCCCCCTGGGTGAGGGTGGTAGTAGTGGTAAGCATCCTGCCCCCCCTGGCTAAGGGTGGTAGTAGTGGTAGGGATCCAGCCCCCCCCTGGGTGAGGGTGGTAGTAGTGGTAGGCATCCTGCCCACCCTGGGTAAGGGTGGTAGTAGTGGTAGGCATCCTGCCCCCCCTGGGTGAGGGTGGTAGTGGTGGTAGGCATCCAGCCCCCCTGGCTAAGGGTGGTGGTAGGCATCCAGCCCCCCTGGGTGAGGGTGGTAGTAGTGGTAGGCATCCTGCCCCCTGGCTAAGGGTGGTAGTAGTGGTAGGCATCCTGCCCCCTGGGTAAGGGTGGTAGTAGTGGTAGGCATCCTGCCCACCCTGGGTGAGGGTGGTAGTAGTGGTAGGCATCCTGCCCCCTGGCTAAGGGTGGTAGTGGTGGTAGGCATCCTGCCCCCTGGGTAAGGGTGGTAGTAGTGGTAGGCATCCTGCCCCCTGGGTGAGGGTGGTAGTAGTGGTAGGCATCCTGCCCCCCTGGCTAAGGGTGGTAGTAGTGGTAGGCATCCAGCCCCCCTGGGTGAGGGTGGTAGTAGTGGTAGGCATCCTGCCCCCCTGGGTGAGGGTGGTAGTAGTGGTAGGCATCCTGCCCCCCTGGCTAAGGGTGGTAGTAGTGGTAGGCATCCAGCCCCCCTGGGTGAGGGTGGTAGTAGTGGTAGGCATCCTGCCCCCTGGGTAAGGGTGGTAGTAGTGGTAGGCATCCTGCCCCCTGGGTGAGGGTGGTAGTAGTGGTAGGCATCCAGCCCCCCCTGGGTAGGGGTGGTGGTGCGCATTCAGGCCCCTGTGTGCATATGTGGCATTGGTGATGGGCATCCCGCCCCTATGGTGCTGCTGTTGCTGGTGTAAGTATATTCTGCATCCCTCTGTGTGTGTGTGATGTGTCGTGTACGTGTTGTATGTGTTTTGTGGTTGGTGTCTGGCTTACCTTACGTACGCGTCCGTGCCTGTTCCGGTAGTAAATGTAGAATATTGGTATGATCGGGACGAAGGGATTCATGGTTGGTTCGTGTCGTTCGTCCTTCTCGTTGCTTCGCGTCGTCCTCGTCGCTTCGCCTCGTCCTCGTCGCTTCGCGTCGTCCTCGTCGCTGCCGTGTTCGTCTCGGAGCCGCGGATCGTGTTGTGGCGCGAATCGGAGCTTATGTGTGCCTCTCCCGGATGCTTTGATGTGCCGTGCGTAGCGACGGGTTCGGCGCGTACGGAAAGCGCATCGTACTCATTCGGCCGGACGGAGCTGCATTTTCCCTTCCGTGCGACTCGATTCAGCGTTTCCGGATTTGCCTCGGTCGGGGAACAGGACCTGGTTTGGGTGAGTACGGCTCGGCCGGATTCTTTGCTGTTGTGCGCATCGTACTTACTCGTTCGGTGTGCTGTACGGATCGGTCGGGAAACAGGCTTTCGCATGGCTTTTTCCCGACCGAATGGTGTTGGGTGCGCCTCCGACCGAGATCGGAATCGGCCCCCATGGTGTCACAGCATTGCAAGAGTGCCGGTAGGGCCTCATAAATGAGGTCCTTGGATAATAGAAGAACTCCCACAATTCATCCTTGGAAAGGTCAACGACGCCATGGACCTCCTGCCATTGCAGCTCAGAGCATCAAGGAGACCACCACCACCACCCCTGACATGCATCTCTCGCCTGAACAACTGCTCCATTCCTTTTGGGTGACAATGGGACCTGATCCCCTCTAAGTGTTGACCTCTGAACACTGGAACTTCAGCAACAGGAAGCTGGAGACAAGGAACCGCTGAAAGTCAGAGACTCTTTGGAGCTTTCTGTAACCATGGAAGAAGGAGAGACATTAAATTAAGTTATCTGCTGTCTGAGGAGTCACAGCCATGGGCTGCACAGACTTCGCACTGGATGACCATGTCGCAGTTGAGCCCACATCGCTGGGGAGCGTTCAAGGGAAGTGTTGGGATCCTGCCTTCAGTGCGATTGCACATCATCGCCGCCGCATGCATCGCCTTTCGCCTCTCTTGTATAACCTGCTGCGGATTGGGGGTGGCTTGTGGTTGTGGCGGGGATGTCTGCTCCTCCTACGCCTCACAGTATGGCTGGCTCCAAGAATGATAGCTTGTTGCGCAGACCCTTCACTCCCTGTCCGGTGCACCTGGTGACGAGTAGATTGCAGCAAGGTCCAGACCTGTTCAGCGGTGTCAATGATTTGTGTGTCTACATCTGAGATCACTCGCAGCCTTTATGGGTAGAGGAGGGAGTATTTGATGCCCAACTCTCTGAGGCATTGCTTAACCACTAGAGATGAGCCCCTCTGCACCTCCGTGGTATAGTCAGGGAAGAAAATAACTGTGGCGGTCTCCACTTTCACCTCCCCCAGGTTGCGTAGCTCCCTCAGGACAGCATCACGATGCCTGTAGGAGGAGGAAGAGAAAGGGTCAAGGACCTGTCCCCTGCAGCAGGCGGCTCACCGGCACTCGATGGACCTGGTCAACAACAAAGAATGGGGAGAGTGCACTTGCTGGCAGTAGGTCAAGCAACCTTGTCTCAGTATATGCCACTGCATCAGCCCCTTCTGCTCCCTCAGTCAGACCCAACACCCTCATGTTGTTATGCTGGGAGAGGCCCTCCACATCCTCTGTTGTTCTTGCCAGTGACTGCACATGTGTCATTAGCTGCTACACCTCCAATGGTGCGCTCAGGGTACTTGGGGGACTCTGGCCAGTTCTTGCTCAATGTTGTGTACCTTGTAAGTCAGCTTGTGATGATCTGCATGGTCCAGGATGAAGTTGACTGTGAATTTGTCTATACGGCCCTCAAAGGAAGTGCCTGTTTGTTCGAGGGAGGTTCCCACTGCGAGTGCAGAGTCTAGTTTGCAGTCCAGGCTGTCCACTGTCACCAGCCCCAGCGGCCAGCGATCATCAGCCGCTCAGTTCACAGATATAGAGGAGCGGCCAAATGTCGGCGCCGCCCCATCTGCAGGTAGGCAATCGCTGAGCCAGACACTCAGGCACTATGTATGACATGCGTTGCAGTGCAGTGTGGCCAGCCGGCCCCTCTCCTCCAGTCAGGTGTATGCTAGCCAGGAATCTTCGTTCGGGTGGCACTGATGAAAATTTGTAATACAACAAGAAAGGGGGGGGAGAGCGAGGAAAGGTCAAGTGACGTCCCTATCCCCAAAATCAATATGCAAACAATGTGGACGTACCCACTGAAGAAACAAAGAATCGGGACCCAGGATATGTTAAAATCCAAGAGCGCAACTAATAAAGTTACTTGAACTCGTAGTTGTCTGTGGTAGGTCTACATGTTTCAGCCCCTACAAGAAAGTAGAGGGGGCTTTCATCAGGACCGGGTGAAGAAAAGTGAATGAGTGGCAAAATGTGGCCACGTGAATATAGACAACTACGAGTTCAAGTAACTTTATTAGTTGTGCTCTTGGATTTTAACATATCCTGGGCCGCCACAATTAAATACATTTGGCAAGGATCCCCAGAGATATTTTTAAATTTCACATCTCACATCACTCTATCACACTACACCAGCTCCGCTGTAATCAGGCGTTGTAGCACAACCGGGCGGCATTAGGCCACCCGGTTGGGACCCCAATGATGAAGCATGACACCAACCAGGTTGGTGTGTGAGGGGTCTTTTAATAAAACCTAAGGGTTGTGTGACACTGCTACTAGCACAGTGAGTCCCAATTCTTTGTTTCTTCAGTGGGTACGTCCACATTGTTTGCATACTGATGAAAATTCCCCATACACCCAAGAGCTCACTATCAGGGGGTGAGGAAAGGGAGCACCACACGGTCACCTCCTCCCATCTAACAGTGGTGACCAGATTCTGTGTTCCCCAGTGCCCCAGTGAGTGACGGGAGATCAAGCTGCGCGCTTAAGGGCATGGGCCTGAAACGACACACATGCCTCTGGCACCCGCAGCCACCAACGGCGGATATCAGCAACTAGAGCCAGTTAGTGGAGTCCACAACAGTCTTGTGCGGTGCCTTCGGTGATGTAGGTCAGCAGCAGCACAGGGATTGCTCAGGGCATGGTGTGCGCCACCCACAGGCACTAGACCTAAGCGCCACTCGACTCCCGGGCCTCCTGCGCTCCGCATCCCACCTTTTCCTCACCTGGACATCAACTCGGGGGCTCATTCTGCCACGCTCTCTCCAAATCTGTGACTCAGCCAGCAGGAGCCTCTGCCAGGCGGGATTTCACAAGCCTGGGTACAGCAGTTGCTGCCAAGTCTGCTGGGGAACCACCCGATGCAGGTGATGCAACAGGGCCCCCTTAGGCTTGAAGTTGCAGCGCTCCCACCACACAAGTTCGGCGCAGCTCAGGGCCTCACCCTCCACAGCGTCCGGGCAGCCCCACATCCTGCAGAGGCAGGGCCCACCATTGGCAATCTCCTCTGTGCACCCCGGTGTAGTGTTGGTGCGTGTTATAGAATGCAGACCCCCCCTATGTCAGAGCGCAGGAGCACCTCTACCGATAACAGCTTCAAGGGGCCTCAGGCGGTCTTCTCACACAGGTCAGCAACGTGTCTCCATGTGACCTGCCAGACTTCGCCAACAGGTAAGGGCGATCGCCGATGCCTCAATGTCTAATGCCACAGCCCACAGGCTTGGGCCCGAAGCAGCCTGCCTCCACCGTCAGGCTGCAGCGACTCCACAGCACTGCCGCCTCCCCCACTCAGGGTCTCAGACGCAGGCTCAGCGAGGCCTCTGGGCCCCAGATACTGTCCACGCTTACAGGCATTGGCTGCCATGGTGTAGCAAGGATGGCGATATGCAAAGTGGTGCATCACTGTTTTTCCCCAGCGATGCCCCTCCTTTCATAAATGAGGCCCTGATTTTGCATTTCCTCTTCCCGTGGGACTCTGGCTAATCATCCTGATTGTTAGGGGTTTGGTAGGGTTGTAGACCTGTGCTGAACTTGGCCCTGGCTGCTCCATTCAGCATTCCATTGTTTTTCTTCTCTTTTTTTCACTAGAGGTGTATTTATAGGCTTTTTTGCTTCTAGAGGCTGAAAAGTGACGTTGGGCTGACTAATGTGAATCTCTTGGCCGCTAATTGGCCTTTCGACACTTTTCTCTCGCTAACGTCAAATTTTTTATCGCCTTGATGCTAGTGTTAGCGGCAGTTGTCGCCACGACTAGCTGATGCTATCCCCATGTAGCAACATATTGTAAATACATCAATAGCAGGGCGATAGTTTTTGGCGATAGACAGCGTTAAGAAAATTGCCGCTAACTAACGCAAACACTGGTTTGTGGCAATTTTTGTAAATATGCCCCTTAATGTGTTAACAAGTTCAAGACTGGTTCTGGCATATCATTTGTGGTAGTGATGAAGGGGTGAGTTGCCACTGTCAGGACTGCCTTCTCACATTCCCCAGGTGTGTGTTAGGCCCTGACTCTCCTCATGTCTCTGCATCCACTTCTTGGGCCTCTAGTGTGGACTGTAGAATGTTTGGTTGTCGATTTGGTATAGCAGTACTACTGCTCAGTTGTTGAGTCTGATCTGTAGAATAGTAGGAAGAGGAATCTGAAAAAGTAACTACTCTGAGTTTCTTGAAATATCCTCATCTCTTGTATTGTCCCTTGATGTGTTGATGATCTTGGCCAGACATAATCTTATAATATTCTGATAATCTGTCAGGTATAGCAGTGTTTTTATCTGCTATAATTAGGTAGGTGCTGGCGTAGTTATCAATTTTTAGCCAAGTTGAAGTCACTGAAATCCTTAATTGTTTTCTAAAAGTTGTCCCGTGCAGGTTTTTGCATTTCTCCTCTAGTTCAACTAATTCGTGGGCTTTCTATTGTGCATGCTTTAGGGCTGTGTCAAACCCTTGTTCTATCCAATTCCTAGGACATGGTGGATTTATAGATAAAACCTCCTTTTGAAGGCTACTAACTTCATACCATATTTCCCTGAGCATGTAGGGTATTCAAATTCCAATGCCCTGTAGTAACTTTATGCACACATAAAATTCCACTAAATAAGAACAAATTGGACCATTATTCTGTAATTTAATTAGCTTATCCTGATTGCTTTTGGCATAGTGGGACGCCCTATTCCTCTTGCACGGGATCATATGTAACTATCTTTCCAACAATGTTAAGTTTCGTTCATTTTTTAAAGGCATATGGTCTTCCTCTTCTATCTAATAAAATATGTGTAGTCTGTCTCATGATCACAGTTGATATCAAATTCAGCAGGGCGGCCACTCCTAAATCCTTTCTGCTATAGGCTTTATTCTCATTATACCTCCTGTGGACACACTGATGTTGTGTACTTCCAATTAGTTGGTGCTTCTAAAACAGATAAGATAGAAATCATCTCAAAATGTCTTCTCTTTAATGTTGCATCTGCAGGCGTACTCTATGTGTATCTATGACCACAGTCTTCACCCTGCCTCTGTGTTGGGATCTCTTGCACATTCTTACATGGAATCTTCCCTTGGTTACGTTCCCTGCGTGGAACACAGAATGTGTGTAGTCTGGCAGTTGCTGCCTGGGAGCTGCTGAGATGGGACATGAATAAATGAAGTACTCACCCAACTGTAGCAGTGCTTCTTTTCATTGGTGACGAGTTGTCCCATCCTCGGCCTCCCGTTCCTGAGTGGACCTGTGTCGACCTGCCTTTGACCTGCCTTCTTCCTGCCTGGAGTTCTGGAGCTTGTGTGGCGTTTTCTACTCTCCTGCACCTCTTTTTGGAGTCCCATCAACCTTGTGGACTCCTGTGGATTCCTGTGTGGTTCCGTTCCTGTCCTGAAGCTCCGACATCGATTTTGGCTCAATTTCCACCATTTCAGGTACTCTTTGCTGTTGTGGGGCACGCGCGATTAAAGCGGTCGTTGCTTCTCGCGCTCTCTCCCCGTGACGTTGTCTCTCCTAGACGCGCTGCGCGTCTTCAGAGTTCGCCTGACTTGCCTGACCTGCCTCTTACCCCCGCACGCAACGTCCTCACGCTGCGTGCGGCCATCTTGGTTCACTCCGATTCTCTTGTTGTGTTGTCATGACAACACCACGCTCGTTTTCACGCTGATGCGCACAGCTGCGGATCGGATCTCCATATTAACCATTAGTGCATCAGTTCAAATAACACCACGTTTGCTTTCACGCTGATGCGCACAGCTGTGGATCCGATCTCCATGTTAATTATTTGCACATCAGTTTAAACAACGCCAGTGTTGTTTTCCCCGCTGACGTGCACAGCTGTTCCCTTGTTTGGTTTATGCACACATCTTACAAAGCATGTGCTGATGCGCACTGCTTATTTCTGCATTGTTCTGAAGTCCACAGTTGTTCATCGTCTATAAGGTTATGCGCACATCTTTCAAAGTATTCGCTGATGTGCACAGCTTATTCCTGTATTGTTCTTTCTTTGATCATCAGCTGCATCATAAGAATTTATTGTATTTAAGTGTATCCATTTATTCCTGCTTCTGTTGCAATTGAGTGGGCAGCAACTCACCCACGCTCTGTTTCAGCATGGATCACGTAATAGCTCCGCCACCCTTTCTACAATCTCCTGGCCCTCCTCCCATGTTATGGCAACAATGGAAGGATACATTTGAAAGTTATTTGGAAGCCATCGATGGTGACACATTCACTACAAAAAAGAAGAAAGCACTTCTTATGTATAATGTGGGTGCGGAGGGTAGAAGCATTGTGAAAACTCTAACTCTTGAGGTCGTCAGCACTCGTGTGAGTGGTGGTGATGATGGTGATTCCTTACTCATTGATGACTATGCATCTTTGATCAAGACTTTAGAAAAAAGGTTCAACCCTAAGAAGAATGTAGTACTTGAGCGCCACAAGATTCTGCAACGTGCCCAGATTTCTGGTGAATCTATCGATGATTTCGTTTCTGCGCTCAGAACTCTATCTGTCACATGCAATTACAGAGAATTTAAGGATGAAATCATACGTGATCAACTAATCGAACGCACTTGCAACAAGAAAATTCAAGAGAAACTTTTGTCTTCTGACGACCCCGATTTTGAGACAGCCATCACGCTTGCGAAAAGCATTGAACATTCTCAATTTTGCATGAAGGAAATGAGCAACCCTTCTCAACCCACTGAAGTTAAACTACTGTCATCAAAGCATGATGTTAAGTCCACCAAAGTTCCGATTGAGAACACAACGCGGAATTCATCTTCTCTACCTTCGCCCAAAAGATCAAGTCTGAGAAAGTACAACTCTTTTGTTTTCGTTGTGGGAGCAAAAATCATTTAGGCAATGCCAAGTACTGTTTTGCTTTGAACCAGACTTGTTTTAAATGCGGGAAAAAAGGTCATCTTGCTCGTTTTTGTAAAGCTATGGGGTCCAACAAGGGAAACACCCAAATTGTCAACTCCATTGAAGAAGACTTTGTTGACTCTGGTGAAGAGAATGATAATATGTTATTAATGCTGTCTTCGTCATCTGTACAATCTGAGGGTGTCGTTGAAATTGCATCCATGGGTGGTTTACGTAAAAGAAAATCCCCCGCATGTACTATCCGTGTGAATGGGAAGAATGTGAATTTCTTGGCTGATTCCGGTTCTCCTTTTACTCTTATCAATATCAAGGATTTTGGGGGGTTTGAAGACATTCAGTTGCACCAGTCAGATATTAGAATTTTTGCCTATGGGGGTAAAAAAGTGGAAGTTCTGGGCAAATTTGAAGCAAAAATGGAATTCTGTGGGGATCTAGCCACTGGACCTATATTCATTGTTAAGGATGGTGCAAATTTGTTGGGATGGGAAGAGCAAGGGGAACTTGGGATCATTCTCGATCCTAATCATCCTGATATGAAGCTTGCAAATTTTACACTCCTCTTTCATCCTCCAATTCTTCTAATAGAGTGGTAGTGAAACACTTGTCAGGTGATGAGTGGATTCAAAGGTATCCTGAAGTTTTTAGTGACAAGCTAGGGAAGCTGAAAGGCTTCCAACACCGCATCATCCTGAAGAGTGGTGCGAAGGCTGTTGCACACAAGGTGCGCAAGGTACCCTTGAGTTTGTGTGTGGAATTGAAGCAAGAGCTTGAACGCTTATGCTGTATGGATGTGATTGAAGCCATTGAAGGATCCGAATGGTTGGCCCCCATAGTTCTTGCACGCAAGGCTGACAAGTCCCTTAGGATGTGTGTTGACTTGCGCGATCTGAATACTAACATTTGGATCGACCGCCAACCGTTGCCCAACATTAATGAAATGCTGGCGACGCTTGACGGAGCTAAGTATTTTTCATCATTTGACATTTCTTCACCTTATCACCAAGTTGAGTTAAGCACGGAGTCCAGACATCTCACCTCTTTCGTAACACCGGAAGGAGCTTTCCGTTACAAACGTATGCCTTTTCATCTGGCATCGGCTTCCGCTGTGTTTCAACGCCTCATGGGGAATTTGTTCAAAAATACAGCGGGAGTCGTGTTTTTCCAGGATGATATTCTGGTGTATGCACCAACTGAGGCTGAGCATGACAGCAGAGTTAAACATGTACTAGATACTGTAAAACTCCACGAGCTAACCTTATGGAAGGACAAGTGTACATTTTTTCAGGAGGGTGTGGATTATTTGGGTCACCACATTTCCTGCAAAGGGATTGAACCCAAAATTAAAATTTTAGATGCCATTCAAAATGCACCTTCACCTACCAATAAGGATCAATTGCGTTCCTTTTAGGACTTGTGGAGTACTATGCCAAATTTGTAGGGAATTTTGCAGATAAAACTTCCTGTTTGCGTAAGTTACTAAAGAAGAATGTTAAATTTGTGTGGTGCAAAAAATGTGTTAATCAATTTGATATCCTAAAAGGGAAATTGTGCAAGCTCGCCCTTTGAAATTGTTCAACATCAATGACAAGTGTATTGTTTCTTCTGATGCCAGCAATATTGGTTTGGGCGCTGTTCTAATGCAAAGAAGGAGTGACGTCACGAGGAGATCATTGCGTTTGCTTCTAGGACACTTCGTGGTGCTGAGAGTTCTTACTCCACCATTGAGAAAGAGGCATTAGCTCTATGGTGGGGTGTCCAGTACTTTCGGAATTTCCTGTGGGGAAACAAATTCATCCTCAGGACCGATCACAAACCTTTGGTTGATCTTTTCACCACCAAAGGTGGTGGTCGTGCCACTCCACGAATTGCTAAATGGCAATACAGATTACAGGAATTCAACTATCGTTTAGAGTATGTGCCTAGTGTCAAAAACAACATTGCTGATTGTCTTTCCCATTTACCTCTTGCCAAAGACATCAGCGTATCTGCTGAGGATGATCTTGATATTGTATGTGCTGTTGGTGCTGTTGTTGACGTGGTGAAGGGCGCACTTTCTGAGCAGGAATGGTTGCAAGCTCTATCTGAGGACAAAGATATCAAAATGGTTGTGGACTTTTTGGTTCAGGGGTGGCCTGTGAACAAGGACTTATCTTCTGAATTAATTCCTTTCAAAAGAGTTTGTGATGAGTTATCTTCGGTGGATGGAATTTTACGCAGAGGTGGTCTTTTGGTTGTTCCCACATGTTTGCAGAAAAAAGTTTTAGATCTTGCCCACGAAGGTCACCAGGGTATTCGGGCCATGAAACGCAGAATCCGTGAGGACTTTTGGTGGCCTGGAGTGGATAGGTCCATTGAGCATTTTGTCAGGGACTGTTGTGCGTGTGTCCTCAGCGATAAGACTCAGGTGACTCATCCATCCCCCATTGATCCTGTGATTGTCAAAAATGTACCTTGGTGCAAACTAGCTTTTGATGTCGCTGGTCCATTTGGGATTTCTGGTGGTTCTCCTCTGTATTCTCTGGTCTTGGTAGACTATATGTCCAAGTGGCCGGAAATTAAATTTGTAGAGTGTGTTAATTCTTTGTCTGTCATCAGTTTCCTCAAAGAAGTGTTTCTCCGGAAGGGATTTCCTGAGGAACTAGTGACAGATAATAGAACTCAATTGGTGCCTCTGGAAATGCAAAATTTTCTCAAGGAAAATGGCATCAAACATGTTTTAACATCGCTTTATCATCCCCGCAGCAATGGATTAGTTGAGAGCTTTAATCGTGTTATCAAGGACCAACTGCAATTGGGTTTGATGAATGGTCAATCCTGGCGTGTGGCTGTGGCAGACATGTTGTGGGCAATCAGAACCACTCCTCATATAAGTACTGGGATATCTCCTTTTACATTGCTTAGAGGAAGAGTTGCTGGTTCCAAGTTGAACAAGGATTGGATGTCCAGAAAGGAGGTTGACCAATCTAGACTTGGCAAGGTAGCGGATGTGAGAACCGCTGTACAGTCCAAGTACACCACTGTTTCCGAGAGAGTTTCCCCTGTGTGCGTTGGAGATTGGGTAAGAATCAAGAAGCCTGGATTCATTCGCAAGGGAACTTCTCGGTTTTCAGCTCCGGCTAAGGTGAGGGAAGTAAAAGACCGAGTGGTGGTGTTGGAGAATGGGAAGATTTGGAATAAATGTGCCATTTCTGTTGTTCCTCAATCCAAAATGGTGTACGTTGGTGGGAAGATGGGTGTTCATTTTGACTCCTCTCATATAACGCCTGTTCTTCCAAGTTGTTCTTCAACTCCTGTTCTTCCAAGTTGTTCTTCTTCTAACTCTATTCCTCCCAATAGGAATGATCATTCGAGCTATTCTTCTTACAAAAGATTTTCTTCCAGGATGAGATCTACGCCTGCTAAGTTTCAAGACTATGCTATGTATTGATGATACACTATGTTTTCTTTAAGGTTCTGATTTTTTCCGGTTATTGTTAGAACATGTTTGCAATGTTGGTATCTGGTTTTTATAATTGTATATTTTTGCTTTTATTTATCTCATTGCTTTGTTGCATATTTTCGCTATTCTTTTTCTTTCTTTTTCTTTCATTTGTGGGAAGGGAGGTGTGTTGGGATCTCCTTCACATTCTTACATGGAATCTTCCCTTGGTTACGTTCCCTGCGTGGAACACAGAATGTGTGTAGTCTGGCAGTTGCTGCCTGGGAGCTGCTGAGATGGGACATGAATAAATAAAGTACTCACCCAACTGTAGCAGTGCTTCTTTTCACTCTGTTTACCTAAAAGCCTTAAAACTTTATTCCTAAACTTCACTCACTTCATTTCCATCCTTGAGACTTTATTGGACATCTCTCAGCAGACCCTAAACCCCACCACTTCTAGATTTTATACTCCTAGATTTAATACTCTGAGCCTTTTCCCTGTACTTCCCTCAGAACATTCTTCAGACACCTGTCCCTACCAGCCTTTGTCTTCCCAAGTCTTTTCTTTAGGATTCCCACACTACAACCTCCAGCCAGCCCCTTCTAACCTTTGTATCCAAGTGTTTTCCATACAGCACTTTCAATCTGATTCTTCTAGTCTTTCTATCACTGAGTCCTTCCTTCAGCTTATTTCTGCACACCCAACACCGGCTAATTTTAACCTCTCATCCCTGAATCTTTCCCATTGTCTTCCCTCAGTATGCTCACCAGCCTGTCCCTTCTGGCCTTTGAATTCCTTAGTCTTTTCTTTAGGTTTCTTTCACTTTGCCCTACTATCGGCCTGTCAAATCTTTGTGTCTGTGAGTCTTTTTCATAGCCCTGTGACAGCATATCCTCTAGTCTGCCTATTATAGCTAGTGCATAAGTGAGGCCTTTCCTTATGTACTCTTCAGCCTGTCTCTTAATGCCATTGTTATTTGAAATCATTTCCTTGGCCTTTTTCTGCACATGATTTAGCTTGGCCCTTCTAGTATTATATCCCCGAATCTTCTGATTGGCCTTCTCCTAGCACACCCTCCCACCTGCTGCTTCTAGTCTTTGTAGTTTGAGATTTCCCAAGCCCTCTTTCAACATATCCTCTAGCTTGCTTTTTCTACGCTTTGCATCTATGAGATTTTTATTGAGCCTCTTTCAGCAACACCCCTCCTCCCAGTCGCCCCTTCAGACAGTCCAACAACTCGCCTTGGGAAGTCTCTTGGTGGCCCGCCACATCCGGAACCCCCCACACACCCATGGACCACGCACGAATCCTCGGCATCATACTGGACTCCTCGGTCACTTTGAACCGCCAGATCAACGCCGTCTCCTCATTATGCTTTGACACTCTTCGCCTGCTTCGAAAGACCTTCAGATGTATCCCCACTGAGGCCATAAAGACGGTCGCCCACATACTCATCAGCAGCAGACTCGACTATAGCAATGCACTGTACCCAGGCGTCATCCAGAAACTCCTCAGGACACTACAGAACATTCAAAACGCAGCAGCCAGACTGGTCCTCAACATCTCCCACCGCAGCTACATCTCCAAACACCTACGAGAACTCAACTGGCTCCCAGTCAACAAAAGAGTCACCTTCAAGCTCCTCACACACGCCTACAAAGCCCTCCATGATGCTGGACCAGCATACCTTAACCACCGCCTCTCATTCCATGTACCTATCAGACACCTCCGCTCTGCCCAACTGGCCCTTGCCACAATCCCTCGGATCTGCAAGACCAGGACAGGAGCAAGATGCTTTTCCTACCTCGCCGCCAAAACCTGGAACACCCTGCCTCTCCACCTCATGCTATCCAAGTCCCTGACCCAATTCAGGAAAGATCTCAAGACCTGGCTCTTCAACTGTACCTCAGCGCCCAGTCAGACCTGCAGCCCCCCCTCCCCAGCACCTTGACACCCTCACAGGTGAGTAATTCCGCTTAACAAATAATGATTGATTGATTCTAGGCCTGGTATCCCTTAGTCTGCTCCTGAGACTTCCCTCGGTACACCCTTCAGCCTGCCCTTTTTAGATTCAGTGTTCCTGAGTCTTTTCCTAACATTTCTCTAACCATACACTCCAGCCTGTCCCTTCTAGCCTTTGTGTCCCTGACTCTTTTCTGCAAACTTCGCTCAGCACACCCTTCAGCCTGCTCCTTCTAGGTATGGTGTTTCTGAGCCTTTCCCTTCTGCTTCACTCAGCATACCCTCCAGCCTGTCCCTTCTTGGCTTTGTATCCTAGACCCTTTTACACAAACTTTGCTCAGTACATCCTTCAGCCTGTCCCTTCTAGGTTCGGTGCTTCTGAGTCTTTCCCTAATGCTTCCCTAAGCACACCATCCAGCCTATCCCTTCTAGATGTTGTATCCCTGAGTCTTTTCCTTAGGCTTTACTATATACATTTTCAAGCCTGCTCATTCTAATAGCATTTGTATTGCGCCATGCATGTCTTGGGCGTCAGGGGATAGCGGCTAGAAAATGGACGAGGCTGTGGCGCTGCTGATTTCAGAAGTGTTCGCTCGCGCCTCTCCTCGTGCAGGAGATGTATTCAATTAGTGCTGACCGGCTTAAGAAATCCGCTCAGGGATACAACATTACAAGTAATTGTAATTTCGTCTTCCCTTATACACAGGGAATACACAATCCCTTTACAGCAGGTTGTTTTCTACCTCCATTCTCACTTCATCTGTTTATTTGTTCCCTTGTAGTTTGAGATAATCGAAGACATGAGGGTGCATTTAAGGTCGATACTTGCCAGTATGCTCAAGCCTGCAAACCTGTGGCTACAACATCTCCATTCCCCCTGAGCCATAACAATTTCACCTGTGGGGTAGGATGTATTTTGTTATCCTTCAACATTAAATTTATAACTGTAACTTCGGGAGCCTGCATCGCCCACTCAGGCATGTGGCTGCAAAAGGATGGTTCCCCGTATCTTTACAAAAATGTCTTAATTATGAAGATGCAGGCTTCAAAATGAGCAAAAAAATGCAAATTAGCTTCCAAAGTTCCCAGCAGAGCCCAGATGCATCTAGGGATTTCTGCTGGGACACAAAGAAAAACTTAAGTTCCTGAAAAATAAAAAATAAATCAGATGCCTCCTGCCTGCAGAAACATATTGGGCTGCATCTCTGGCAGTACACATTGTGTGTGGCTGTTGCCAGGATAAACATTTTTTGATGAATTCCTGGCAGGGGAAGCGGATATTATTCCTTCCAGGCACATGCCTATGATTCCAAGCAGGACAATTGGAAATGAGTTCCCGCCGTGACAGATGTTTTGGCACCATATTCTTGACAGAAATTAACCTGCACTGCTTGATTTCTGGCTTGAAATTGAGCCAGGTCACATATCTTGTATTATTACACAGATTCCGAGCCAGACAAATACAGTGATTAGATCTCGGCAGCCTAATTGCTAAGGTTCTCGCAGAGAAGATGAAAATCGACAGAGAGGGAAAGATATTGTTCTTTGTCTTTAGATTCGAGATTCTTGTACACTGCAGTGATCTTTGTTGTCACCGTGTGGCCTTGGGCAAAATGTTTGACATAATTGTTCTTTGGATGAAACCCTGTACTTGAGGTGTTGGTTGTGAGTTTTAGTTTATCAAGTTTAAAGTTAAACCACCTGAATGCATTAATTCACTTAACTACTACCACTGACACAGACTGTATTTATTTGGAGTAAACAGCGCTTAATTTGAGCCGATGTTTGCAGTTTGGCCCACTGGTACTCATTTTTGGGGACGGCACGAATTTTTCTCCCATCAGATTTTGAATTAACAAGATAGCAAAAAACACACAAGGAGGAAAATAGGAAAGGGAAAGACGGAAAACAGTGAGGAAGGAAAAAACAATGAATTTACAAGAGTGAGGTTAAGGACAGAGAGTGTCTAATGATGGATTAAATAGGCATTAGCTACATTCACTACTGCAGGCTTGGTATTAGACATTCCAACATTAAATATTACTTGCAGCCACCTTCTCAAACTTTGGCCACAGGCACTTATTCCTTTACAAATTAACCACTGGGAGTAAAGCTCCTTGAATCGCATTTTTTTGTGAAGAGGAATTTTCTAGTCCTGGAAATTTATGAGCAAGACACAACTAGCCACAGGAACTGTTTTGTGAATCAGTCATGGGTATTCAGTTGTTGTTGTTGAAATAGTTTATTTCAGATTATTTTTCTCCTTAAAAACATAGTACAATATAAAACAAAGCCATCAAAATACAATTTGAAAACAAAAAAATACTGTTAATTTATCATTCATTTTTATAATGGTATAGCAACCAAAGTCAATGTAACAAAAGAAGGTTGTTCATCGTATCATTAGCTCTTGGTCTGGAACACCGCTGTGAATGCGGTCTACTAAATCTAAATATTCAGGTAAAAATGTCTCAAAGACAGAAATCACAACTATTCATAGAAAAGGTTTGTGAATCGACTACAAAATGTGAAGGGTTTACCTGACAGTGATGCTGGAGGTGTTTAGTTAAAAGAAGGGGTTAGGTGAAAGAGAAGGCATGTTTGACACACAACATACTCTTGTCGAGCCCCATTGTTCAACTGCGAAAACAATTACCAATATATTTTTATGCAACAATGGGGGATATTCTCAAGAACGTGCGATAATCATCGCCAAAATAGGTTAACGGAATTTCTCATATCGCCGTCCATTGCGGGAAAATAACTCCGTGTTAACGTCCCATTCTCAACACTGCGGTAACATGCAATAGTGTCCCGATAACACGTCAAATGTCCGCGATAAAATCACCGGGACGGCGATAAAAATCTAAAGCCTAACGTGGAAAAAGTTGCGATAGGCCCAACTGCGATAAAAAATACAGCGATAAGCAGCGCCAGGCCTGCAATTCACACACGTCAGGTGGGAAACATCACTATAAAAGCAGAAAAACACAAACAAAACCAAAACAACTGCGAAGCACAATGGAGCAAGTACAGAGGACAACCAGAACCCCAGAAGCCCCACGGAGGACCAGCCTGGGACCTCGGGGTCAGGGAAGGGCAAGGAGAAGAAGAAGAGGAACCCGCCTTAGAGTACGCAGGAAAACCAGATCCTCATTACGGAGGACATAGAACACCACCACCAACTGTTCAACACCTCCACTGTGTCATTGGCAACTAAAAATACAATATGGCAGTCCATTTTGGCCAAGGTGAATGCAGTCGGAGTGAAGAGAAGGGAAGTGGACGACTGCAAGAAGTGCTGGACTGATGTGAAGCGCAAAACCAAGCTGAAACTCGCAGCCAACCTGAAAGCAGCAATGCAGACTGGAGGTGGGAGTCCAGCGACACACCAGGAGCTGGATGAGATGGAGGAAATGGTGACCCGAGTCATCAGTGGGGTAACGGTGGCAGGAGTTGGGGGACCGGACACTGCACAACATGACCTGACCCAACAGCAACAGGGTGAGTAATGACCAGGGACTGGGGGGACGGGGGGAGATGGGCACAATGGCACACATGCACAATTAAGTATAGCACATCTGCGGACAAACCATGCCCAAGAGTCACAACTCCGACCAAGAGCCCAATTTACCCAAGTCTGCAACATCTCAGCACTGTATAAGCACAGACGTGAAAGGCACACCGCCTGAAAGGGATAAGGGCCAGCCAAATCAGAGCTGAAGGGGCAACACACCCACAATGCTGCACACACACATAAGAATCAGAGCACCTCAACATTGACAACAATGTGGTACAAACTGCAACACTTTCACAACAGAACAGAGGACACAACTGCCGCCGCTTGTGTGTAGAAAATGGCCATTCGCATTTGGCATAGCAGGAAACTGTGAGATGACAATGTACAAGTACAACCTCACATCCCTGATGGTGTAGAAATGTCAACTGTCCCGCATCACATAGGCATCTCCTCACAAACAGTCACAATGTACATTGTCATGCAGTCTGTAAGTAAACCTGTCCAATGCGTCAACATACATGTGAACACAATGTCAATCTGCATCTCCCCTTCACATTGCAGAGGGAGAATCAACACCTCCTGCAGAGCAGACCCAACAACACAGCACTGATGATGAAGAGGACCTCCCCAACATCGACACCGACACCCTCCAACAGCCCATGGACAGCTTCGGCACCCCACCTCCAGGAGGAGTGCAGCCCAGTTGCATCGAGGAGACCCCACCCCCTGCACAGACCACACAGCAGGAAGCACCCACCACCACGGCTGTCTACCAGGACCCCCACGACCAACACATGGCATTCCAACGCCGTGTGTTAGGGTTCCAGGAGAAGATGGCTGATCAGCTGCGGGTGGGGTTCGACCTCATGGCA
Source organism: Calotriton arnoldi (assembly GCA_963921515.1). Lineage (NCBI taxonomy): Eukaryota > Metazoa > Chordata > Amphibia > Caudata > Salamandridae > Calotriton > Calotriton arnoldi. Next base: position 323,383 of record CAWUFW010012242.1, read on the forward strand.
GCCAAACTAGATGCCATACTTGGGTGTCTACGTCCCATCAGGGACCATTTACAGTCCCTAACGGACACCCACTGTCTTCTCCATGCTCTCCAACAATCCATGGCTGACATCGCTGGAGTCATGACTCTGAGCCAAGAACAACTGTCCAGTCAGAGTGGCTCCAGCGATGCCAGCTGGGAGTTGGGACACATGCGGAGGATCATGTTGAACATGGAGCGGATGCAGGCGGAAAGAATGTTTTCCACGGCTGCACACCAGCGAGATGTAGCTGTGATCTTCCATGCCCTGCAGATCCATGTCATGGCATTGCCGCCACAAGGCCTGGCGAGGATGAATGCTGCTGCTTCTACTCCATTCACATCTCCGCCCCCTGAAGTGTCAGTGCCACACAGTGATGCAGACTAAACACCACCACCCACATGTGAGGCACCTGACCCATCAGAGGACGAAGATGATGATGAATCTGGCTTTGTGGTAAGAATGAAGTGGTAGCATTCATCTCCGCCATATGGCCTGTTTCAGCTTGGTTCTGCCCTCTGCATCATGCCCTGGATTAACACCTTCCACCGTCCCCCGATACACTCAGCGACACTCACCTTGGACCTCGACAGGGACTGCCATATATGGTTTGGTCACCAATGACACAGCAATCACACTGCGGACTGAAGTCTTCCTCTTCCGATGAACTTGTCAATCCCTAAAGGACTCTGGCTGGCCCTCCATGGGGCAATAATGTAAAGTGGGGTTTACATGGCCCTGTACTGCTCCAGCTTCAACACTCCACTGAATGCGAAAAAAACATTCTAATTCACACAGATGTGTCGTGGCTATGAGCAATCAAGTATGAAAGTATGGATGAATGTAGGGACAGTGATCCCACAAAAAGGTACTCCCTGGGTAATGCTATCAATGTGCATGTCTGGCCGTGACCCAGATAGGCAGTGAGACACACATTGTCATTCAAATCAACACTCATCACAGTTGAATCCAAGTGAAGGTGCGTAGACTTTATTAGCATATGCGTGTCAGTACGGGCAAGAGAAGTGCCACAACATGCAGACCAATGCAGCAGAATGTCAGGAATATGAGGAACGTTGCCAAGCGCCGCTGTCCACTCCGGGGGAGTGCCTCACCTTTCACAGGTGAGTGTTAACCCGCGTTGATGTCCGCTCATGTATTCAGAGTCCAGGCGAATGCAGCCATGTCCACTGTTGTCGTGGGATATGTGACCAGATCTCCAAGATGCAACAAGGTGTTGGGACATGTGCAATGGGTTCCAATCAGTTGTGGCTGCAGGTACGTAGTTACTCGTCCATGAAAGCGATTGCAGCTCCGTAGGCTATCATTTCCAACATGAGGTCGTTGTCGACTTCATCAAACAGGACGGCAAGGTGATCCACCAGATTTCACCAATTAGCACTACAGCCCAATAGGGGAGCGGTTCAATGTGGTCACTGCATACGAGGAGTTGTGCAATCTCCAAGGTCCAGCTGCCAGCATGCATGCCAAGTATGAAGGCATCCCATAAACGGGTATCACGGTAACACTCCTGGTCGTGGGCCAACAGGGGGCGCACACACATGTCAAAATCCAGTTCAGCTACCATCCTGTTGGAAAGGCAGACATCCATGGTCCACTCGAAATATGCACGATCAACAATGCAACACAGGCTGAATGCAGGTGACGTTGGCAAGGTGGAAACTTAGCCGGTAACTGATCCGCAGCACTGCCAATGGCAGTGCCCCCAGTAAACGCAGCATACGTGCACGTTACAGTTCCACCTGTCAGGGGTTGTGCAAGTGTCTGGGATGTTCTGCCATTGCGTCAGTGGCTCTGGTTGAAGCGGCACTGTTCTGACCTGCGCCAGTTCTGTGGATGAAATGCCACAGCTCGGATCAATGGGTTGTTTTAGTGTGCAACGGTTGTACGCCTGGGATGGTGTGGGAGTAAGTGTGAAGGCCATTCCATGCAAGATAACTTCGAGCAAGGACTTCTGTGTGTGGGGTGTGTATACGTTGGTCTTTCATCGGGCTGTGCGTAGTGTGGGAGTCGTCATCAGCTGCTCTAGTATCTGTCAGGGGGTGCCGGGCACATGCAATTCCGAGGGCGGAGGTGCAGATGTGCTTCCTCCTGATAGTCCAGGCAAAGGAGCTTTCATCCCTAATGTTAGTTTCTCATCTGCTTGCAGTCAGGAAATGTGATGTGGCTTGTTGGGGGTGGGGTAGGATGTGTGCGACTTTTGGATTCAAGTTTGACATGTCTTGCATGTGGCAAATGAGTGGCATCACTGTGTGTTACGTTGCCTCACAGCTGCTCCTCCCTCCCCCCAAGCCAATTTACTTGTGTGCGCTGCGCGGTTGAATCACTTGCACTCCTACGGCACACCATTGTCATGCCTGTCTGCGCATGTCCACAAGCCTGACAACGACACTGTGATGTTGGCCGTTGAAGGTGGGCGGCCACGTGAGTGCAGGCCTGTGGGAAGGATAGGGTGGACACAGATGTAGGGTTCATGCCTGGCTGGACTCACGCTGCGATTAAGGCTAGGCATTTGGCTCGTGCTGCGGCAATACAGATGCACACAACACTTGGCATGTTTGAGCCAAGACCCCGAGCGGTCTTGCGCTCCTTCATTTCCCCGTTCGTGCGAGCCCGACCTCCGGGTGCATGCTACATTGCAACATTGTCGATTGCGGACTGGGTGGCGCCGACACTACAACAGTGACACACTCATTAGTTACTTCCTTGTCCAGGCCAGGACTGAACCACACCCAGAGCCCCGGGCACATCCTTCACACCCCTACGCTGGCTTAGCGTACGCCGGCCCAGGCCACTCCGCTTACGCTTACAGGGGGGGACACAGCTACATGACCGGGGTCTTCCCCACTGCCTGAGGTGGCATGGTTGCTTCCACTGTCCACAACACTACACACACCATCAGTATATGTCCACATGGACATGTCTGTGCTCTGCATACTGAAGTCAGTCCAGCACATCACCGCCACACTTGGCATTGTGTACATTCTTATTGATGGGTCACTTGCCTCCTTCGCACCTACTTGGTTCCCACCTCTCCCTACATTATGCAATTGTGTGGCTGAGGGGCCATGCCATTTTCGGGAGGTCAGCTGTCTTGTTCTGCGCTGCCTCGGTGGTAGTCCATTGGGGTGCAGGGGGGGATCAGGGGGTGGTGGCGGTGGGTGTTGTGGCCCTCTTGGGTCTCCGTGCTGCATGGTCAGTGGCTCCATGACATGTGTTGGTCTTCAGATGTGGCTCTGGGCTGGGCTCCCTTTCATGCTGCAGGTTGTTGCCCTGCTTTACAGCAGTTGAAGGCAGGTGTTAAGTCCCTGCTGCTAACGCGCCTTATCGCCTGTTTTTGGGTCACAGCGCAGATCTGGCTGGTCGTTGAGAATATCGTGGAGTGGTGTTTTCGTGTGTTTTTACACGGGAACGCCTACTCTGCATATCATTAGTGTTAGTTGCCGCTCTCATCCGTGGCGATGTTTTTTGCGCCAGCTATCGCTGGGTAACTGGCGATGTTGGCAGTTTGCACCAGCTTGAGAATGGGGCGATGGATCTGTCGCCACTTTTGCGGCGCTAAAGTGCCGATAATTCGGCGATTGGTCCTTGAGAATATGCCCCAATAATTCTAAACAGAGGAGCATTACTTTTTGACCTAGGTATAGCAAAAGTGAATGGAATAAAGTGTAATTCTCTTCACCATGTAGAAGGGGTAAGCAGAGATATTATTCAGGTGGCTGCTTAAACACATGGGGCACAATTCATGAAGACATTTGCACATGTGTTGGATCTGGCCCTTTTTGCAGGGTTATCACCAACCCTTTTGACTTCCTCCTGTTTTTTTCTGACCTGTTTTTGTTTTGTTTTTTACTCTGGGCACTTTACTACTGATGATCCGTGCTAAAGTACATGTGCTCTCTCTTGTAAACTTGTTAAGATTGGTCTACACCTGTCTGGCATATTTAATTTACCTGTAAGTCCCTTGTACAGTGGTATCCCATAAAGCCAGGGCCTGTAAATTAAATGCTTCTAGTGGGCCTTCAGCGCTGCTTGCACCACCCACCAAAGTAGCCTTTCAAACCTGTCTCAGGCCTCTGCCAGTGCAGGGCCTGTACATGCACTTTACAGCTGCAGGGTTGTGGCACTTAAAGTGTTATCCAAGTCTGAAACTCCCCTTTTACTACATATAGGTCACCCCTAAGGTAGGCCCTAGCTAGCCCTATGGACAGGGTGTTGTGTTGGTAAAAGGTAGGACACGTGCCTTTACTGAGTGGCATGTTGTGGTAGGGACAAACAGCCTATTTGGTTTCTCGCTGCTGAGAGGCTGCTCCTCTCATAGGTTTGCATTGGTAATTCCCTGATATATGTTTCAGTGGTAATTTCTCATATGAAAGGGGTAGCATGGCCATGTTTGGTATGTTTGGAATAGTAGTAATAAATCCTGCTTACTGGTGAAAGCCGATTTGTTATTACTATTTTAGAAATGCCACTTTTAGAAGTGGGCATTTCTGTGTGCTTATGACTCTTTGTGCCCTGCCTGGTTGTGTATTCACCCTCTGGTTTAGACTGACACGAGAAGGGGATATGCATTCACTCTAGACAGTCACAAGGGGGTTGAGGTGTGTCCTGCCTTTCCTGGGTGACTCAGTGCTGGGCTGAATAGACCTTGGCTGCATTTAGAGCGGTGGGAGGAGTTGTACCTGCACCTGAACAGGGTTGTGCCTGACTTTCACAATCCTGTCTCCACCCCCCTGGAGTGTGCCTGGAGCCAGGGCTTGGGATTGACAAGGGGTGTTGTGCACTTCTGAAAGTTCTTTGCCCCCAGAACAAAGACTTGTGGAGAATAAGTACAGGGGTTGTGACCCCATATTTCTTTACACTGAGTGGGACTTGTAACCAGACACTGCTGGCTCTTCATGCTGCACTAGAGTATTGCTGTGCTGCCAGAAGAACCGCCATTGGACTGACTTGCTTGTTGTGCTGCCCTGTGGCCTGCTGAGTTACTAGAAGGAGTGTAACTTTGCTCACTCACTTCTTTGTGCTGGTCTGCTGCCTGATTCCTGCTGAGTTTGTGCCCCAGTGATCTCTTTGGGTCTGTGGCTTACCCTGTCTCATTATTACAGCGCGTAGTGAGCATCTCGTTTTACCTTGTGTAAGCAATCAGCATGTGTGGAGCACTCTGCTGCTCCCATATGATCAGTGCGAGGCAAGTGCTTCATTTATTGTCTTGAACTCACCCCCATCTATCAGAGATCATTCTGCAAGGAAACGAGCTCTGATCATTGGAAGCATATTGCATTACCAGCCTCTTTGTGAGTGAGGAAAGAGGGCAGCGAGTCAGTTCCCCCATCGGCACACTGCCCAAACAACGAATGCGCCGTGAGGGAAACCTGCATTTCGCCTTCCACTCTTCCCTTGTACATGAGTGGCCCGGTCCATGAGAAACCGCTCCAAGGGTGCCTGACCCCTCACGTCCAGAGATGTACTGGCAGAAATCACATGGGATCCTCAGCTGAACTCGCTGTGAGTACAGTGTTGTCCCCTTGTGAGGAATGGCAGGGGAAAGAAGCATCTGTGACCAGCGGGCGCGGACGGGCCCGCATCCAGTATTGAGGTGCCGTATCAGGAGGAGCTCCAACGAGTGCCCCCAAGCCCCTCCCCACTGACCTTCGGCACAAGCCACAGAGCTTCTAAATGTGGGAATAATGCCTGCTGCTGAGACGTGCACTGCAGCCTGAAACCTGCCCCCGCACTTCCAGGCGGAGGCCGTCTGGGTGCTCTCCGTGCTCCTGATTGGGGTGGTAGAGCGGCTACAGCTGAGCTGTGTGTGTGGGAGCTATGGCAGTCTGAAACTTCATGGGAGAGGGACCTAGGGAGTTCTCCCCTCTTCCATTCCGTGTGTGTGCCCCCGCACCTGTCTTTTGGGCACATACCTGGGGGCACGTAGCGGATTTGGCAGGACTGGGTAAACCTCGACGGAAGCCCCAGCTCCTCATTTGGAAATTGGAGGAGCATTGGAGGTCCCGATCGGGAGCAGTAATTACCGCATTTTCTGTTGTAGGCAGGCAGGTAGCCCAGAAGCTTACGGGAATGGCACAGAGACACCAGGCACCATATATTAGGAGCGCATGGGCCGCTCTTGGTGTTGTTTCTTGTAATATATGTTTTTGTGGAGATGCTGGGAGTAATTCTGCTGTGCTGTGCACTCCCTAACCACTTGGTGCCCATGCCCTGATGTTGTGATGTAGGCTGTTTTTGCCCTCATTCCCAGAATGGGCATAGTATGCCCAACAGCCATGATTGATGTATAACTTAACCCTTGCATTTTAGGCCCTGCTGTGTTCTAATATTTATTGTTTTTATCTTGCATTTCTCAGGATAATGAACATTATTCTAAGATTCTCCTTATATGTGCAGTGACGGTGGTTTTATAATGTGTGTAATCTATGAGTATTTTACCCTATTGCACTATCTATGCTTTTATGACCATTACCTAGTGGCAAAGTGATTTTATGATCTATGTGACGTTATGACAAATGCCTAGTTGGCAAAGTGATTTATGTGAGTATGGTCTAATGTGTTTTATATACAATACAAAGGATATTTTTATATAACCTTGTGTGGAGTCTCTTTTTGTGGTGAGCCTAGTGTGTCACCGCTGTGTGTGTGTAGCTCAAATGCTTTACACATTGCCTCTGGGATAAGCCTGACTGCTCTGCCAAACTACCAAGGGGGTGAACAGGGGTTAACTTGTGTGTGAAACTCCCTTAACCTAGCTAGAGTGGTGGGTTCTGCCTGGCTTAGGTGCATACCCTAGCCAACAAGAAACCCCATTTCTAACAAAATACAACTTGAAATTGTATGGCTTGGGTTCGAGGTGCATATTTGCTTTTAAATTCACAAAGTGTGAATTTGCTCTCATAAATTGATTTGTGTAATATTACTAGGGATGGGCAATATATTTCAATCCACTGGCGGAGTTGACGGAGTTCCGGACAATTTCCACCAACCACTGCATGGCAGAGTTTTTTTCTCATGCACAGCTCACCAACGGTAAATTGGTGAGTGAGGTTTGACATTCCCAGCATGATTTTCAGTCGCTAGGAGGGCACCTGGTGAGATTTCCTCAACGTGGGTGGTTGCAACAGTTCACGGTCCGAAAGCTAATGATGGAGTAGAAAATCTGCTTAAGCAACAGCAAAATCAACTCGAAAAGCTGCACATTCTGGCGCACCGTGTGGTGCCATTTTTACAGATTTTTTAGTATGGAACAAGCTCACGTTGCTAAAAATCAGCGCGACCAGCGCGACACACCTAACTCTGTCTGTTTACGAAACCTCTCTGTATCTCACAGAGTTTTCATGTAACTCCACGGAATTCCAAGGAGTTCCACCCACCCTTAAACATTACATCATATGCTCTTACAGTTCATATGTATAAATCTTCTTGCAGAGGTAGGGAGGGAATGGTACAGGAGATTATTACCCTTTAGAGTTTGTGAACAAGCATGAATTCACAGGTTTGTGGATATTCACAAACCTAGCCCATTCCCACCTTATAAATAATCAGGGATTTACCCCAGCAAAGGACAGGAGCAATCAATTTCAATAGAGTGTTGGGCTTGGAACACCCCAAACGTGGCCAGGGTGTGGGGAAATGGGTTCCTCCAAGAAGATCTGGGGTCACACATGAAATCCCTGGCTGTAAAATAGGACCTTCTACTACTTTGCATAGCAAGGACAGAAGTGTATACCAACATGATAATGCGTCAAGCAAGAATTACTTCATTGAAGATCACACATCATTTTGTGAAAAACAAAAATCTATTCCCATTAAATGGACTATATGAAAAAGCAAAATAAAAAAATTAATGTAAAGGAGAAACAAGGGTCATGGTAGGACAAGTTAAATGCATAAGTGTACAGATGTTCCATCACTCCCTGAACTAACTTCATTCGTCACTTGGGCCCCTGAGTGATTGCATGTCCCTTGCAGAAAACCATGCACAAGCCCGTTTTATCGCCTTACAGGTGAAAAAAGAAATTCACTAAACATTTGTTTGGTTGTCCCAATGTATTCATTCAGGCAACTTTCACAAACTTTATTTTAGAACCTGGGAATCTACTATTCATATGCTTACTCCTATCATATGCACAGAAATCTGACATTTTGAAGGTAGACAGAAATCCCTAGGATTACTCTGAAGTGCACCTTCCTGTCAGACCTTACTCCTGTGGGTGGTCAGCAGGCTTTACAATTCACTGGAGGTGATATACTATTTAGAATATTGGTTGTACTACAGAATATCGAGCCCGAGAATATCAACATACAAGAACATTGTGGACATAATATCTAGGGAAACAATTTAGAAAGGCAAGTGCATATAGGTAAGTATAGATTTACTATTCCTTACTCCACATCTATGTAGCTTGAAACTATATATATCACCAAGGTACATATTTGTGGAAGCAGGTATAGAAAATCTATACTTACTTACCTCTTGATATTTTGGATAGTTTATTTCAACCTCGATATTTACACGCATAGATATTCAGGGTGCGCCCCCATAATGTTGTTTAAAGAAATATTGTCTGACAGAAATATTGCCCTCTAGACATTGTTTACTAAAATAGCATCTCATTAGTTGTCGATTTTGCATTATTAACTCCAAAGTGGTGATATTTTTGTAGACAATATTCAGGGCACAATATTACCGCCATACAATAGTCTGACAACGTTATTCTGGTACCAAAACTTATATACATTGTGATGCAGGGAAAAGATTGATGTTGGGTGGGCACCAACTATATAGTTTTTCATTACTACTCATAACTGTATGTACATTGTAGGTGAGTTGTAACAATACTGGTGTCAGGCATTTCCTGAAATGCATGTAGCTGCGCTTATGGTCTGTCAATTCCTCTATCTGTGCAAGATTTCGTACTCCCAAATCCCTTTCTCCATCTTTGATCCATTGGAAGTTTATTGGTTGATAGTGTGCTGTCATTCAAAATTGGACCTCTAGGGAATATGGTGGGAGATACATTGTTATAGTATTCTTGGATATTTCACCCAGTATAATTTTTTTTTTTCACAGCAAACAAAATAAAGCATGATCTACCCTGTGCAGCAACGTATGATTCCACTATGAGAATATTTATACTTATGCATCTCAATCTGTATTGGATGAAGACAAAATTCTATAATGCACAAAAACCAATCTACATTTGCTTAGTCTCCAGAAGGCAATAAGCATTGGCACACAAAATAACCCATCACAACTCCTGCTTTGAATTTATCTGTGTGTGAAAGTACTATCTCAAAGGTGAACTTTCACACTTTTTTGCTTAAGTTGGCAAGATCTGCTGGTTTTTCTGCTGATTGTTTAATGAAAAATTACAAAGGACCTGATTTCAACTTTGGCAGGCAGAGTATATACTGTTGCAATGGTGGAGTACTTTTCTCCCGCCATTGCAAAGGTACTTTGCCTGCCAAATGCATAGTAGTCCGCCAGCCGAGTGGGCATTTCCTGAATTTCCAGGTAACACCAGCGCTTTTTGTAAATGCTTTGAAAGTTTGACAGACGGCTCCATCAACATAACGAAGCCATACATCCAACCTTCAACATTTATTTATTTTCAAAAATAAAATCCCAAAGCAGGATTTTGTTTTGAAAATAAAAAACAAACAAAAACCCCTCATCATGGGAGTTTTCTCCCATGGTGTGGGGGTCATTTAAAGCTTTTTTTGTCACATACCACTATGTTCTGTATGGCGGTATGTGAAAGCAAAAATGTGTCATACGTGTGCACACTAACCTGACCAAAATCTCTAAAGGCCCTTACTCCGCTGTGCTGTCAGAGGTGTAAGTAAGCAGTGGGGATGAAGTTGTTTGCGCGTTCTACATACAGAAGTTCTGCCCAACTCTAAATGAGGCAGGTGGAACTTTACTTCAGTAGAGAGGGAACTCTGTTGCCTTTGCAATGGACTACCCTCCCATCAAAGTCTAAATCAGGCCCAAAATCTGTAAAAATAATAGTTTTATGTTATCTGTAAAAACGCATTACATTTCTCAGTTTTATGAGAGGTCTGCTGGAGCTTATATAAGGTAGTCCCTCAGATCAAGGTTTCTCCCGGAGTCATCTCAATGTGTTTCAGAGGATCCCTTGTCAACTAAAGCTTGATTTTGTCATCTTTACTCCCAAAAAATCATTATACCCTTTTCTGGTCTTTTTTATCCTCCTTGAATTGGGATGTGACTGTACCGCCTCTGCTCAAATGAATGTCCCCACTATCCTTCCCTTCTGAGGCTTCGTGTTACCAGAAAAGATCAGATGGCCCTTGGAATGTGGCTAATAATACTGCTTGAAGACATTTATCAAACTACGATTCTCAAACATAACTTTACATGTTGTGGGAACTAACCTTTGTTGCTGAGACTTCAGTTCATTATATGCCATAATGCACCATCACCAATGTGACAACAAATTGTAAATTCAGTTGGAACGCTATTTGGTTTTGTGATCACAACATCTGCACAAATCATCAAAATATTTATCCTTCACTGCAAATTAGCAAATAAATAGAAATATACCTGAAGACTGAACCACAAGTGTTCACTCAACTTCAGTATGTTGCAATATAACTTCCACCACCACCTTTTCTTCATATTGCTGCAGGAATTCTACTCTGGAACAGAACTATGCTTGGAACCATAGAACATCGGTATGTAGGGACTGATTCCCACACCACCTCAGTATTCATGAGCCTGAGTCCAACTAGCTATAGTGCCTCACTGGCCCCCCTAATCTTACCAGAGAAACAAATGAATTGGCACCCCCAGAACACAACACTCTTGACCCTCTCAGGGGTCGCGGTAACATGATACACCCTTTCACTCTCTCACTGGTACTTGTCCACAATAAGATAACAAAGAGACACAAAGTTTAGAATATTTTTTCAAACTACCATGCTCTGAAATGCAGCATATGTGCCACAGTTAGAAAAGAAATGCATAGTAAAAATACTGTAAGCATGGTTAATAATCCGATACTATGAAAAGTGCTGGCATTTTATAAGACAGATTAACCTAATCCACCACCCCTTTGACTAAAGTTAAATGATTATATGAAAGATCTCTGGGATTATCAGCAGACCCTGTATCTCAGCACGCAATGCTCCTTTCCCCGAACTCTCATTCCATGTGTCTGTTTGTGGCTCCTCTACTAATCTATATGCTAGGACATGTGTGCACATAAAAACAGCTGCATTCTTGTGTTACGTCTAGGTGCTAGTGCCTAGCCAGAAAGAATAACAAGGGACACTTTTGTTTGACCTTGTCTGTGGTGCTCAGACCAAATCCCAGGAAAAGAACAGGACGCAAAAACATATGCAGGTTCTGTGTGAAAGTACAATGTGGCACAAAAGCAAGCGTGTTTATATAGTAACGTGTGCAATGGAAAATAAGGCCTAGTTCTGCTAATATATGGAAAACTACAATGGGCCACGCAGAAAACACATGACACTATCCTAATCTGATTTCTTCAACTACATCCACCACTAACATTCTGTCAATCTCCAATATAGATTGCATACCCTGTGACCACTTATATCAACACCAAAAAATCAAAATTTCAGTATGAAATTCAAAATGTCTATTTTCGGAATCTTGGACTTTGGAGGCTCGAATTGACTATTTAGGGAAAGCAGTGATAGGAATAACCTAATGTATGGACCTCAGGAGAAACATTTAAAGGCCTGGGACCTGAGGCCTGGGGTTCACTAGAGAGGGTGTTTACGTAACATATCTAATACTGAGTGCAAAGAGTGCATCTTTTTCACATCCTTAACCCCTTCGCTGCTAGGCCTTTTCCCCTCCTGAGCTAAGCCTTTTTGGCTATTTGGGGTAGTTCGCGCAAAGGGCCCTGTAACTTTTTGACCACATAAGGTATCCATGCCAAATTTGCGTCCTTTTTTCCAACATCATGGGGATTGTAAAGGTACCCAGGGTTTGTGGATTCCCCTGGAGGGGACCCAGAAATTAGCCAAAATACAGCTAAACTTTGTTTTTTGGGGGGAAAAATGCGAAAAAAGGGCTACAGATGAAAGCATCTGGTTTTTTCCCTGAAAATGGCATCAAAAAAGGGGTTGTGGTGCTGAAATCACCATCTTCCCAGCTTTCAGGGACAAGCAGACTTTTGTCAGAAAACCAAAATTTGGTACACAGTTCTGGCATTTTTCTGGGACATAGCCTTTTTTGCTATTTTTGGTGCTTTCAACCTCCTTCCAGTTAATGGTAGAAATGGGTATGAAAGCAATAATGGATCCTGGAAAGCCATACATTTCTGAAAAGTAGACAAAATTCTGAATTCAGCAAGGGGTCATTTGTGTAGATCCTTCAAGTTTTATTTATAGAAACAAACAGTTAAATATAGGAAAAATTGAAAATTAGTTGAAAAAAACAGCCATTTGTGTCAACGTTTTCACCTGTAACTTCTTCTAATTATGACAGCTATTTGAAAACAATATACCATTACATCCGCTGGACCTTTCTGGTTGTGGTGATATATAGGACTTGTAGGTTCACCAAGAACCCGACGAACCCAGAGCCAATAACTGAGCAGCGTCTTGCAATGGTTTTTTATTATGTCCCGGGTATATAGCAATTATTCTGGGAAAATTTATACATGGAAAAATCGGTATGAAAGACACCTATGTATTTATGAAATGGGAACAAAATATAGAGTTTAGAAACAGTAGATATTTGCACATTTCCGAAATTGGGAGTACCCATACTAGCATGAGAATTATAGGTCATTTTTCAAAATGACTTCTTTTTTACACATTGTGTTTCATTTGGAAGGCAGAAATGCATCGAAAGTCAATAGATAATAACAGTTGCTCTACAATTTTGTGTTACCCTAAGTCTCCCGATAAAAATGGTACCTCACTTGTGTGGGTAGGCCTAGTGCCCGCAGCAGGAAACGGCCCAAAACGCAACGTGGACACACCACATTTTCACAGTGAAAACTGACCCTTTTTTTGCAAAGTGCCTAGCTGTAGTTTTTTAACCCTAGCTCTGCCGGCACCTAGGGACACCTAGAAAAACTATACATTTTTGAAAACTAGACACCCAGGGGAAACCAGGATGGGGTGACTTGACTGGCTCTCACCTGGTTCTGTTACCCAGAATCCCTTGCAAACCTAAAAAATTGTCCCAAAAAACACATTTTCCTCACTTTTCTGTGGTGGAAAGTTCTGGAATCTGCGTGGATCCACAAAATTCCACCCACCCCGTGTTCCTCAAAGTCTTTCGAGAAAAACGGTACCCCACTTGTGTGGGTAGGCCTAGTGCCCGCAACAGGAAACAGTGCAAAACGCAACGTGGACACACCACATTTTCACAGTGAAAAATGACCCTTTTTTTGCAAAGTGCCTAGCTGTAGTTTTTGAACCCTAGCTCTGCCGGAACCAAGGGAAACCTAGCAAACCTATACATTTTTGAAAACTAGACACCCAGGGGAAACCAGGATGGGGTGACTTGACTGGCTCTCACCAGGTTCTGGTACCCAGAATCCCTTGCAAACCTAAAAAGTGTCCAAAAAACACATTTTCCTCATGTTTCTGTGGTGGACAGTTCTGGAATCTGTGTGGATCCACAAAATTCCACCCACCCCGCGTTCCCCAAAGTATTCCAAGAAAAATGGTACCTCACTTGTGTGGGTAGGCCTAGTGCCCGAGAGGAGGCAAGATGGCGTCCGAGTAGCTGCGTCTCACTGCAGCTCTCCCAACCTGTCCCACAACCATCACAAGAGCTACCGGTATGGGACAGTGATTGCGGCGAGAAAACAAGAAAAGAAACATGGATTATATAAAGAAGATCACTCTGTAATATATGGAGCGAGTTTGCTACTTTTCAATGTCAGTTCTGCTTTTCACGAGTAATATACCGAGGGGTTACGCGAAGAGAAACCTGGCAGCCTTACCCGAGAGAAGGAACAGCGCGGTAGTGGCTTCCGTGGTTTTCCTAATCATCTCGCATAGAACGAAGCCGCCGCAAACTCCTGTGCTTCACTCTGCCCTGCGGCGGTATCCAACGCCGCTCTGTCTCGTGGCAGCCCTATCTGCAATCACCGAGGCTTTGACAGCAGTATCCCGGCGGGAAAAGATTGACGGCAGAAGCGGCAGCGGTAGTCAGACGCGGCAGGCTCAACAGTGGATACAGTGTTGCACGACCCTGCATGTGAAAAGATACAAACAAGTAAGGATGGCTGGGCGCGCTGGGAGGAATGTTAAGCCTAAGAATGCGCTTTTATTGCCAACATCGCCCAACAATTCAGCAAAAAGGTCAGGCCAGAACACTCCATTGCATCGCCCAGAGACACGGGGGCTTAAAAATAAAAGAGCAGGAGCTCAAAGGCGTTGTTGAAGCCAGGGGAGAACAGGGGCTAAAGCAATTAAAACAAAACAAAAAACAACAGGGGGATAGGAATGGTAGAAATATTCCCCAGGCAACAAATACCCAAAGACTCATCTCGAATATGTTTGGTTCAGTAGAGAGAGAAGCAGAAGTAGAAGCAGAAGTAGAGGGGGAAAAACGGCAAGAGCACCAGCGCACTTTAGACCCCTCGCGGACGCCCTCTGCGCGGAATAACCATCCTACGGATCTTATCGATTTAGTTGTCAATCCAGGAACAGAAATTATAAATCATTCCTCGCTGACAGATAATGCAGAAAGACTCGAGGAGACAGGGGAGAATAGCAATAGTATTCAGACCTATGTGGCTCAGCTTCTGCCCTCCCCCGCTCAAATAGAATGCAAAATGGTGACGGAGACGGCTGACAAAGTGACGCCAATGCTAGCGGAGAAATCAGTGGAGGCATCTGCCATATCTACTAACATCGAGTGCCCTGAACATCCTGCGCATATGCGGAGTCTTGTCTCGGCAAATATAGCGCCTACAAAGCAAGGCAACTTGGATACTACAGGGGTCGTCAACCGAACAAAAAACATTGGGAGTACCCACTCGGTTACAGATGAATCTGAACGGTATGAAACTGGCATCTCTACGTCCAGTGAGAGCGAAGGCAGAGAAAAGGGGAAGAGACAGGACTGGGGGTCTAACACCGAGTCAGAATCCTCAGGGCAGAATGTTGCACGTAAAAGGATAACAGGGTTGAAACAGAGAAAGAAGAAAAGGCAAAGTGGTTACAAAAACGGCGAGAGTACGGAACATGGAAGCAGTGCCGAGCTTAGATGGGACTACTCCTCATCCCAATTTGTTACCCCATCAGACTGCACAATACGCTCAGGTGGTAATAACTCAGCGGCTGGGAATATGGGTAGTGAAAACTCTAAAATGTTCAGGGGGGAAGAAGACGAAGAACCCTCCCTAGCTGCAGTGCTGCGCTCAATCAAAGGCTTCCAGGAAGAGGTGAAAACGGACAACCATAAAAACCAACAAGCCACACAGAAGTTACAGGGAGCAATTCGGAAGGTGGCCCGCACTTGCACTGAGATAGTCGACAGGATGTCATCGGTGGAGTTGCGTACTGAGAATTTGGAAAAAGATGTTGCCTCACTCCAACAACAAGGGGACGCGCAGGATGGTATGGTTAAGGACTTAATGGCAAAAGTCGAGGAGCAGGAAAATAGACTACGGAGGAACAACCTCCGCATTCTTGGAGTACCGGAGGAGTGGAAGAGACTGACCCGAGAGCATACATAATCACACTGTTCAGAGGAGCATTCCCTGAGCTTCAAACTTGGGATTGGGATAAGGAGATCCAAAGGGCACACCGCTTTCCACTAACGCTCTCCAAACGGTCTCCGGCCCAATACCCCTGAGTATTTCTAGTCTTCTTTGGCAATTTTTTACTGCGACAGACACTGTTTGATTTAGCTAGGCCCAACAGCAAGAGGGAATTTAATGGGGTCAGCTTTTTTACCAGACCTGACTTTGCCCACGCGACAGTGGAACGCCGATGGAGGATGCGGCAGCTAATTACACCTTTTCAGCAATTAGGAGCAACGGTTTTCCTACAGAACCAGCAC
The DNA here is from genome assembly GCA_963921515.1 of Calotriton arnoldi. Taxonomy (NCBI): domain Eukaryota; kingdom Metazoa; phylum Chordata; class Amphibia; order Caudata; family Salamandridae; genus Calotriton; species Calotriton arnoldi. The sequence goes on from CAWUFW010012242.1 coordinate 339,458, forward strand.
GTCTAAAAATTATCGTCAATGGGGTTACACGAAGCTTTACCTCCGAGGTACAAGCTGAAGTCTATCTGAAGGAGGTGGCAGAATCAAGAAGAGACAGATCTAAGGACTAGAATGTTTAGATATTTAATGTTGGAAAGTCAAGTATAATGATATAAACAGTTAATTCAGGTGCAATCACAGAAGCAATCGCTATGAGCAGGTGGGGATGGGATTGGGAGGTGCACTGGGGGTTCGGTCTATTCGGATGATCACACCCTGGTTCCTCGGGAACCAGGTTGCCTGTATGGGTGGTGGTGGGCGGGGGGGATGGGAGATGGGGTTGGGCCAAGGGGGACAGTTGATAGGGAACAAGGAGCGGGTTCGAATGTTAGGATCTTTGTTAACGTTATTTTATGCATGTATATTCTAAAGATGGGAAATGGCCATGAGTAAGCTGCGTATAGCTTCAATCAATGTCTGTGGCCTGAATGATCCTAAGAAACGAAGAAACACAGCAGCGGCCCTCCGATTACTTAAAGCTGACATATATTGTCTACAAGAAACACATATTGAAAGAACCCAGATTAAACTTCTAAGCACTATGGGATATACAGTAATAGGGGCTACAACACAAGATGCTAGGGTTAGGGGGGTGGCAATATTATCGGCAAAACGTTCATTACAATTTAAAAGAGTACTAGCAGATAAACATGGGAGGTGGGTCATAGCCAATTGTCAGAATGAAAATGGTGGGTCCCTCACGATATGTTCTTTATATGGTAGCACTTTAGACGACCCAACAATCTTTGACGTTATGAATAATGAGCTGGCTAATTGGCCACCTCCGTTAGTAATTTGCGGCGACCTCAACATAAATCTCCCTGCCAATAAAAATATAGTCCAGGATAAAGAATGGACTTACTATGGGCGGAAGCCAAAGGTTTTTAAGGCATTGAGGATGTTATGTTCTGAACAAGCACTGAGTGATATTTGGCAGGCACGGCACCCCACAGATCCTGGCCACACGTATTATTCCTTTCCACATAATAAGTTAGTAAGACTAGATTTTATTTTTGCATCTCACTCAATAACACAGTTGTGCACAATTGAAAAAGCGCCACGCATTGTTTCAGATCATAATCCGCTAGTGGTGGAAATAAGAGGAAGTGGGGGTAGCACCAGAGAGACATTTAACTGGACATTCGAACGATCCCTCCTTTTAAACGATAAATATTGTAATCATATGAAGAATTGGATTCCATATTTTATTAAGGAAAATTTAGGTAGCACGGGGATCGAAATAGTGTGGGACGCATTAAAAGCAGCCATTAGGGGAGAAACAATGAGCTTCTCGCTCACGTTAAACAGAGATAAACGACAGCTTATGATTAATTTGCAAGCACAGCTGGTAGAAGCAGAAAAGAATCTAATCACTATCATCAGAGATGGGAATGATCCAACAGAGGCTCTAGCTAAAATAACAGCAGCAAAATCGGCGGTGCTAGAACACATTGCAAAAAAAGCGGCAGATAGATTTGCAACATGGGGGAAGGAAGCTTATGAGTGCAGTGAACAAGTCGGACACCACTTGGCGGTTAGAACACAGCAGTATAGTACAAGGAATACTATTATAGAAATCAGAGATTCCACCCTTAGAATCACCAAGGAGCCGGAAGGTATCCGGAAGGCTTTTTCAGAATACTATAAGAATTTATACCAAGAAAATAGTGCGCCGCACTTAGAAGATATTACGACATATCTTAATTTAGTACCATCTACGCAGTTACCACAGGCTGACCGAGAGATACTCGATGAGCTTCCACAAAGGGTAGATCTACTATTATGTATTAATAGCCTTTCTAATGGTAAAGCTACGGGATTGGATAATATTCCACTCGAATTCTACAAAACTTTTTTGTCTGTATTAAGTGGCATTATGCTTCAGCTATTCATACATGTTTTTAAGGGCAACAAACCTCCAGAATCATGGTCTCAAGCAAAGATTATTATTCTTTTGAAGAAGAATAAATCCCCTGTCGATCCTTCCTCCTATCGACCTATCACCTTAATTAACACAGATAGTAAAATATACTCGAAAATGTTAGCAGCTCGCCTGGCAGGTATTATCCACAAGATAATATCACCATGGCAACATGGCTTCATCCCTGGGCGAGGTACTACAGATCATATTAGGAGAACAATAGCGCTGTTCGATATGGCCCATATATTAGAAGAGCCAATGGCACTTATATTACTAGACTCAGAGAAGGCCTTCGACAGGGTTTCCTGGGTTTTTCTATGGGAGACCCTGTCAAGGGCAGGGATAGGGCAGGGACTCATACGGGCCTTTAAAATGCTGTATGTCCAGCCAACTGCAAAAATACTTATAAATGGTACCTTAACGGAAACATTTAAAATCACAAGAGGTACACGGCAGGGGTGTCCGAGTTCACCACTGCTGTTTGCTTTGTATATAGATCCTTTTCTGCGTCTGCTTGAAATGAACAAAAAAATTAGTCCTATTGTTTGTCATGGCTGGCATACAAAGGTTTTAGCTTACGCAGACGATATACGCTAGTTACAACTAACCCTAATATCTCGATGGTCGAGGTCGAAAGAGAGGCGGAGAGATTCGGAGGTTTATCAGGATATTCCCTTAATAGATCTAAGACTCAGATTATTTGTAAAAATGTTAGTATGGGTAATGATGCACGGCAAGTAGAAAAGGCTACATACTTGGGGGTGGATATCCTGGCTAATATTGAACGGATAGTAGAATGTAATATAGACCCTCTGATTAATAAAGCTAGACCTGAATTGCATCGTCTCCACAATTTGCATCTATCAATTATTGGCAGATGTAACGTAATTAAAATGATTTATTTCCCGAAATTTTTATATTTTATACGAGCAATTCCATTAGAGTTCAACACCTCTTGCCTGAAAAAGATTGAAGATTTATTCTCACGATTCATATGGGGATATAAAAGGCCTAGAAGAGCCTACAGATTTCTTTCACTGTCAAGAGAAAAGGGAGGGTTAGCACTCCCTAATATAAAACTTTATTATTGGGCAACAACTCTTCTTAATAACTTAACTCTTTTTTTTAATGAGCCTAGGGATAGGGATGACAGACTGGGAACTATTCCAACTCCAATAGAGCTTATAATGGGCAGAGAAGCATGGGGCTGGATATGGAAGTTTTTGAACGATTCACATTATAAGAAAGTTCGTTTTAAGATTCTCATAGCTGGATTTAAAACTATGAAAGCGGTTCGGAAAATACTTGGTTTGGGCCGGCTGAACTGTTACACTCCAATATATAACAACCATAATCTGCCAGGAATCTTTAATGATGTAATAATAAAAAATTGGCAAGATAAAGGCCTATCGAAGTTGGGGACTTCTATCTTCAACACGAGTTAATTTCATTTGAAATCTTAAGGAGAAATATGATTTGAACTGGAGAGATTTTTTTAAATTCTTACAAGTACGTGACTTTTTAACCCCTTCGATGCTCATGACTGGCCGGGAGCCGTCATGAGTCACAGTGGGGCTGTGCTCATGACGGCTCCCGGCCGTCGTGACACTCCACCCACGGGGAAGCGCTGGCGCTCCCCGTGGGACACCGATCTTGCTGCCTGCACCGGGGAAGGCAGGGGAAGCCCTTCCCTGCCTCCCCCACCCCCTCCTACCCCGTCATCAATGACGTCAGCGCGGGAGTCGCGCTGACGTCATTGAGGGTTTCCCTTTGTTCGCCCAACGCGCTGGAAGCCATTTGCTTCCAGCGCGTTGGGAAGGAAAGGTGAGTTTCTCGCTATGGAGGGTGGGGGGTATTTTTAAAAAGGCATCGGAAGAAAGGAAAGGCCGGGAGCCGGGACTCCGGGGGACCAGATCAGGTTAACAGCGGATGCCTCACCACTTCCAAATTGGAACACTTGGATGAGTACCCCACCCCGAGCCTTGATACCTGCCTAAAACCCAATAGCATTGAATTTTTTGCTTTTTAAAATATCAGTGAGTACGCCAACTTTTTTACCACACACCTTAGCGCGTGTGTAGGTATTGCACTGATCTTCACGTGGCATTCTTTTGCCACTCACCTACCACTCACTTGGTCCTGAAGAAAGCCCCAGCTATCTCCCCTTGGGGGCTGAAACATGTAGACCATCACATAGTCAACTTAATGGTAATAATCCATGATTAGTTGCTCTACACATATATATTTTTAGTCATATCCTGAGCCGCCAACATTAAAATTAGAGGCAAGGATTCTCAGAGATATTTTTAACTGTAACCTCACTTCACATCACATTTTATGCATCAACACCAGCTCCGCTGTAATCAGGCGTCGCAGCACAACCGGGAGGCATTCGGCCGCCCGGTTGGGACCCCAATGATGAAGCATGACACCAACTAGGTTGGTGTGTGAGGGGTCTTTTAACAACACCGAATGGGTTCAAGTTTAGACTACATATAGTGACTTTTCTACCTACAATCAGTGGGTTCGTCCATATTGTTTAAGTTTAAGGTTTTCATATTGCCATGTGTGACACTTTCATAATTTCAGTGTTATTATGAGTGACATTTCAACGAATAAGAGTGACACTTTCTTGGGAGCAAAATGAAGCAATGAAGTCAAGGGAAATATATAAACAAGAAACAACTACAACTTAATGCAGTCGCAGGGTAGAAAGGCGCAGGGAACTTAAAGCAAAACGTATGGACACATAAATGGGGCATAAAGGTATAGGTGGATTGGCACTGACCATTTGAAACACGGCAAAAAGAAAGAAACTAAAACTAAAAGAAACCAAAAAATGGGGTCTAATGCTTAAAAAAATTATATATTGTGATCTTGTGTAATGTAACTTGTGGACAGTGACACTTACCCAAACAATGCATAGTCGATGTCACTGCCCTCCTAGTCACACGTTTCAGTTTATTCACTCATGCTGGCACCACATTGCTGGCTCAGGGGTCCACTTCTGGTGGATGGGATGCCCCCCAGCTGTCCTCCGCAAACGCCACACATGCTTGCCACTGGGCTGTGGTGTGTCAGTGCTCACTGTTGTCAGCGAGCACCATTGATGGTCAAAGAGCATGGAGGACAGGCCCAGCCGCGACGTGCGGCAGTAGCGCGGTCCAAGAGGAGAGGATGCGAGCAACTTGCCTGGCTGCACTGGACTGTAGTGGAAGAGCGGCCAGGCTGCTGAGGTACCTGGCACCACTCCGCGGCGGCCGCGGGCCCCATTGACTTCAGGGGTGTGCAGTAGTAGGAGAGGAAAGTCCCAGTGCGCGCGGATGCCTTATTCTTCAGGAACCCATATAATGCATGTCTGAAGCCACGGCGGTTCAACGCAGTGCAAGCAGGAGCTTGTAGGCTGCGCACTTCCGTGTGAAACTTGACTTAAACTGTGCACTGCGCTCGCGCGCTGTAGGTCATTTGACTCACCTGTCCTGTCGGGGAGTCAGTGACAGAAATGATTTCAGTCACTCTCTGGCCTCGGCTCCCCGCCAGTCTGGCAACGTGCATGCCGAGGGTTTTATTACGGCGCTGCGCACCCACCGCAGACAGACAGACAGACAGTCAGCAGTGCACCGACTCGTCTCGTGGACTCAGATTGAGTCCCCCGCCGCTTCTGACCCACCTTACCTCACTTCCTTTTCCTCCGGACGTGAGGAGGCACTACGGTCACATGCTATCCTGGGGCCCAATGGGGTGCACAGCCACTGAGGGCAGGCCCCGCCCCAGCGTCTAATTGGTGTGAAAGCCGCGCATTTATTTGGGCCGTTTCTGACCCCTTGGAAGGGCGGATCGACCCAAATAAACAATTAATTTTATGGTATGCCCACTAGGCCACCAGGGATTGTTTTTGTGTTGTTGGGAGCGGCCCCTTGGGCAAGGGTCGCTCCCCTTTATTGGGTATTTATTGTGGTCGGTTCTGCCCCTTTGGGGGCAGATCGGCCATACGTTTTTAGGCCCATCTGTCCCCTAGGGGGGCAGAAGCCAGTAGACACCAGGGCTTTTTAAATGTTGGTGTTGGGGAGTGACCCCTTGGGCAAGGGTTGCTCCCCCTTTTATGAGGGTGAATTTTTTTGATGTTTCTGCTCCCTGTGGGGGCAGATCGGCCTTATTCTTTTAGGCCCACCTACCACCTTTGCTTGGCTGGTGGATAGTATGTGGACTAGTGCATTATTTGCATATGTGATTGTAATGTTTTATTTCTCCTACTTATTCTAGTGTAAAGCTTTTGGTTCCTGTTTGCGGTTTCGGCAGTGGTTCTGCAGTTTTGCGTAGTTGCATTTTTTTGGTAAGAAAAACTTTTTTGTCGTATTTACTCCAAATGAGTATTATTGTCATGCATGAATGAATTTTTTTGCAAGTGGTGTTATAATGGCAGCATATTTAGTTAGTGTTTTGAGCATGAAATTCTTTGCGATGTGTTTTGCATTCTCTTATGTGTAATTTTCTTTTCTTTTTCTTTTTTAGTGGGATATTGTTGATCCTTACTGTGTCTGTGCAGAGTAGGTGGTGGTGAGTCTAGCTGCTTCTGGAAAGTGAGTGGTATCGTTTTGGAGTATATAGGTCTTTCTGATAAAGACGCATTTTGTGTATTACTTATTTTACAAAGTGTTTGTTGTTGTTGACTTGTTTGACAAGTTACCTTTATTAGTAAGGATTATGGCTAGCCGTAGAATGACTGCTCAGCAGGTTGTTGGTATGCTGCTTGAATCTTCCTCTGAGCAGGATTATGAGACTGACAGTGCGTCTGAGGGAGAGGAGGGAGGGGAAGATTCAGGCAGTGAGTTTTCTCTCCACATGGAATCATCGGATGATGAAGATACTCTCAGTGCGGATGAAGTGCCTGTTTTAGAGGGGGACACTGATGTGCCGATGGTGCAGCAAGAGACATCGGTATTGCAGCCTGAGGCTGCAAGGCTTCCTACTGGAAGTGCTGGACTCTGGGTTGATCCAAACATGGTGCAGCCGGTGTTGCCTGCCTTTAGTGGTTATGCAGGGTGTAGAGTGGATTGCAAACATTTTTTGCCTATACAGTTCTTTCAGTTGTTTATGGATGATGTATTTTTGGCTGAGATTGTTGAGCAGACTAATTTGTATGCTGAACAGTTTTTGAGGGACCACAGTGCCACACTTAAGCCCCACTCTAGAGCTACCCGGTGGACTCCCACAAATCTGGATGAGATGAAGAAGTTTTTGGGTTTGACTTTTTTGATGGGCTTGATAAGGAAGCCGTCCATTGCTTCATATTGGTCTACCAGTCCCTTGATGGCAATGGCCATATTTCCTGCGATTATGACCCGTGATCGGTATTTACTTTTGCTTCGGATGCTGGATTTTGTTGATAATACTTTGGCGTTGCCACGAGATAACCCTGACTGTGACCGTCTTTTTAAGATTCGGCCTGTTCTTGATCACTTTGTAGATCGATTTTCAGAGCTCTATACTCCAGAGAAAGAAATATCTATTGATGAGTCTTTGGTCCTGTTCAAGGGCCGTTTGGTTTTTAGGCAGTACATCCCTAGCAAGAGGGCACATTATGGAATTAAGCTGTATATGTTGTCTGAGAGTAGGACAGGATATGTTTTTAATTTCCGTGTGTACACTGGTAGGGATTCCATTATTGAACCCCTGGTTGTCCGTCCACTTTTGGAGTTTCAGAGAAAATTGTGTGGGATCTTGCTAGAGGACTGTTTAACAGAGGCCACCATTTGTACCTTGATAACTTCTACACAGCTGTGCAATTGTTTAAGGAATTGTTCAAAGTGGACACTTTTGCTTGTGGCACAATCCGCTCTAACCGTAAAGGTTATCCAAAAGAGCTTGTTTGCAAAAAACTTCAGAGGGGACAGTGTAGTTCCTTGCATAGTGATGAACTACTAGCTGTGAAATTTGTGGACAGGAGGGATGTGTACATGCTGACTACCATCCATGATGAGAGTACTTCACCTGTGGCTGTTTGGGGTCAGTTTGCTGAAGTACGCAAACCGGTGTGCATTTTAGACTACAATAAGCACATGGGTGGTGTTGATAGAGTAGATCAGAGGTTGGAACCTTACACTGCTATTCGTAAGGCGTACAATTGGTACAAAAAGTTGGCCATCCATCTCTTCAATTTAGCAACTTTCAATGCTTTTGTTGTGTACAAGGAGTGTTCTCCTGAGTCAAAGTTGACTTTTGTTCAGTTTCAGCAGTCTGTGATAGGAAGCCTTGTTGTTGTGGAACAGGCAAGTGTTCCTAGAGTTGGAGTTGTGGAGGATGTGGCTAGATTGAAAGATCGCCACTTTCCTGATTTAATTCCTCCCACGCCCAAAAAAAACAATCCCTGTAAGAGATGTAGAGTCTGCTTGCGAAGAGGTGTGCGGAAGGAGAGTCGTATGCACTGTGCCGATTGTCCTTCTAATCCTGGGCTGTGTGTGCCCTCATGTTTCAGATTGTATCACACTAAAAAGAGTTTTTGGGAGCAACCGTGAGTCTAATAGTGTACTGCCTGGTCTGTATGGTTTTATATAGTTCAGTTTCACATTTGGCAATAGAATGATGTCTTTAGTTACTGCTGTTGTTTTTGTAGTTATAGTTTGGTATCTAGTTGCAATTGCTTTGTTTTTTTTCTTGTTTGAAAATTTTTTATGACGGTGTGCGTGGACTGGCGGTGTGTGTGGACTGGCGCTTGGCTGGCGGTGTGCGTGGACTGGCGCTTGGCTGACGGTGTGCGTGGATTGGCGCTTGGCTGGCGGTGTGCGTGGATTGGCGCTTGGCTGGCGGTGTGCGTGGATTGGCGCTTGGCTGGCGGTGTGCGTGGACTGGCGCTTGGCTGGCGGTGTGTGAGTAGTGACTTGCTGCTGGGCACTACACACACTGCTAGCCGAGTGCAACTCCACGTAATCCATCAACTTGTGTGGTTGCTGTGTCTGGAATGTGGGCGTGTGAAAGTGATGGGCCCTTTAATGGCGCTGTCTGCTGGTGTGAGTGTTGTAATGTGATGGGTCCGCGGCTGGCGGTGTGAATGGTTTTGTATGTGTCACAAGTATGAAAGGTGTATGAATGGCCTGTAAAGAGGTTGGTGCCTTGTCGTGGCTTTACAGCTCACGAGCTGTGAGTCAATGGTTCAGTTTCTCGTCCTTTCAATTATTATCAGTGCATTTCATTTTTGTGAAATCACTTCTTAATACAATTGTATATACTGAACCATCACTCACCCTCGTGCCAAATCCAACCAGTATGTGTGTGTGCTTGAGGATTAGATGGCTGTACAGTAATATCTGTCTTTCTTAAGCAGGGTGTACCTTGTCACTTTTTGTGTTTGTTGTAATGTGTTGGTTTCGTGCCTGGTGGTGTGAATTGTCTTGTGTGCATCACGTATGAAAGGTGTGTGAATGGCCTGTAAAGCGGTTGGTGCCTTGCCGTGGCTTTACAGCTCACGAGCTGCGAGTCACTGGTTCAGATTTTTGTCCTTTTAATTATTGACAGTGCATTTCATTTTTGTGAAATCTCTTGTTAATAAAATTGTATATACTGAACCATCACTCGCCCTCGTGCCAAATCCAACCAGTATGTGTGTGTGCTTGAGCAATAGATGGCTGTGCAGTAATATTTGTCTTTTTAGTCTCAGTGCCAAGGTGTACATTCCATCTAAGAATAACCTACCATCTGTAGATATTGTCGTAAACTAAACAACCACGGGAGTACATGGTGATGTCTTTCTTGTGGATCCCAACAAGTTATCTTATCCACAATGTCCTGCAAACCTCAAAATGTCTGTCACATTTTCCTTGCAAGATTGTGCCAAAATTTTCACACTGAAGAAATAAACAACAAATTACCTCAAAACGACCTGGTTTTGCAAGGGGGGTCCCATGACTTTTTGGCCTGGGGCTCAGCGGCCACCTAGGGAAACCTACCAAACCCATACATTTCTGAACAGTAGACACCAGGGGGATTCCAGGGAGGTATGGCTTGCGTGGATCCCCCAACGTTTCCTTACCCAGAATCCCCAGCAAACCTCAAATTTAGCTGAACAAATCACTTTTTTCACACATTTTTGTGTGGGAAAGTTGTGGCATCACCGGGCTGACACAAATTTCCTACCACCCAGCGTTCCCCCGGGTCTCCCGATAAAAACGGGGCCTCACTCGGGTGGGAGGCCCAAGTACCCGCGACTGGCAAGGGCCCAAAACGTAGTGAGGCGACATCAAAATGGCCTATCTCAAAACGTCCTGGTTTTGCAAGGGGGGTCCCCTGGGTATTTGGCCCGGAGCTCGGCGGCCACCTAGGGAAACCTATCAAACCCACACATTTCTGAAAAGTAGACACCCGGGGGATTCCAGGGAGGTATGGCTTGCATGGATCCCCCAACGTTTCCTTACCCAGAAACCCCTGCAAACCTCAAATTTAGCTGAAAAAATCACTTTTTTCACACATTTTTGTGTGGGAAAGTTGTGGCATCACCGGGCTGACACAAATTTCCTACCACCCAGCGTTCCCCCGGGTCTCCCGATAAAAATGGGCCTCACTCGGGTGGGAGGCCCAAGTACCCGCGAAAGGCAAGGGCCCAAAACGTAGTGAGGCGACATCAAAATGGCCTATCTCAAAAACGTCCTGGTTTTGCAAGGGGGGTCCCATGGGTTTTTGGCCCGGTGCTCGGCGGCCACCTAGGGAAACCTATCAAACCCAAACATTTCTGAAAGGTAGACACCCGAGGGATTCCAGGGTGGTATGGCTTGCGTGGATCCCCCAACGTTTCCTTACCCAGAATCCCCTGCAAACCTCAAATTTAGCTGAAAAAATCACTTTTTTCACACATTTTTGTGTGGGAAAGTTGTGGCATCACCGGGCTGACACAAATTTCCTACCACCCAGCGTTCCCCCGCGTCTCCCGATAAAAACGGGGCCTCACTCGGGTGGGAGGCCCACGTACCCGTGACAGGCAAGGGCCCAAAACGTAGTGAGGCGACATCAAAATGGCCTATCTCAAAACGTCCTGGTTTTGCAAGGGGGGTCCCCTGGGTTTTTGGCCCGGTGCTCGGCGGCCACCTAGGGAAACCTATCAAACCCACACATTTCTGAAAAGTAGACACCTGGGGATTCCAGGGAGGTATGGCTTGCGTGGATCCCCAACGTTTCTTACCCAGAATCCCTGCAAACCTCAAATTTAGCTGAAAAAAATCACTTTTTCACACATTTTTGTGTGGGAAAGTTGTGGCATCACCGGGCTGACACAAATTTCCTACCACCCAGCATTCCCCCGGGTCTCCCGATAAAAACGGGGCCTCACTTGGGTGGGAGGCCCAAGTACCCGTGACAGGCAAGGGCCCAAAACGTAGTGAGGCGACATCAAAATGGCCTATCTCAAAACGTCCTGATTTTGCAAGGGGGGTCCCCTGGGTTTTTGGCCCGGTGCTCGGCGGCCACCTAGGAAACCTATCAAACCCACACATTTCTGAAAAGTAGACACCCAGGGATTCCAGGGAGGTATGGCTTGTGTGGATCCCCAACGTTTCTTACCCAGAATCCCTGCAAACCTCAAATTTAGCTGAAAAAATTACTTTTTTCACATATTTGTGTGGGAAAGTTGTGGTATCACCGGGCTGACACAAATTTGCTACTACCCAGCATTCCCCCGGGTCTCCCGATAAAAACGGTGCCTCACTCGTGTGGGAGGCCCAGTATCGCGACAGGCAAGGGCCCACATGTAGTGAGGCGACATCATTTTGATGTCGCCTCACTACGTTTTGGGCCCTTGCCTGTCGCTGGTACTTGGGCCTCCCACACGAGTGAGGCACTGTTTTTATCGGGAGACCCGGGGAACGCTGGGTGGTAGGAAATTTGTGTCATCCCGGAGAATCCACAACTTTCCCACACAAAAATGTGTGAAAAAGTGATTTTTTCAGCTAAATTTGAGGTTTGCAGGGATTCTGGGTAAGGAAACATTGGGGGAGCCACGCAAGCCATACCTCCCTAGAATCCCCGGGTGTCTAGCTTTCAGAAATGTGTGGGTTTGATTGGTTTCCTAGGTGGCCGCGAGCCCCGGGCCAAAACCCAGGGGACCCCCTTGCAAAACCAGGTCGTTTTGAGATAGGCCATTTTGATGTTGCCTCACTACGTTTTGGGCCCTTGCCTGTCGCGGGTACTTGGGCCTCCCACACGAGTGAGGCACTGTTTTTATCAGGAGACCCGGGGGTACCTTGGGTGGTAGGAAATTTGTGTCAGCCCGGAGAATCCACAACTTTCCCACACAAAAATGTGCGAAAAAAGTGATTTTTTCAGCTAAATTTGAGGTTTGCAGGGATTCTGCGTAAGGAAACGTTGGGGGATCCACGCAAGCCATACCTCCCTAGAATCCCCGGGTGTCTAGTTTTCAGAAATGTGTGGGTTTGATAGGTTTCCCTAGGTGACGGCAGAGCTATGGTTCAAAAACTACAGCTAGGCACTTTGCCAAAAAAGGGTAATTTTTCACTGCGAAATTGAGGTGTGTCCACATTGCGTTTTGCGCCGTTTCCTGTCGCAGGCACTAAGCCGACCCACACAAGTGAGGTACCATTTTTCTTGGAAGACTTTGGGGAACGCGGGGTAGGTGGAAATTTGTGGATCCATGCAGATTCCAGAACTTTCCACCACAGAAATGTGGGGAAAATGTGTTTTTTTTTACAATGTTTTATGTTTGCAAGGGATTCTGGGTAACAGAACCTGGTGTGAGGCAGTCAAGTCACCCCATCCTGGATTCCCCTGGGTGTCTAGTTTTCAAAAATGTATAGGTTTGCTAGGTTTCCATAGGTGCCGGCAGAGTTATGGTTCAAAAACTACAGCCAGGCACTTTGCCAAAAAAGGGTCATTTTTCACTGCGAAATTGAGGTTTGTCCACGTTGCGTTTTGTGCCGTTTCCTTTTGCAGGCACTAGGCCGACCCACACAAGTGAGGTACCATTTTTCTCGGAAGACTTTGGGCAACGCGGGGTGGGTGGAAATTTGTGGATCCACGCAGATTCCAGAACTTTCCACCACAGAAATGTGGGGAAAATGTGATTTTTTTGAAAAGTTTTTATGTTTGCAAGGGATTCTGGGTAACAGAACCTGGTGTGAGGCAGTCAAGTCACCCCATACTGGATTCCTCTGGGTGCCTAGTTTTCAAAAATGTATAGGTTTGCTAGGTTTCCGTAGGTGCCGGCAGATCTATGGTTCAAAAACTACAGCTAGGCACTTTGCCAAAAAAGGGTCATTTTTCACTGCGAAATTGAGGTGTGTCCATGTTGCGTTTTGCGCCGTTTCCTGTCGCAGGCACTAGGCCGACCCACACAAGTGAGGTACCATTTTCTCAGAAGACTTTGGGGAACGCGGGGTGGGTGGAAATTTGTGGATCCACGCAGATTCCAGAACTTTCCACCACAGAAATGTGGGGAAAATGTGTTTTTTTTGACAATTTTTTATGTTTGCAAGGGATTCTGGGTAACAGAACCTCGTGTGAGGCAGTCAAGTCACCCCATCCTGGATTCCCCTGGGAGTCTACTTTTCAAAAATGTATAGGTTTGCTAGGTTTCCGTAGGTGCCGGCAGAGCTAGGGTTCAAAAACTACAGCTAGGCACTTTGCAAAAAAAGGGTCATTTTTCACTGTGAAAATGTGGTGCGTCGACGTTGCGTTTTGCGCTGCTTCCTGTCGCGGGCACTAGGCCTACCCACACAAGTGAGGTACCATTTTTTTCGAAAGACCTTGGGGAACGCGGGGTGGTTGGAATTTTGTGGCTCCACGCAGATTCCAGAACTTTCCACCACAGAAAAGTGAGGAAAATGTGGTTTTTTTGCCAATTTTTTAGGTTTGCAAGGGATTCTGGGTAACAGAACCTGGTGAGAGCCAGTCAAGTCACCCCATCCTGGATTCCCCTGGGTGTCTACTTTTCAAAAATGTATAGGTTTGCTAGGTTTCCTTAGGTGCCGTCAGAGCTAGGGTTAAAAAACTACAGCTAGGCACTTTGCAAAAAAAGGGTCATTTTTCACTGTGAAAATGTGGTGCGTCCACGTTGTGTTTTGCGCTGCTTCCTGTCGCGGGCACTAGGCCTACCCACACAAGTGAGGTACCATTTTTTTTGGAAGACCTTGGGGAATGCGGGGTGGGTGGAATTTTGTGGATCCACGCAGATTCCAGAACTTTCCACCACAGAAAAGTGAGGAAAATGTGTTTTTTTTGCCAATTTTTTAGGTTTGCAAGGGATTCTGGGTAACAGAACCTGGTGAGAGCCAGTCAAGTCACCCGATCCTGAATTCCCCTGGGTGTCTAGTTTTCAAAAATGTATAGGTTTGCTAGGTTTCCCTAAGTGCCCGCAGAGCTAGGGTTCAAAAACTACAGCTAGGCACTTTGCAAAAAAAGGGTAATTTTTAATTGTGAAAATGTGGTACGTCCACGTTGTATTTTGAGCCATTTCCTGTTGTGGGCACAAGGCCTACCCACACAAGTGAGGTACCATTTTTATCGGGAGACTTAGGGTAACACAGAATTGCAGAGCAACTGTTATTACCTATTGACTTTCGATGCATTTCTGCCTTCCAAATGAAAGACAATGTGTAAAAAATAAGTCATTTTGAAAAATGACCTATAATTCTCATGCTAGTATGGGTACTCCCAATTTCGGAAATGTGCAAATATCTACTGTTTTTAAAATCTACATTTTGTTCCCATTTCAGAAATACATAGGTGTCTTTCATAACAATTTTTCCATGTATACATTTTCCCAAAATAATTGCTATATACCCGGTACATAATAAAAAACCATTGCAAGATGCTGCTCAGTTATTGGCTCTGGGTTCATCGGGTTCTTGGTGAACCTACAAGTCCTATATATCCCCACAACCAGAAAAGTCCAGCGGATATCACGCTATATTGCTTTCAAATAGCTGTCATAATTAGAAGAAGTTACAGGTGAAAACGTTCACACAAATGGCTGTTTTTTTCAACTAATTTTCAATTTTTCCTTTATTTAACTGTTAGTTTCTATAAGGAAAACGTTAAGGATCTACACAAATGACCCCTTGATGAATTCATAATTTTGTCTACTTTTCAGAAATGTATGGCTTTCCAGGATCCATTATTGGTTTCATACCCATTTCTACCATTAACTGGAAGGAGGTTGAAAGCACAAAAAATAGCAAAAATAGGCTATGTCCCAGAAAAATGCCAAAACTGTGTAAAAAAAGTTGGTTTTCTGAAAAAAGTCTGCTTGTCCCTGAAAGCTGGGAAGATGGTGATTTCAGCACTACAACCCCTTTTTTGATGCCATTTGCAGGGAAAAAACAAGACGCTGTCATCTGTAGCCCTTTTTTTGCATTTTTCCCCAAAAAAACAAACTTTAGCTGTATTTTGGCTAATTTCTGGGTCCCCTCCAGGGGAATCCACAAACCATGGGTACCTTTACAATCCCCATGATGTTAGAAAAAAAGGACGCAAATTTGGCGTGGATACCTTATGTGGTCAAAAAGTTACAGGGGCCTAAGCGCAAACTACCCCAAATAGCCAAAAAAAGGCTTAGCACAGGGGGGGAAAAGGCCTAGCAGCGAAGGGGTTAAAAAAAAAAGGGGGTGGCCCAGCAGGATTTATAAACAAAGCTGTAATAGATAATCTGGGAAATAAACATCAATCTATTGGGCTTTTATATAATTCTCTTAATATACTGATGCTGGATGACCTGAGCACACGTGCCAGGAAATGGGAAGAGGAAATTAATATCCCGGAGGATTTATTTCTCCATACAATGGAATTGGCACAAAGCCTTCTAATTCCAGCAAGACTTCAAGCCCAATTTTATAAAACTTGCTTTTCACTATATAACACCCCTAAAAAGATTGCGAAATGGTGGACAGGGAAGGGAACCCTCTGTCCTCGCTGCTCCCTATATCAGGCTGACCTAAGTCATATGTTGGCTACATGTAGTAAATTAAGTAACTTGAAGGCAAAGATTGCAAATTTTATTAAAAAATTGCTTGGGAGAGATCTTATTCTGTGAACTTCCTTAATATGCCTTGGGGTGGATAAGGAAACGAGTCGGAAACCCGGGGAGCAATTGATTTTTATTTGCATGGCAATATTTAGGCTTTGTCTAACTGCAGCATGGTTAGATCCAGTCCCACCGGGTTATCACCAATGGCTAACAAGACTGGTATCAAACTATAATTTTGAAAAGGCAATCTATGGGAATAGAGGGATGCAAGCACGTAGGAAAGGATTAAAGATATGGGAACCACTGGCTAAATGGCTTGAGAAATAAGTTATTTTGTTTTTGGATTCGAATAAGTTCTGACACTTTATGTTCACGATAGGGACAACCCCGGGGAGGGATGGGTGGGTTAGGGAAGGGGTAAAAGGTATTAAAAATTGTGCATGTGTGCTAACTTTATGTTGTATTTCATTATTGCATTTAAGCCATATCAAACGTGTGTTTGAAAAGTAACTGGTTATTTTTTTTAATTTTTATTATTTCTTTCTTCTTTGTTGGCAACATGCGCAAATAAAAAATATTAAAAAAAAAAAAAAAAAATAGAAAAGAAATGCATAGTAAAAATACTGTAAGCATGGTTAATAATCCGATACTATGAAAAGTGCTGGCATTTTATAAGACAGATTAACCTAATCCACCACCCCTTTGACTAAAGTTAAATGATTATATGAAAGATCTCTGGGATTATCAGCAGACCCTGTATCTCAGCACGCAATGCTCCTTTCCCCGAACTCTCATTCCATGTGTCTGTTTGTGGCTCCTCTACTAATCTATATGCTAGGACATGTGTGCACATAAAAACAGCTGCATTCTTGTGTTACGTCTAGGTGCTAGTGCCTAGCCAGAAAGAATAACAAGGGACACTTTTGTTTGACCTTGTCTGTGGTGCTCAGACCAAATCCCAGGAAAAGAACAGGACGCAAAAACATATGCAGGTTCTGTGTGAAAGTACAATGTGGCACAAAAGCAAGCGTGTTTATATAGTAACGTGTGCAATGGAAAATAAGGCCTAGTTCTGCTAATATATGGAAAACTACAATGGGCCACGCAGAAAACACATGACACTATCCTAATCTGATTTCTTCAACTACATCCACCACTAACATTCTGTCAATCTCCAATATAGATTGCATACCCTGTGACCACTTATATCAACACCAAAAAATCAAAATTTCAGTATGAAATTCAAAATGTCTATTTTCGGAATCTTGGACTTTGGAGGCTCGAATTGACTATTTAGGGAAAGCAGTGATAGGAATAACCTAATGTATGGACCTCAGGAGAAACATTTAAAGGCCTGGGACCTGAGGCCTGGGGTTCACTAGAGAGGGTGTTTACGTAACATATCTAATACTGAGTGCAAAGAGTGCATCTTTTTCACATCCTTAACCCCTTCGCTGCTAGGCCTTTTCCCCTCCTGTGCTAAGCCTTTTTTTGGCTATTTGGGGTAGTTCGCGCAAAGGGCCCTGTAACTTTTTGACCACATAAGGTATCCATGCCAAATTTGCGTCCTTTTTTCCAACATCATGGGGATTGTAAAGGTACCCAGGGTTTGTGGATTCCCCTGGAGGGGACCCAGAAATTAGCCAAAATACAGCTAAACTTTGTTTTTTTTGGGAAAAATGCGAAAAAAGGGCTACAGATGAAAGCATCTGGCTTTTTCCCTGCAAATGGCATCAAAAAAGGGGTTGTGGTGCTGAAATCACTATCTTCCCAGCTTTCAGGGACAAGCAGACTTTTGTCAGAAAACCAAAATTTTGTACACAGTTTTGGCATTTTTCTGGGACATAGCCTTTGTTGTTATTTTTGGTGCTTTCAACCGCCTTCCAGTTAATGGTAGAACTGGATATGAAAGCAATAATGGATCCTGGAAAGCCATACATTTCTGAAAAGTAGACAAAATTCTGAATTCAGCAAGGGGTCATTTGTGTAGATCCTTCAAGTTTTCTTTATAGAAACAAACAGTTAAATATAGGAAAAATTGAAAATTAATTGAAAAAAACAGCCATTTGTGTCAACGTTTTCACCTGTAACTTCTTCCAATTATGACAGCTATTTGAAAGCAATACACCATTACATCCACTGGACCTTTCTGGTTGTGGTGATATATAGGACTTGTAGGTTCACCAAGAACCCGATGAACCCAGAGCCAATAACTGAGCAGCGTCTTGCAATGGTTTTTTATTATGTCCCGGGAATATAGCAATTATTCTGGGAAAATTTATACATGGAAAAATCGGTATGAAAGACACCTATGTATTTATGAAATGGGAACAAAATATAGAGTTTAGAAACAGTAGATATTTGCACATTTCCGAAATTGGGAGTACCCATACTAGTATGAGAATTATAGGTCATTTTTCAAAATGACTTCTTTTTTACACATTGTGTTTCATTTGGAAGGCAGAAATGCATCGAAAGTCAATAGATAATAACAGTTGCTCTACAATTTTGTGTTACCCTAAGTCTCCCGATAAAAATGGTACCTCACTTGTGTGGGTAGGCCTAGTGCCCGTGACAGGAAACGGCCCAAAACGCAACGTGGACACACCACATTTTCACAGTGAAAAATGACCCTTTTTTGCAAAGTGCCTAGCTGTAGTTTTTGAACCCTAGCTCTGCCGGCACCTAGGGACACCTAGAAAAACTATACATTTTTGAAAACTAGACACCCAGGGGAATCCAGGATGGGGTGACTTGACTGGCTCTCACCAGGTTCTGTTACCCAGAATCCCTTGCAAACCTAAAAAATTGTCCAAAAAAACACATTTTCCTCACTTTTCTGTGGTGGAAAGTTCTGGAATCTGCGTGGATCGACAAAATTCCACCCACCCCGTGTTCCCCAAAGTCTTCCGAGAAAAATGGTACCTCACTTGTGTGGGTAGGCCTAGTGCCCGCGACAGGAAACTGTGCAAAACGCAACGTGGACACACCACAATTTCACAGTGAAAAATGACCCTTTTTTTGCAAAGTGCCTAGCTGTAGTTTTTGAACCCTAGCTCTGCCGGCACCTAAGGAAACCTAGCAAACCTATACATTTTTGAAAACTAGACACCCAGGGGAATCCAGGATGGGGTGACTTGACTGGCTCTCACCAGGTTCTGGTACCCAGAATCCCTTGCAAACCTAAAAAATTGTCAAAAAAAACACATTTTCCTCATGTTTCTGTGGTGGAAAGTTCTGGAATCTGTGTGGATCCACAAAATTCTACCCACCCCGCGTTCCCCAAAGTATTCCAAGAAAAATGGTACCTCCCTTGTGTGGGTAGGACCAGTGCCCGTGACAGGAAACAGCGCAAAACGCAACGTGGACACACCACATTTTCACAGTGAAAACTGACCCTTTTTTTGCAAAGTGCCTAGCTGTAGTTTTTGAACCCTAGCTCTGCCGGCACCTAGGGAAACCTAGCAAAACTATACATTTTTGAAAACTAGACACACAGGGGAATATCGTATGGGGTGACTTGACTGGCTCTCACCAGGTTCTGGTACCCAGAATCCCTTGCAAACCTAAAAAATTGTCAAAAAAAACACATTTTCCTCACTTTTCTGTGGTGGAAAGTTCTGGAATCTGTGTGGATCCACAAAATTCTACCCACCCCGCGTTCCCCAAAGTATTCCAAGAAAAATGGTACCTCACTTGTGTGGGTAGGCATAGTGCCCGCGACAGGAAACAGCGCAAAACGCAATGTGGACACACCACATTTTCACAGTGAAAAATGACCCTTTTTTTGCAATGTGCCTAGCTGTAGTTTTTGAACCCTAGCTCTGCAGGCACCTAGGGAAACCTGATGCCGACTGCTGAGATAGACTGCTCCGAGGCATTTCGCCATTACTGAAGAGATTATATGACAGAGAACCAGACATACTTGGACGTTTTGTGTCCTATATAACATTAACGCCCTGAGGAAGCCCCAGGCCGGATGGCCATGTAAACGTGTTGGCTGTCACCTTTTGCTACTCTCCTGAGAGGGAGTTTTTACTTTAAAAATTATATATAAAACACTGCATATGATTAATCGACTATTGGAATTTTTTCCGTGATCGGACGAGTACTTTCACAATTTGTCCTGACACACTTTTTGGAACCTAGGGAAACCTAGCAAACCTATACATTTTTGAAAACTAGACACCCAGGGGAATCCAGGATGGGGTGACTTGACTGGCTCTCACCAGGTTCTGTTACCCAGAATCCCTTGCAAACCTAAAAAGTTGTCCAAAAACCCACATTTTCCTCACTTTTCTGTGGTGGAAAGTTATGGAATCTACGTGGATCCACAAAATTCCACCCACCCCGCGTTCCCCAAAGTCTTCCGAGAAACATGGTACCTCACTTGTGTGGGTAGGCCTTGTGCCCGCGATAGGAAAGAGCGCAAAATGCAACGTGGACACACCACATTTTCACAGTGAAAAATGACCCTTTTTTTGCAAAGTGCCTAGCTGTAGTTTTGGAACCCTAGCTCTGCCGGCACCTAGGGAAACCTACCAAACCCACACATTTCTGAAAAGTAGACACCCGGGGGATTCCAGTGAGGTAAGTTTTGCGTGGATCCCCCAACGTTTTCTTAACCAGAATCCCCTGCAAACCTGACATTTTGCTGAAAAAAATCACTTTATTGACACATTTGTGTGTGGGAAAGTTGTGGCATCACCGGGCTGACACAAATTTCCTACCACCCAGCGTTCCCCCAGGTCTCCCGATAAAAATGGTGCCTCACTCTGGTGGGAGGCCCAAGTACCCGCGACAGGCAAGGGCCCAAAACGTATTGAGGCGACATCAAAATTGCCTATCACAAAACGACCTGGTTTTGTCAGATTTGAGTACTCCTCGGGGTCCAGATGATGCAATTTGGGGTCCACCCCTTGACAGCCCCACACTCCTAATAATCTCACGGAACTGTAGGGCGATCAAGTGAGGGAAAGGAAGGGAAAGGAACAGCAGGGAGGAGAGCCTTATCCACCATATTGCTACAACCAGCCTGTATAGCCAATGAGAACAACCAGTCTCCAGGGGTGGATAAGTCTTCACTAATAGGACAAAACACTTAGGGGCATATTAGCAAGACCGGCGATAAAATTATCGCCGTTTTAGCGGCAGGAAACTGCCGCTAAAGCGGCGATAATGGGCTTGCTAATATGCGTTATAGAATTCAATAGAAGCCCAGGTTAGATGTGCAGGACATCTAACCTGGGCTTCTATTGGAATTCTATAACGCATATTAGCAAGCCCATTATCGCGTGTTTAGCGGCAGTTTCCTGCCACTAAAACGGCGATAATTTTATCGCCGGTCTTGCTAATATGCCCCTAAATAACGAAAAATAACAATGTTGTGTTCCAGGGACATCCAATACTGCACCCTTTGTCCAAAATCTCTAGGACCTGCCTCCTGAAATCAGCAAAAGGTGAATCCTTTCCCAAGTATACAAAGTCCCGAAATTCGAATAATGAGCCTTGATTCAAGCCACAATCGAAATCCAGCAAAGTCTTTTCCCTTTTTGAAGACCTCGCGATTCACTCACCGTGATCTTCGATCCTGAATGGTCCCAGGAGCTCCGTTGAGTAAAGCGGTTCCCTCACCTACTCAATCTCAACGCAGCTGAGTTCCAAATGCGCTCGCAGTAGAGAGTCGCGGTTGAATCACCGTTACTTCAGAACCGTAGCACTGACAAAACTGCACCCTGTAGAACGCTAACCCTAAACTGTTCGAGTGCGCCCGCTGTCTGGCGTCCCGGAGCTTCCCCGCTCCTGTTATGTTCACCACCAGCCTATGAATAACTACAACACAGACCTCTGGTTTCCTGTACCTAGGCGGATCCAATACGATAATAAACTACTCCAACGTCCGGTCGAGTCGAAGAAGGATACTGAGTCCATTCAGAAGTCCATTCAGAAGTCCATTCAGAATTACGCACGTTCGCTGAACGTGCATCGCATCTTTTTGTAGACGCTGGCTCCGCCCTTCCTGCTTCTGGGTAATGTAGTCTTATACCCAGGCAGGCGCGGTAACTGAGCGAAACATGACAGCATGCCCTCCCCACCTAGCGCCTCCTAGAGCCAGGTTTGGAGGGATGTCTGCGGTAGAAGGACCTCACCGCCTCGGGGGCATGCACGTTGCAGCAAGGCTCCCAGGAATCATCCTCCGCGGTATATCCCTTCCAGGAGATCAGGAACCATAGCTTGCCCTTCCGATACTGTGAATCCAGAATCCTCCTCACCTCGTATTCCAATCCCCCGTCACAAGAGACCGGAGGAGGCGCTCGCCGCCGCGCACCCAATGCTGGCTTCAGGAGACTGCAGTGGAATACCGGATGAATGCGAAGACTGCCAGGTAACTTCAACTTGTAGGCCACAGGATTGACCTGTTTCACAATGGCGTAAGGGCCAATGAACCTGGGGTGAAACACGCTTCGTAGCTTGAACTTAATGTTCTTGGTGGATAACCACACCCGGTCCCCGACCTGATACCGCGGTCCGTCTATCCTGTGTCAATCAGCCCATCGTTTGTACTCCTGTTTAGCTACTACCAGCCGTCGTCTAGCTTCCCTATGGACGGAACGTAGGGTCTCAATGTGCGCCTGCACAGAGGGCTGATTACCCAGGTCCTCTGGTAAGGCTATAGGCATGGTCTTCGCACAGTACCCATAATTCGCCAAGAACGGGGATACCCCAATCGAACAATGCACCGCGTTGTTATACGATAGTTCCGCCATCCATAACAGGGACACCCATGACTCCTGAGCATCCTGAGCGTAACACCTAAGATATTTCTTCAGCGTCTGGTTCACCCTTTCAGTCTGTCCATCCGTTTGTGGGTGAAAACTGGTTGAGACAGCCAACTCAATCCTCAAGGCTCTACACCACGTCTTCCAGAAACTTGCTACGAACTGGGGGCCTCTGTCGGACACGATAACTTGTGGCAATCCATGCAGTCGTATCACGTTTTCCATCAGTAATTGTGCTGTCTGTCCTGCCGTAGGTAGATTCTTACACGGTATAAAGTGGCTCATTTTTGTAAGACTGTCTACTACCACAAGAATAGCAGAAAACCCCCGATCCACAGGTAGCCCAGTGATGAAGTCTAGGCTAATGTTCTGCCATGGCTGTTGAGGAGTTGGCATTGGCCAGAGTTTTCCTTTTTTACAGGTGGTATCTCCTTTCCCTCTTGCGAAGTCTTCACATAGCGCAACCCAGGAACATACATCTTTATGTAACGATTTCCACCAAAAGTAACGTTGGACCAACTGCACCGTTTTAAGTATCCCTGGATGTCCAGCCAAGGGAGATACATGACACCAGTTGTATGCCTTTTTCTGGAGTTCTTCTGTAGGGAGGTACAGTTTACCATTCTGAAAAGGCAGGCCTTGTTTGATGTGGCGATCCTCTTCCTCACTGGCCCAGGTCTCCCACTGACTGACTGATTTGTTCCTGTTCACTTCTTTGAGGAAGTTTTCGGCACGTAGGACGCATACGACTTTAGCTGGATCGATAATGGCTGCAGGTGCTTGGGTGAGGGTTTCTACTGCAGTTTCCTGCCTTGATAATGAATCAGCCTTGCGATTCTCCGTTCCTGGTCGGAAAGTGATGATAAAATCGTATTCGGCAAAGAACAATGTCCACCTCATCTGCCTCTGAGTGAGATGCCGCGCCGTTTTCATGTATTGCAGATTTCGGTGATCGGAATACACGGTGATGGGAGAGCGGGCCCCCCATAAGTAATGTCGCCATTCCTGAAATGCCTTTTTTATGGATAACAGTTCCTTCTCAGCGATAGTGTAGTTCTTTTCCGCTGTACTCAGTTTCTTGGAAAGATAAGCTACTGGATGCAGTTGGCCGGTGTCTTTGTCTCTCTGGGAGAGGATGGCTCCTATGGCCTCATCCAAAGCATCGGCTTCCACGATAAAAGGCACCTCCAACTGGGGATGTCTGAGCACTGGAGCAGTGGTGAACACCTGTTTCAAACAGGCAAAGGCCTCGGACGCCTCCTGGGTCCACAGAAAGGGAACCCCCTTTCTAAGCAGTCTGGTGATGGGGACCGCTGTCTGAGAGAAATTCATGATGAACCTGCGATAGTAGTTCGCAAACCCCAGAAAGCATTGAACGTCTCTCGTGCTCCTGGGAACGGGCCAGTCTTGTACTGCCTTTACCTTGCGTTCCGACATGTTCAACCCTTCAGGACACAGCATTACCCCTAGGAATTCAACTTCTTTCACCCCAAACTCACATTTGCTCAGTTTGCAAAACAAACGGTGTTCTCTCAGTTTCTCCAACACTAAGATGACATGGTTGTTATGTTCCTCCGTTGACCCAGAATACACCAGAATATCGTCTATATATACGACAACAAAACGGTCAACATAGTCTTTCAACACGTCGTTCAGAAAATACTGAAATGCCGCCGGGGCGTTACATAGCCCGAACGGCATTACAGTATATTCGTACAGCCCATAGCGTGTTTTAAAGGATGTTTTCCACTCATCCCCCTCTCGGATGCGTACCAAATGATATGCCCCTCGTAAGTCTAGTCTAGTGTAAATCGTGGCTTCCCGTACTTGATCCAGTAATACCGAGATAAGCGGTAAAGGATACCGGTTCCGGATTGTGTTTTTGTTCAGCTTTCTATAATCACAACACGCTCTGAGCTCGCCACTCGCCTTAGCTATAAAGAAAAGAGGAGAGGCCGCCGGAGAACGTGAGGGCCTGATAAAACCGATTTCCAAGAACTTATCCAGATATTCTCTGAGATGGCGAGTCTCAGGTTCAGATAAAGCATAAACCCTACAAACAGGAATGGTGGCTCCCTCAATCAACTCGATTTGGCCCTGTGAGGCGGTAGCTGTTCTGCCTGTGTTTTGCTGAAGACATCCTGAAACTGAGAATACTCTTCGGGCAACACTACTTCCTTCTCCGCTGCCGTAGCCACACAAAACGGGGAAGCGAGAGCTGTAGCTGGTGACTTAGGGTCCTGCATACAGTTTTCTTCGCACTCTTCGGACAGAAAACGTACTGTCTTGGTCTTCCAGTCTATGGTGGGGTTGTGGTGCCAAAACCATGGCATTCCCAGTATAACCTCATACTGTGGGGCATCTATGATGTTTAAGGCTATTACCTCCAGGTGCTGTTTTGTCCCATCTTCTATGGATAGTTTAAGATATTCAGTTTGCTCAGTGATGAGACCTGATTTCAAGGGTTTACCATCCACCGCCAGCACCTCCTCGGGGATGTCTCGAGGGACCCTACCTACTGCCAAGTGGTCTACCAACCCACTATCAATAAAATTTCCTGTTGCTCCGGAATACAACATGGCTAGCACTTGATGCACTTGTTGTTTGTACTCCACCCCCACTGCCAACACTATGTGTGTTTCGGTATCTTTCACCCTGTTGATCGACAAGGAAGGTATTTTCCACTCCTTCTCACAATTTAGTGCCGAAGGGGTGGCACCTGAAGTGCCGGGAACTGTACCTACCGCTGGCACTGCAGCCTTCTTATTCCTGTAGGAATAACCTTGTGACTTGGGTTTCGATGGACAGTCCCGTACGAAATGCCCTCGCTTCCCACAGTACATACACAACCCTTGTGTACGTCGGCTCTCTCGCTCGACTCTCGAGAGTGGTGCTCTAATGGCCCCGATCTCCATGGGTTCACCTCCTGTGTCTGTGGACCCGGTCTCTTTCCGGTCATACCTGTCTGATTTATTGTAAGACCTATCACATTTATGCCTATCTCCACCTCTCTCAGACATGCGACCATCCAGTCTCAGCGTTAGACTAATCAACTCAGAGCAGGTACCAGGTTGCGGATCAATCCGAGCTATTACGTCTTTCAACTCATCACACAAACCCTGATAAAACAGAGACATTCTTTTCTCCTCGGGCCATGCCGCTTCCGCCACCAACCGATTGAACTTAGTGAGGTAAGTCACTAAATCCTGTCTCCCTTGTCTTAATTCGAGCAGCTCTCTATCGGCGCTGAAGGTAGTGGTCCTCCTATCGAACACTCGCTCAAAAGCGGTCCTAAAAGCATCCCAATCCGATAACACAGGGTCATTGTTCCTCACCAACGGAACTGCCCAATTGGCGGCATCTCCTACCATATATGAAATTGCAAAGGCCACCCGGGAGTGATTGGTCGGAAAGGCCGAGGGCTTACAGGAGAAGTGAAGCATGATTTGGGTTAAAAACACCTGAATCTTTAAGGGGTCACCCGCATATCTTTCTGGGCTAGCCAACGGTATAGGAGGAGGGACCGTGACCTGTATCTGCGAAGTGCTGGAGGCAGCTACATCAAAAGGATTTCTTGCCAACCTATCTACCCTCTCACGCAAAGCCGCGGTTTCAATACGAGAGGCCGCCAGCTCTTGTTGCACTGCGGCCAATGCTTGGACCACATCATCCATGGACGCCATGTATTGCCACACCCGGACCGGGAGGAGTAACCTGTCGTGGGTGCGTAATTCTGTCAGATTTGAGTACTCCTCAGGGTCCGGATGATGCAATTTGGGGTCCACCCCTTGACATCCCCACACTCCTAATAATCTCACGGAACTGTAGGGCGATCAAGTGAGGGAAAGGAAGGGAAAGGAACAGCAGGGAGGAGAGCCTTATCCACCATATTGCTACAACCAGCCTGTATAGCCAATGAGAACAACCAGTCTCCAGGGCTGGATAAGTCTTCACTAATAGGACAAAACACTAAATAACGAAAAATAACAATGTCGTGTTCCAGGGACATCCAATACTGCACCCTTTGTCCAAAATCTCTAGGACCTGCCTCCTGAAATCAGCAAAAGGTGAATCCTTTCCCAAGTATACAAAGTCCCGAAATTCGAATAATGAGCCTTGATTCAAGCCACAATCGAAATCCAGCAAAGTCTTTTCCCTTTTTGAAGACCTCGCGATTCACTCACCGTGATCTTCGATCCTGAATGGTCCCAGGAGCTCCGTTGAGTAAAGCGGTTCCCTCACCTACTCAATCTCAACGCAGCTGAGTTCCAAATGCGCTCGCAGTAGAGCGTTGCGGTTGAATCACCGTTACTTCAGAACCGTAGCACTGACAAAACTGCACCCTGTAGAACGCTAACCCTAAACTGTTCGAGTGCGCCCGCTGTCTGGCGTCCCGGAGCTTCCCCGCTCCTGTTATGTTCACCACCAGCCTATGAATAACTACAACACAGACCTCTGGTTTCCTGTACCTAGGCGGATCCAATACGATAATAAACGACTCCAACGTCCGGTCGAGTCGAAGAAGGATACTGAGTCCATTCAGAAGTCCATTCAGAAGTCCATTCAGAATTACGCACGTTCGCTGAACGTGCATCGCATCTTTTTGTAGACGCTGGCTCCGCCCTTCCTGCTTCTGGGTAATGTAGTCTTATACCCAGGCAGGCGCGGTAACTGAGCGAAACATGACAGGTTTTGCAAGGGGGTCCCATGACTTTTGGCTCGGGCTCGGCGGTCACCTAGGGAAACCTACCAAACCCACACATTTCTGAAAACTAGACACCGGGATTCCAGGGAGGTATGGCTTGCGTGGATCCCCAACGTTTTCTCACCCAGAATCCTCTGCAAACCTAAAATTGTGCTGAAAAATCACTTTTTCACACATTTGTGTGTGGGAAAGTTGTGGCATCACCGGGCTGACACACATTTTCTACCACCCAGCGTTTGCCCAGGTCTCCCGATAAAAATGGTGCCTCACTCGGGTGGAAGGCCCAAGTACCCGCGACAGGCTAGGGCCCAAAACGTATTGAGGCGACATCAAATTGCCTATCACAAAACCGACCTGGTTTTGCAAGGGGTCCCATGACTTTTGGCCGGGGCTCGGCGGCCACCTAGGTAAACCTACCAAACCCACACATTTCTGAAAACTAGACACCCGTGGGATTCCAGGAAGGTATGGCTTGCATGGATCTCCCAACGTTTTCTTACCCAGAATCCCTGCAAACCTGAACTTTTGCTGAAAAAATCACTTTTTCACACATTTGTGTGTGGGAAAGTTGTGGCATCACCGGGCTGACACAAATTTCCTACCACCCAGCATTCCCCAGGTCTCCTGATAAAATGGTGCCTCACTCAGGTGGGAGGCCCAAGTACCCGCGACAGGCAAGGGCCCAAAATGTATTGAGGCGACATCAAATTGCCTATCACAAAATCGACCTGGTTTTGCAAGGGGGTCCCATGACTTTTGGCCTGGGGCTCGGCGGCCACCTAGGGAAACCTACCAAACCTACACATTTCGGAAAAGTAGACACCCGGGGGATTCCAGGGAGGTATGGCTTGCGTGGATCCCCCAACGTTTTCTTACCCAGAATCACCTGCAAACCTGAAATTTTGCTGAAAAAAATCACTTTTTTCACACATTTGTGTCAGGGAAAGTTGTGGCATCACCGGGCTGACACAAATTTCCTACCACCGAGCGTTCCCCAAGGTCTCCCGATAAAAATGGTGCCTCACTCGGGTGGGAGGCCCAAGTACCCGCGACAGGCAAGGGCCCAAAACATTTTGGGATATGCAATTTTGATGTCGCCTCAATACGTTTTGGGCCCTTGCCTGTCGCGGGTTCTTGGGCCTCCCACCCGAGTGAGGCACCATTTTTATCGGGAGACCTGGGCGAACGCTGGGTGGTAGGAAATTTGTGTCAGCCCGGTGATTCCACAACTTTCCCACACACAAATGTGTGAAAAAAGTGATTTTTTCAGCACAATTTCAGGTTTGCAGGATTCTGGGTAAGAAAACGTTGGGGGATCCACGCAAGCCATACCCCTGGAATCCCCCGTGTGTCTACTTTTCAGAAATGTGTGGGTTTGGTAGGTTTCCCTAGGTGGCCGCCGAGCCCCGGGCCAAAAACTCATGGGACCCCCCTTGCAAAACCAGGTCGTTTTGTGATAGCTAATTTTGATGTCGCCTCAATACGTTTTGGGCCCTTGCCTGTCGCAGGTACTTGGGCCTCCCACCCGAGTGAGGCACCATTTTTATCGGGAGACCTGGGCAAACGCTGGGTGGTAGGACATTTGTGTCAGCCCGGTGATGCCACAACTTTCCCACACACAAATGTGTTAAAAAAATGATTTTGTCAGCAAAATTTCAGGTTTGCAGGGGATTCTGGGTAAGAAAACGTTTGGGGATCCACGCAAGCCATACCTCCCTGGAATCCCCCGGGTGTCTAGTTTTCAGAAATGTGTGGGTTTAGTAGGTTTCCTTGGTGACCGCCGAGCCCCGGGCCAAAAAGTCATGGGACCCCTCGCAAAACCAGGTCGTTTTGTGATAGGCAATTTTGATGTCGCTCAATACGTTTTGGGCCCTTGCCTGTCGCGGGTACTTGGGCCTCCCACCCTAGTGAGGCACCATTTTTATCGGGAGACCTGGGCGAACGCTGGGTGGTAGGAAATTTGTGTCAGCCCGGTGATGCCACAACTTTCCCACACACAAATGTGTGAAAAAAGGGATTTTTTCATCAAAATTTCAGGTTTGCAGGGGATTCAGGGTAAGAAAACGTTGGGGGATCCATGCAAGCCATACCTCCCTGGAATCCCCCGGGTGTCTACTTTTCAGAATGTGTGAATTTGGTAGGTTTCCCTAGGTGGCCTCCGAGCACAGGCCAAAAACCCAGGTGACCCCCCTTGCAAAACCAGGTCGTTTTGTGATAGGCAATTTTGATGTCGCCTCAATACGTTTTTGGCCTTTGCCTGATGCGGGTACTTGTGCCTCCCACACAAGTGAGGCACCATTTTTATCGGGAGACCTGGGGAAACGCTGGGTGGTAGGAAATTTGTGTCAGCCCAGTGATGCCACAACTTTCCCACTCAAAAATGTATGGAAAAAGTGATTTTTTTCAGCTAAATTTGAGGTTTGCAGGGGATTCTGGGTAAGAAAACGTTGGGGGATCCACGCAAGCCATACCTCCCTGGAATCCCCCGGGTGTCTAGTTTTCAGAAATGTGTGGGTTTGGTAGGTTTCCCTAGATGGCCGCCGACCCCGGGGCCAAGAACTCAGGTAACCCCCGTGCAAAACCAGGTTGGTTTGTGATAGGTAATTTTGATGTCACCTCACTAGGTTTTGTGCCCTTTCCTGTCGCGGGTACTTGACACACCCACACAAGAGAGGTACCATTTTTCTCAGAAGACTTTGGGGAATGCGGGGTGAGTGGAATTTTGTGGATCCACACAGATTCCAGAACTTTCCACCACAGAAATGTGAGGAAAATGTGTTTTTTTATACACATTTTGAGGTTTGGAAGGGATTCTGGGTAACAG
Source organism: Calotriton arnoldi (assembly GCA_963921515.1). NCBI lineage: Eukaryota > Metazoa > Chordata > Amphibia > Caudata > Salamandridae > Calotriton > Calotriton arnoldi. Next base: position 369,689 of record CAWUFW010012242.1, read on the forward strand.
CACCTGGTGAGAGCCAGTCAAGTCACCCCATCCTGGATTTCCCTGGGTGTCTAGTTTTAAAAAATGTACAGGTTTTCTAGGTTTTCCTATGTGCCGGCTGCGCTAGGGCCCAAAATCCACAGGTAGGCATATTGCTAAAAACAAATCTGTGCCTAGTCGGCTTTCTGCCACCCTGGGGGGGATATCGGGGGGTGGGGTTGCCCCAATATGACCCCAAGGGGGGCAGAAACACTGTGGCTATTTTTTTGGGTGGTAGGGGCATTGGTATGCCCATTCTGGGCAGCCCCCACCCCCACACATAAAAAAGCCAGCATAATCGTTGGCGTCTAGTGGGCTTTTTGCCCCCCCGGGGGGGCAGATTGGGGGGGCAGAAAGGCTGTAATTGTTGCGGGTGGGGGGTGGGGGCATTGACATGCCCTTTTGGGCAGCCCCCACCCTAATTAAAATTTGCCCAAAAAATCCCTGGCGTCTAGTGGGCTTTTGCCCCCGGGGGGCAGATTGGGGGCTACTGCTCCATCTGCCCCCAGGGGGCAGGAAGGCTGTAATTTTATGGGAGGGGGTGGGGTCATGGGCATGCCCGTTTTGGGCAGCCCCCACCCTAATTCAAATTTGCCCAAAAAATCCCTGGCGTCTAGTGGGCTTTTTGCCCCCAGCGGGGCAGATTGGGGGCTAATGCCCCATCTGCCCCCCAGGGGGCAGAAAGTCCACTAGACGCCAGGAAGTTTGGGGAAGCTTAATTAGGTGGGGCTGCCCAAAACGGGCATGCCAATGCCCCCACCCTAATTAAAATTTGCCCAAAAAAATCCCTGGCATCTAGTGGGCTTTTTGCCCCTCCGGCGGGCATATTGGGGGCTACTGCCCCATCTGCCCCCCAGGGGGGGCAGGAAGGCTGTTATTTTTGTGGGGGTGGGGGCATGGGCATGCCCGTTTTGGGAGCCCCCAACCTAATTCAAATTTGCCCCAAAAAACTCCCTGGCGTCTAGTGGGCTTTTTGCCCCCCCGGCGGGGCAGATTGCGGGCTAATGCCCCCATATGCCCCCCAGGGGGGGCAAAGAGCCCACTAGACGCCAGGGAGTTGTTTGGGCAAATTTTAATTAGGGTGGGGGCTGCCCAAAACGGGCATGCCAATGCCCCCACCATAATTAAAATTTGGCCCAAAAAATCCCTGGTGTCTAGTGGGCTTTTTGCCCCCCCGGGGGGCAGATTGGGGGCTACTGCCCCATCTGCCCCCCAGGGGGGGCAGGAAGGCTGTAATTTTTGTGGGGAGGGGGTGGGGGCATGGGCATGCCCATTTTGGGCAGCCCCCACCCTAATTCAAATTTGCCCAAAAAAAATCCCTGGCGACTAGTGGGCTTTTTGCCCCCCCCGGCGGGGCAGATTAGGGGCTAATGCCCCCATCTTCCCCCCAGGAGGGGCAGAAAGTCCACCAGACGCCAGGGAGTTTTTTGGGCTCATTTTAATTAGGGTGGGGGCTGCCCAAAACGGGCATGCCAATGCCCCCACCCTAATTAAAATTTGCCCCAAAAAATCCCTGGCGTCTAGTGGGCTTTTTACCCCCCGGGGTGGCAGATTGGGGGCTAATGCCCCATCTGCCCCCCGGGGGGGCAGGAAGGCTATTATTTTTGCAGGGGAGGGGTTGGGGGCATGGGCATGCCCGTTTTGGGAGCCCCCACCCTAATTCAAATTTGCCCCAAAAAAATCCCTGGCATCTAGTGGGCTTTTTGCCCCCCCAGCGGGGCAGATTGGGGGCTAATGCCCCCATCTGCCCCCAGGTGGGCAGAAAGTCCACTGGACGCCAGGGAGTGTAGGCAAATTTAATTAGGGTGGGGCTGCCCAAATGGGCATGCCAATGCCCCCACCCTAATTAAAATTTGCCCATAAAATCCCTGGCGTCTACTGGGCTTTTTGCCCGGGGGCAGATTTGGGGCTAATGCCCCCAGCTGCCCCCCAGGGGGGGCAGAAAGGCTGTCATTTTTTGCGGGTGTGAGTGGGGGCATGTGCATGCCCATATTGGGCAGCCCCCACCACAAATTATAATAAAAAAAAAAAATCCCTGGCGTATAGTGGGCTTTTTGCCCCCCCGGGGGGGCAGAAAGGCTGTAAATTTTGCGGGGTGGGGGCATGGACATGCCCTTTATGGGCAGCCCCCACCCTAATAAATTATGCGGCAAACAAAATTATCCCTGGGGTCTAGTGGGCTTTTTGCCCCCTCAAGGGGGCAAAAAGACTAAATCGCACCAAAAAAAATTGGGGGGAGCAAAAGCCCTTGCCCAAGGGGCCGCTCCCCCCTCCCTGGTGTCTAGTGGGTGGATCCCTGCTTGGGGATCGCCCTCCTGGGGCGATCTCCAAGCAGGGATCCACTGGGATTCTCCCCTTTCCAATGATACCTCTCCCATCTTTCTACGTGCCGGGGGGGCTGAGATAGCCCCCTGAGCACATAGAAAGTGAAACTGAAACGAGCCTAAAGGCTCATTTCAGTTTCGGTTTCTGTGCAATGAGGACAGCGCGACGTGCGCGCTGATCCTCATGGCACAGAAACCAGGGAGGGGGTCTCGGGAGCTGGGGAAGCTCTTCCCCAGCTCCCAAGGTCACAGGGGTGAAATAGAAATCCATCTGCTGTCTGCAGCAGAGGGATTTCGTGCCCCTGGCCTCATGACGGAATGGTTCCGTCATGAGCACAGGGGCACCGATGCTCATGACGGAACCATCCCGTCATGAGCATCGAAGGGGTTAAGGAAAGTGTTACTCATTTGCCATTGATAAGACGTTCACACTAGTACTAATGCAAATTATGCAGATCAGACTAGTGAGGTTGTTCTACAATAAAATCAAGTATAGGAAATCCATTTACAACAGTATTGAGTTTACAACATCAACTAAGTCTATATCTCCTAACTGAGTATACATAGGTAAATATGGATTTGTTATTTTTAACTCTTCATCTATGTATTTTTGACAATACCTATATAGACAAGGTACAATGACGTCGAGTTAGGAATAGAAAATCTACACTTCACTATATATACTAACCGTGACATTATAGTGGTAGTCGACATTCTGCACTTAAAATTGTTGCAGGTCAATATTTTATCACTGAATATTATGGCATACAATCAGATGTTATGGAAATACTATTTTCAAATTCTAATCAGTGATGAATAGGTAATTTATGTCCGTAAGTGTCTATTAGCATCACTCATGTCATTGTCACCCCTTTAGTTTTCTGCTGCCTGCACTCTGCAGGTGGAGGGAAAATCAAACACAAAAAAATCAATTGCTCCCACTAATAGGAAGCACGAAATTTTCTGCAGATAAAAAAAATCAGTACAACATAATCTTTTACAGAAAACAGTATGGACAGATCCAGTGCTTGATCTATCTTTTGAGAAAAAAATGAAAGTCATATTCTCAGAAGATTCACTCATTGATCTCTCGGACCAGTTTTTTTTCCCCTATTTTTCTACAAAGTAACAAAGAACAACATATCGGCTTGCCAGAGAAAAGCACTTAGATTCAAAGCTATATATTAACTCTTTGTCAGAGACATGCACATAGGAAAAATGAGGACAGCGGAAGCCTTTTTTTTTTTCAAGGGAAATAGTGCACTCGCTGTATTACACAGATGTGATGATTGGGAGCATGGGTTGTGTATCCAGTTGTTTTTCAATGCCTTTAATGTTTTTCTTTCCTTTCTACCGCTTCATTTTAAGGGGGACATGTGGTACATAATGTCACAATACATCTCAAAACCCCAGCTGACATCATCAAACAAAGAAACATTCTAGAACGCTTTCGTTAGAAAATTAGGATTAGGATAAGAGAACTGTTTCTTTTCTTATACACCGGATGGGCCTTTTACACTGCATATTTGGACAAAAGCCATTTGTTTTTGGACCATATACTATACTCCAACAGCTCATTACATTATTTAGTGGAAGGCCTGAAGTAGTGAGCCTGCACATTTTTATTTTTTTGGAGCGCTGTTTTTCAGAGAGGTAGAGTAAATTTACACATAAAGCGGCATAAATGTAAATATAACTTTATTCGTCGATGATAGATATTTCTCGAATATGTTAACCGTTTACTGAAGTCCTCAATGATATAATCTCGCATTTACAGCAAGTATAATATAAAATTTAGTCGCAAAGCTCCGCAAAACGGTAAAAAATCTCCGCGAGCACGCAAAAGTTCCGCGAACACGCGGAATTGCTTGTTCCGCCCGTTTGCGATGCTTTTTTCCTGTTCGCGAACGCTGTTTGCGTGCTCGGGGAGAAATATCTCGCGAACACGCATTTTGAAAGCGCGAACAAGCAAAAAATTCCACGAGCGGAACGGAATTTACCACCCAGGCCTACCGGAAAGAGGGGTCACCAAAGTTACAGGGGTGGGCGATAGGCACTCTGTAAGTTCGGGGTGGCAGGAGATTCCGATACCGCCAAGCAGGGAGGCAGGGAGGGGGTAAAGTTAAGCATGTTCATGGGGGCGGGATCCTGCACACTTACACTTTCCATCACGACATATAACCAAGATATTAACCTGAAAACAAAACATTTTAGTGCCAGGAAGGGGGGGGAGGGAAGTTTAGTTCAGTTAATGAACAGTTTGTACGGGATGGACAATCCAGGGGATACTAGTGACGATTTATTGAGCACGTTCAATAAGGCGGCACAGACGCATAACAGGGCGGGATGGGTATCGGGCGCTGCACAGACCGATGGGCCTTGTAGGAGGCTCTCCTTGCGACTGCAGTATTGTACCCTAGGCGAGTGTGGATTCAACAGTTAAGCAAGGGCTCAGATTGTTGTCTTGGAATGTAAATGGGCCCATCGCAGTATGTCCAGAATAGACTATATATTAATGCCAGCGAACCAAATGAATAGTATCAAGGAAGTGAACCACCTAGCCAGGGGTATCTCAGATCACTCGCCCATTTGGTGCCAACTAGAGGTGGGAGAGCCCACGACCGGCAGAACAGCTCCCATTAACCAATGGTATCTTAAGATCCCCCAAATAAGGGACAAAATCACGTGAGACACGGAACTATATTTCCAAGAGAACGAGGGCTCAGTAGACTCAGTTCTGACACTGTGGGAGGCCTACAAAGTTGTAATCCCGGGTGTGGCTGTGGCTCAAATTGTGGGGTCAAAAAAAGAGAAAAAGGCAGGAATAGTCAGCCTAGAAAAAGAAATATTGCAGATGGAGGGGCATCATCGGGACGACGACTCCGAAGAGGTAAAGCAGCCACTACAATTGAAAACCAGGGAATACACTGATTTGGCCACCGACGCAGCCAGGGCACAGTATAGAGCAACACTTAGCAGAATTTATGATGTTGGGGACAAGGCCGGGAAATTGCTGGCCTGGCTAGACCGCAGAGACCAAGCAAATAGAGTAGTGGTTGAAATAGAGGCAGAATCGGGTAGTAGACTTACTGAACCGCAGGAGATCGCGGATGCCTTCGGCCAATACTATCAAACTGTCTATGTGTCTCAGACGCTGCACACAGAGGAGGAGGCAACCTCCTTATTGAGAGATATCTCGCTGCCAGTACTCACTGAGGAAGAGCGCTCCGAACTAGATCAGGAGCTAAATAGTGTAGAGGTGGAAAAGGCCAGTCAAGACTTGCGCGGGGGTAAAGCAACGTGCCCCAACGGCTTGCCCATTGAACTGTATAAGCTAACTTTGAGTAAGACCGCACCCTATCTAACTAAAATGTTTCAGGAGTGTAAGGCAGTGGGACTGCTTCCCGCAGACCAGAGGCTGTCAACGATAGTGTTATCCACAAGGAGGGTAAGCCGAAAAACAGGTGCTCCTCATATAGACCAATATCGCTGCTCAACGGGGAAGCCAAGATATTGGCGAAAGTCTTGGCTACTCGCCTACTGTAATCACAAAATTAGTTCACCCGGACCAATCGGGCTTCATGCCAGCTAGAAACACCTCCCTTAATCTGCGAAGGCTACACAGAGTGCTAATCCGCGCCAGGACAATAAGCGAGGATGCGGTGATGGTCTCTTTTGACGCGGCCATGGAATTCGACACAATCAAATGGCCCTACATGTTTGCAGTGCTAAAGAAATTGGGACTTGGCCAGGAATATATTGGGCGGGTCTTCTGTACCAAGAACTGCTGGCCCAAATAGTAGTCAATAATGGAAAATCCTGCACCTTCGCACTTGGTAGAGGCACTAGACTGCCCCCTATCCCCACTTCTTTTTGCCCTGACACTCGAACCACTGGCGATGTGGATGCGAAAAGACCCCATTGCCAGAGGTCTCAGGTGGACCGAAGGCTGGGAGGACCACATTTCATTATACGCCGATGATATCTTACTATACTTAGCATCGCCAGCGGCCTCTCTGAATACGATATTGCACATCTTCCTCGTGTTCGGCAGATTTGCCGGATCTAAAATCAATTGGACTAAGTCAGTACTCTATGTCCTAAGTGGAGCGATGCCTTCATTTCCTTCGGGCTTCACGATTACGGAAGCGAAGGAAGAATTAAAATACTTGGGGATCCGGGTCTCTAAAGACCCGTCCCATTTTTATGAGCAAAACCTTCAGCCTCTTTGGAACGCCTTAAGAGCGATGTCCGACACTGGAGATCGCTCCCTCTGTCCCTATTGAGGCGAGCAGCCCTATTTAAAATGATGTCCTTCCCGAGGTTCTTGTATGTACTACAGAATGCGCCGCATCAGGTCGAGTCGGCATCTTTTAAAGAAATCAATAGTGTTCTTAGAGAACTGCTATGAGACACTAAACCACCAAGGATCGCCACTCAAAAGTTAACACTAGGGTGGTTTGATAGGGGAATTGGCCTCCCAGACATTAAAAAATATTACTGGGCGACTCAGCTCGCTGCTATAAATCAATGTACATATAGGACACAGGGAGACCCTGGATTCCAAATGGATAGATGGCTCCTACTGGTGGGTAGTTTCACAGGGGCATTATATTCAAACCCAGCAAAGACGAAACTGACAGGGCCGACGGGTCATGCGGTCCAGGTGTGGAGAGCAGCCACAAAGAGCTTGGGTTGGGAGGGCAGGATCACGCAGGCCACACCACTTTGGTACAATGATCAGCTGGGCAAGTTGAGTCACACTAGGGGATTTGACCGTTGGGACCTAATAGGTATTTCATGTGTGGGAGATTTATGGAAGGAGGGTGGAGTGATTCCCTTCGCCCAACTACAGAAGGAATATGAGCTGGCAAACACTGAACATTTCAGATACCTGCAGATCAGACATGCTTTACTAACTGCGCGGCATTCAAGATCTTGCGACTTTTAAGAAAAAGTTAAAAACCTTTCTCTTTTAGCTTTGCCTCTGTTCTGGTCCCTTTTCAGGTTCGCGCCGGGACACTCTGTTGAGTATCTGTGCGTGCTACAAATTTATATAACATAACATAACATAACATAACTGCGCTACCAAAGGGGGAGTCACCACCAGAATCCTCCCCGCTTGAGGATAGGGTCTTGGATGGGGGTCTTCCAGAGAAAGCCATATCGCTTATATATAAAAAGCTAATCAATAACATGACAGACCCTCTACTCCGGCTTCGTACAAAATGGGACTATGACGTTGCTGGGCTTGAGGATGAGGAGTGGCTCGCAGCACTGGCCTCGCCTAAGGAGGTGGCCATTTCCTCAAGGCTCAGATTAATACATTTGAAGATACTACATAGAACCTACCTAGCCGGGCCAGTGTTGGTGAGAATGGGATATGACACTGAGGCAGGGTGCTCCAGGAACTGTGGGCAGGGGGGCACATTTATCCATATGCTCTGGGAGTGTATAACTATCCAGAGGTACTGGTGAGCAGTGGCGGGATGCATGGAAGAGGTACTGGGACAACAGATTGATTGTAACATCAAGTTAGGTCTCTTGAATGTCTGGGGCCCAACGGATTTGAATTCTAAAGAACGGATATGGGTGACTCTGGGGCTGATGGTTGCAAAAAGAAATATAGCAAGGAAATGGAACGCGCGGGACCCACCAAAGTTAGATGAATGGGGAAAGGACATGGATTGGTATATGGTAACAGAAAAGGCCACATATGAGTCTAGAGGGTGCCCCACCAAGTGGTCACAGATCTGGGAGAAATGGAATAACTATAGGGGAGGGTTATGCGAGCCCCACAAACTGGAGGAGGCATCGGCGTAGTTGATCTGCCTAATGGGGAGTCGTGATTAATGTAAAGCTTGAACATGTGCTTTCGTGTTTACTGCCCGCCATGTACCAATGTAATGCCGCAATTGTTCACATATGTATGCTATCTGGATTGTCCAATCTTGTCTCTAATAAAAAATAAATATAAAAAAATAAAAGGGGCATTTAGAAAACCTACCTACATACAAATTGTTCATCAAAATATAGCTGGGATATTTTGCATCAACTACTTATTCCTACTAAGCTGTGGGATCCAGCACCATCAGTCCTATTGAAACAATTCAAAAGTCAATCCAATTCCCAGGGGAAATAACAACATGAATAACCAATAAATAAGCAGAAATAAAGGAATTACAGCGGATAAACAGAAGCATCATTTCCAATGTAGCCATGTCCTAATCAGCCCTCGTATTCTGGGTCTTTGTGCCCAAGCTATATATAACAGTGTGAATGTTGAGAGTGTGTTGGTGTAAAAAAGTTCTTCATAATACTCACTCTTTGAAAAGCGCCCTAGTGCTCCTCATATTGACAGCTGCAGGCTGATCGACTGAGCCAGAGCACGCCTGATTAAGCCAGCCCGCCAAATTGGCACATCGGTTCACTAGCGTCCATGACCCACCGGCATCCACGGCCCACTGGCCGACAGTCGCCACCTTGTCACATCAGCTCACCAACATCCACAATAGATCGGCATGACATCCATGGCCTCAGCGATCTCGATGCGCTCACCTCCTGGGGGCAGGGAGCCGGGGGCAGTGACGTATGGGGCAGGACTACATCGCACTACGTTGCACCATGCCCAGGAAGGTGGAGGGTTGACGAAGGCAAGTGGAGCAGGAAACAAAGGGGGAAGGGGGACATGGTACACTAAAGGGGGGAGGTTTAGGTGACTCAGGTGACATGGAGACGTTCACCCAGTGAACACCAGGGTTCAGCGAATATCGGTGAGCTAGTCTCTGTGGCGCAGGGCTAGGCATCGCCTGGTGCGGAGGTGGCCAGCCTAGGGTGCTGTGCGGATTGTTCTGTGGCGAGCACCCCCACCCCCTCACCCCTGCTAAGCTACGTCCCGCTATGGCACCCCTCGTGCTATTCCCCTCACCTCGATTTACCAAGTTTGGGTCATTGTTTTAGCCTCTTGCTCTTCCTGTAGCAACTGTGTGAGCAAGGCTTCTTTGCAGTACAGGAGCCAGTCACCAAGGAAGACCAAGGAGGACTTCTGTGGGGGCAAGCAAAATTGTGCAGAAAGTGTGCCATTACTTGCTCTTAGGCCCCAGGACCCAAGGACACAAGATAATTCCTCCTAGACCCTGCTACATTCTAGCAGCATCTATTTGCTCTGACTTGGCAGGCCCGGCAGGAACTGTTCTCATACAGCAACAATGCAACACTCCTCAATAAGTTACAATAAGCCACCTATGTTTGGCAAAGTCCAAGCCAGTGGAACCCCAGTGGACGCCCTGAGGAATTACGAAGCGAAAAGCCTGAGACCTGAGACATGTAGTGCTGTGCTTGTGCCCTCCGACATGCTGTGCTAGTCCCATCAGCTCTTTGCCAACTGACATTCATTTACTCCAAGGAGCAAAAGCAGTGCCGCAAGGAAGGCACCAGCACCACCCGGCAAACACAGCCCTTTACAGCCAGATGCATGCCTTCATTAAGTGGACTAAAGTGCCCCATTACATCGCATCAGTTTGAAATGAGATTCCTGGTTGGCTGAAGTATGCAACCAGGCCAGGCAGGAACCACCACTCTAGTCAGGGTAAGCTAGATACTCACTAAGAGATAACCTGTGCTCACCCTCTGGTAGCTTGGCACATGGCAGTCAGGATAATCTAAAGAGGCAATGTGTAAAGTATCTGTGCAACACACACACACAGTAACACAATGAATACATGACAAAAAGACCACATAGGTTTATTATATTCTGAGCAAAACAAGACCAAAACAACAAAAATTAAATCTATAGAAGTTGAGATATTGAGTTTTAAAGGAATAAATGTAGTAAAGCGCTCACAAGCAAGTAGGGATAAAAAGCTTTCTTTAGGTCGTGCTGGACCGGGGCAAAGTCAAATTTCAGGCCAACCGTGATGGAGCGCCAGCTGTCTACAGGAACCACGCATGCCCCGGTGAACAGAGTACTTTCCTGGCTGCAAACAGCAAAATGCGTTGTTCTTTTCCACGCAGTGAAGGCCATGCGTTACTTCCGAAGACAGGTTCAGATGTTGAGCTATGCGCCGGATTGTACCATGGAGTTAAGGGGTTGCGTCGATCTCACCAAGCTGCAGCTGCGGCATTATGCTGTCCGATGCATCAATCTCTGGAAGCAAAGTGCTGGTTCCAATGTGATGCACTGATTTTACTCTCGAACTCTGGTCGATCCTCTGGTCCTGCTACACGCAGACAGGAGATGCATCGAAGTCTGTGTTGCAAGTATCTGGACCACTTCCAGTGAGTCAAGCACAGGAGCAGGAGTAGAGCCTTTGATATCCCTGAGTCTCAGGCAACAGGAGGTAAGCCAACAAGCCTTGGGAGATCACCTGGAGTAAAGGCAGAGTCCAGCTCTCCTTCAGCAGAGTCAGAGAGCAGCAGGGCAACAAATAGAAAAGCAGGCCTTCCAGATTAGCAGTCCAGTTGAGTCCTTTAAGCAGCACAGCAGTTCTTCTGGCAGAGTTTCAGTAACAAGTCCAGTAGCGGCTGGTTTTAGGGGGTCAGAGACCCAGTACTTCTCCCCAAAAGTGCCTTTGATGAGGGAGTGACTTCAAAGCAGCTCTCTGAAGTGCCAAGTATCCTTTTAAACCCTGTCCTGTCTGCCAGGCTATCTGTGGGGGGTAATCAGTCATTTGTGTGAGGGCAAGACACTGCCTATTCCCTTCCATCCTGCCCAGGTAAGGCTATCAGAATACAGATGTATGTAGATGGGTACTCAGACACACCTATCCTTCCTGTGTTGTGGGTGACTAGATGGAATGCACAAAGTGTGGCTGTCACCCACCCCATGCATTGGAGACAAGCTGTCAGGCACACAGAGCAGTAAGTGCAGAGAAATGTCCACGTTCTAAAAGCGGCATTTCTAAAACAGTAATGTTAAATCCAACTTCACTAGGAGGAGGATTTATCACGACCATTCCAAAGATATGAATCACGAAAAAGCTTCTCCTCTCTGATCAGGAATTACAGCTTAAAAGGGTATCAATGAATTCCCAATCCTTGCCTATGAGAGGGGTAGGCCTCACAGTAGTGAAAAACAAATTTAGGTGTTTGTCACTGCCAGGACATGCAAAGATTAACCACACATATCCTATCTTTTACCAACATGGCACCCTGCCCTTAGGATTACTTAGAGCCTACCTTAAGGTGACATATATGTAATGAAAGGGGAGTTTAAGGCTTGGCAAGTAGTTTTAAATGCCAAATCATTGTGGCACACACAGGCTCCCAAATGGCAGGCCCAATAAATTGCTGTAGGCCTACTAGTAGCATTTGACTTACAGGCCCTAGGTATATGTTAAACCACTTTACAAGGGACTTGTAAGTAAATCAAATATGCCAACCAGGTAAACACCAATATCACCATGTTTAGCGGAGAAGCACATGCATTTTAGCACTGGTTAGCAGTGGTAAAGTTCTCAGAGTCCTAAGGGCAACAAAAAGAATCAGCAAAAAGAGGCAGTAAAATGGAAAAAGTCTCGGGAAAGTCCACACTAAGGATGACAGGTCTAACATCGTCCATGCCGCTGGGTCCATGATCTTCAAACATACATCAAATATGAAAGTGAAGAGTCGCTGTGGCAGGAGAACTTCAATAACTTCTATCCCCTTCCCAAACAGTTGGAAACTTCTATATAGGTATTCAATTATGCGGAGGAATAGCATTGCCACCACCAAAGGAGGCACAGTTCCAAAATACAGCCTCAAAACAAAATCAAATCTGGGACATTCAGCCCTCACAATGGTCCTGTTGCATCCAACACACTTAAAACTGGTGACCCACCGATGCAGCCAGAAAATCAAAGATCAAATCATCCCAATTAGCAAATACTTTCAGAAAAACACCGATCCTGCTGTAAGCTCCTGGGAGATGCCTGACCCAGGCAACTCTCTCAGCAAATCCTCAACTTCAATTCCCACATCTAGTAAGAACTAGGCCTGGGTGGAGTTTGCGGAGTTGCACTATGCAGAACACTGCGAAGTGGTTAAAAAGCTCCACAGCACTACGTGGAGTTCCGGGGGTGGGTGGGTGGTGTTTCCCGGTGCATCCGTTTGCGTTGCTTGTCCTCACATTCAAAATCACACATGAACAGCACCACACAGTTTGCATGGGTGAAGTCATCTTGTTTTCTTACTCTGTTTATGGTGCTGTGCCTCTTTTTCAATTCCTTCTTAATTTTTTAATCTTCCGCCCTCCCTATTAATCTACCTCTCATTTTTATTTGTTATATTAGTTTGTGTTTTTGTGTCTGTGTATTTCACATTTTGTAAAATATTTTCGTGAGTTTTTGTATTTTCGTTTATTTTAATTTACGTCCTCATTTCTTTTTTCCTTCCTTCCTTCTTTTTCCTGTCCTTTCTCTTTACCCCACCCAGCACCATGGCAGAGCAGGGTAACCAGGGTAGTGGTGGTGCCAGGCCACCTCGAACAGCCAGCAACAGCAGCTTTACTTTTTGCGTTGTTTAATTTTTTTCTACTGTCTCCTTATTTTTCCAACTCCCCTATCCAAGTTTTGGTTAATTCTTGTTATCCCTGCCTTAATCTTTTTTTTCAAATTTCATTTTATTTGTAGCTGATTTTCTCCTATCTGTACTAGTCTATAGTTTTCTTCTGCTTTGTTAGTACTCTTTCCCTCTTCCCTATATATCTTGTGGTACAGCAAGAATTAGAACATATTTTTGGTACTCTACTATCTTGTGTGAAGATTTCAGGCTTAAGTAAGCTAGTATCATAAATAATATTCACCATGCATGTTTGTTGAGGAAGTTTTCTTTTTCTTGATCATGCTCTAACAGTTAACGAGAAACTGGCCATGGTCATGGACCCAACAATGTTGTGCTGGATTTCATTTATACAGTATACCCTCAGTTTCCATCACAGTGCAGCATGGCTGGAAAGTATGAGGTCCCATTGCATTTGCCAACCAAACCAAATGTCCTTCATTGACCATTATTCCACCCATTCTTTGTGTTTCAATGACTCAGAGTCATCATCATAGACTAAAGCTCTGCTCCTCCATTACATTTTGGGTGGCTTGACTACCTGGCTTTTCTAACATTGCCAACCAACCAATTGCCCAAAGTGATATTTTTGATAGAAGATATTGCTAACCGAACTGTAGTGATGTATTGCGGTTGCATTTTGTAATAAAAAAAGAATACAGAGAGGCCTATCTGGCATCTAAAAAAATGTGTAATGTTTTTTTCTAGCCGCATACACCATCAGTGCCGGGGCCAGTTCTGCTATAGAGGCGGTTGGAGGAGAAGACTCAAGAGTCATATTGCTTGCTTATAGGATAGATGGGTGAAAGGCTGGTTGAAAAGGTGGATACTAAATGGATAGATATATGGATGGATATATGGATTAGAAATTCTGGTGAAAGACTTGACGAGAGGAAGTGAAGCTTAAATCATTACGGCTATCAATGGGTGAATATAGAAGAATGAAAGGATGAATGAGTAATTGCTTGGAAGAAGAAACAACTTCTCTGGAGGGGAATGCTTCCATTACTTGGTTGTATAAAAGCTATCAAACCTATGGCTCAAATTGGGGGGTATTTTAATTTTTGGTCTACTTTCCTTGACTCACTGTATTTGTTAAGCGATGCAGGCAGATATGTGTCCCACTCATCATCATTCATCACCTCCCTCCCTGAAAATTGCATTTCGCCACCATGACCTAAGTGCAGCATTAGGACTGCAGTGTTGGCTGTGTACAGTCAGGGTAGAATTTGAAAGGCATTTGGAGAAGAAGAACAGGGCCATTGGATTTAAAGTAAGATATTGTCCATTACAGCTGCCGCAGATGCAGACTGCAGAGAGTAGCCAAGTGCCTAACGCGCTGGCTAGCATGCCTCCATTAATTTAGCGCAACAACTTGTACTCCATAGTGCATAATGCCTTACTCATTAATGAGAGGTAATTTTTTTTTATTTTTCCACACAATGTGTATGTTTATTTTTTCACTAGGAAAGCCTTTAAAAGAAAAAAAGTAAATCACTCTGATGTTTTTAATCTGGTGTTTTTCTGCCTTAATTCTTTTCAGCCATGCTTTTTATGTGAGGCATGTGTGGGTAAAAAATGGTCCTGTGACTCCTAATCACATGAAATTCCAATGGCCTGAGGGTTGTGGTCTGGCCACAAATAGAGATGGCCGCTTGAAGCAGGAGCTCCAAATGAGGACGGGCCCTGGACGATAGTTGCAGCGTCTTCTGCAATCCGGGGGCTCAACCAACTTGCCCCCCCGCCTCACCTGCCAAACATGACACCCACCACCAGCACTGCAGCAGTGACGGGCGGCATCATCGAGCCTCCAGACCTCTTTTCATGGTCCCGCGCAGTCTGAGGCAAGCCAGGCCTACGCTGGGAGGTGGAGACATGGCTCACAGCATCGCGGCCGGGCCTATCCTCAGCAGGTTGCCTCGTTGGATTCAGACGGCAGCAGGCACTCCCCCTCACAGGGCGGTGGGGCCCGAGACACCATTCCTCAACCGCGCCTGCCACGCACTTCACCTAGAGGGCACGGCTCAGGCCCCTGACACACCATCCGAGATCCCCCTGCCTTAATGATGCAGGTATTACTGGGCGTGTCCTGGGTGGGTGGCTCGGTTGGACCAGCGGCCTACCTCCAGATGGCCTCCCGCATCTGAGGCCGCCCTCTTCTTCCTCTTGTCTCCACCCGGAGTGGCTCCCACCTGACCCCACCAGTGCCACTACCCATGGCCTGCGCACCTGTCAGGTGGGCCGCTCCTCACCAGTTGGGCCTCTTCACCAGTTGGGCCTCTTTGCCAGCAAGCGCCACAATGTTCCTGGAGACCCCTATGGCCTGGTTGGTGGTGAGTGGCCCTGGTGTGCGGGGTAAAGAGGGGGGCACCTACTGACTGCTGCTACTGTACCCCCTCTTCTTCTTCTTCCTTTAAGTAGGGGCCAATGCTATTGCCACACCTTGACTTATGCCTGGTGGTACGGAGCGGACCCACAAATTTGCCGTTTCTACCCCACATCGGTCCAACCAGAGCAGTCGCCTGCAGACATGATGGCCCATCCATTGCGATCTGCGTGAGGACCCTGCAGCCCTCCTTTCTTCTTTGGACCCACTGGAGGCAGCCAGGAGCGCTGTGCCTCCTACACCTTGCAAGTCACAGGGCCCCCGCCTGACATCGGGCGCAGCCCCGGGCAGTGAGACATTCTGAGGTCTACTTGGCACTTGGTGGAGAGTGGCCACCGAGACCGTGGATTGCCGGGCCCGGGCCTGGGCCGGGGTTCTTCTTTCCTCCACCCCTTTCTCCACAGATTCTGCATCGCTGACACCGGGGCACCCACTGACCCCCAGTGCAACCTGCGCACGGATGCCATTGACTCACTGGGGAACCAGGAGTGGTGATGCTCCACCACCTGTGACCTCATCCACAGCCCCTATCATCGCCACCCCCTAACCCACCATGGAGCATCTGCCCACTGCAGCACAAGGACCTGGGATGTCTACTGGCAAGACGACGGGCAAACCTGCACAGCAGCTGCTCTTCTCTGAGGCCATCAACCTACCTCATACTAAGCCCACCCCTCCAGGCACTGCCCCCTCTGTACCAGACCCATCTCGACACGCTGCAGCTATTGCCCCGGAAACCACCATGCAGAGCATCCTACAGGAGATCACCACCATGGGCGGCTGCCTAGAGGATATGGACGCGTACATCTCCGCATTGATGGCTGAGTCTAAATCCATCTGCTCAGACATCATAGGCTTCGAGACCAGGGTGGATGGCCTGACCCAATGAGTCTCCATGTTGGAGGACCACATCAATATATGGCCAGAGCAGGATCAGGAACTTTTAATCCTCTGCAGCAAGGTAATCGACTTGAAGGACTGGAGCCGGCGGGACAACTCTAGAGTCCGTGGAGGGGCCAGATGCCAAAACCTTCCTTAAGTATACGCTCTCGACGCTCACCGGCCTGACCTTTGACCCTCCTTTGGAGATGCAGTGATCTTACCGCATAGGACGGCCAAGGCGGGTGCATCTATATGTCCACAGCCCCTCATAGCCTGTTTCTTGTGCCATGAGCATGCCCGACAGCTGATTTCAGCTGTCCGCACTCATGACCCGTTTGTTTACGAGGGGCATGAGGTGCGGGTGGCTGCGGACTTCTCCAGGGAGTTGAACGAACAATGCAAAGCCTTCCTAACCTTCTGCCCTCTGCTCCAACAGGTAGACATTAAATATGGCCTCTTCGAGCCTGTTTGCTTTAGGATCACCAAGGATGGTGACTCAAAAGACTTCTTTGACCCAGAGTACCTGCGCCGCTTCCAGGCTGACCTCTCCACTCAGGACAAGGACACTGCCACCCCAGCTACAGGGAGGGTCATGCCCTACCATCTCCTTCCCACATTCCCACTTCCAGCGGCCTCCGGCCGAAGTCCGGAGGCTCCCAGCACAGGGCCAGGGATCATGACAGAGCAGCTCGTTCCCAGGGTGACAGGAGCCAGGCTCTTCAGGCAGTGGCTGCACTCACAAATGAGCAGGGCAGGGACAAATCCTGCTCTTCCTTGAAACCCACCTCTGCCCTGGAGATCGAGCCCTGCGGACTGTGCAGCCACAGCGACCCCAATTCTAGGGGGGGACTGTGTCTGGAGTGTTGACAACCGAAGAAGGCAGATGGCTGATTACTGGCATGCCTTTTTGTAGTCTGCCTTTTTTTTTTTTCTGATTTCTTATGAATGTTTCATGCTTCTCTCATTGTTTATTTCAATGTTTCTCTTCCGCCACTGTTTGCTTCGCATGTGTTTCACTGTAGCGCACTTTGTGCATGGTCCCCTGCTCCTGACCAATGCATGCCTCACTGCGTTGACCCCTTAACCGGGGATGGCATGCAGTCACCCCCTTATTCCCCACCTATTTGCACCCCTGCTCCCTTTACCCTTGTGCATCATGCATCTGGTCTCCCGGGGGCCTGTACGTGCATGCTCATACACTGATCCTCCACTGCGCATCCTGCCCACGGCATCATCCCCAGTGCCGTGTCCTTCGTTGGATGTGACAGACCCTCGCCCTGAGTTGCGCCCATGGGACCCTTAGGCCTATGGTCACCTCCTGTCCCCTGCACATCCACACCTGTGCTTTTTTGTGACCTCCAACCTGCCTTGCCTCCGTAAGGGACCCTCCCTGCGTGCTGCATCTGCAAGCCAAGACCCACAGCACAATGCTTAGAGCCCCAAGCGCTGCGCTTCTCCCACACAACCCACCCACCAACTCCCTCCTTTCACCTCCCACCCTTCCTTCCCCCTTTGACCCTCTCTCCGTTTCGTCCCAGTGTCCTGGGACCTTCCAGTGTCCTGGCTGTTGCCTGCCTGCACAGCGATACAAAAGGGGATGATGGACGGAACGCTTGAGCCAATCAAACACTCACCCCCAGTCAACTGATCTGGGTTTAATCCATCATCATTCTTTAGCTCACTCCACCACCCCAGTTCAGACATGGCCATATGCAAATCAGTCTGACCCTGTGCCTCATGGGAACAGTCCAGCCCGAACTGCCAAGCCATGTCTTCCCTGGACCGGAAACAAGCATCCTAGGACCAGTTTCTGGCATTCCAGCCGTCATCAGCCAGGCTTGCTTGAATCCAGTGGCAAAGTGAGCAAGGGACCCACGTCTGGGCATACCCCCGCCAACTTAGGGCGAACAAAGCGATACAAAAGGGGATGATGGACGGAACGCTTGAGCCAATCAAACACTCACCCCCAGTCAACTGATCTGGGTTTAATCCATCATCATTCTTTAGCTCACTCCACCACCCCAGTTCAGACATGGCCATATGCAAATCAGTCTGACCCTGTGCCTCATGGGAACAGTCCAGCCCGAACTGCCAAGCCATGTCTTCCCTGGACCGGAAACAAGCATCCTAGGACCGGTTTCTGGCATTCCAGCCGTCATCAGCCAGGCTTGCTTGAATCCAGTGGCAAAGTGAGCAAGGGACCCACGTCTGGGCATACCCCCGCCAACTTAGGGCAAACAAAGCGATACAAAGGGGATGATGGACGGAACGCTTGAGCCAATCAAACACTCACTCCCAGTCAACTGATCTGGGTTTAATCCATCATCATTCTTTAGCTCAAGAATGATGATGGATTAAACCCAGATCAGTTGACTGGGGGTGAGTGTTTGATTGGCTCAAACGTTCCGTCCATCATCCCCTTTTGTATCGCGTTGCCTGCCTGCAGGCACCATCTTAGCATGCCCGGCTCCACTACTTACCTCCTCCCTCTCCTTCCTACGTGAGCCCCCCTCCTTATCCCAGCTCCTCCCGCCCCATCACACCCATCTCCCTCACCCTGTTCCTTCCCCTTGTGCCCCATCCATGTACCCCTCTCAACCCCTGCCTACCCCCCCACCTCCCCCTTTCACATTTCACCCACCCTGGCCCTCCGATGGTTCCTGGCCCTCTGTCCACCCCCACGCCCCGTCCCCCCAACTGGCATTTGCCATCCCCTCTTGCCCTCCAGACACTCGCTGCCACCCCCAGGGGACCACGAACTGCATATGACTGCCCCCACAGGGCACACCCTTCAACCTCTGTGCATTATTTCCTGGAACGTCCACGGCCTCGCGCACATCAAACAGAAAAAGGTGCTCTCGTTCCTGCAGGCCAAAAAAGCAGATGCGGCTCTCCTACAGTAGACACACCTGGGCGACCTAGAACCAGACAAACTGCATCACGACTGGGTGGGTAAAGTGATACACAGCAGCATTTTGATGGCATCCACACTGAAAATAGTCCACATCGTACATGCTGAGTAGCGATACTCATCCATAAGTCATTGTCTTTCAAAGTCGTGAAGACATGGTCTGATTCAGGTGGCAGGTATGCGTTTTCCAAGCTGAGGGTGGGGGATGGGGCCCTGTGTGTGGGTTCGGTGTACGCACCAATGGGGGCCAAACGCCCTTTCTTCATCCTTCTGAACTGCCTCCTTGTGGAGATCAGCACATCTCAGTACATCATCGGTGGGAACTGGAACCTTGCTCGCGACGCGGTTCTAGATAGGACAGGTCCCTTAGACAAGAGAAACAATGCAGGGGCTTACTGGGGGATGTCACCTCTGACCACAGCCTCATTGATCACTGGTGTCTCTGCCACCCAATGGACAAGGAGTATACCGTACTGTCCTCTGTACATGACACTCAATCCAGGCTAGGCTACTTCCACATATCCCACTTGGCAGTGGCGGTCATTGGGGAAGCCCGCATGGCCCTCAATAGCCTCTATACCTCTAAGGCAGAGTATGCCCTTCAGCTCCTGAAAGGGAGGCACTACAAACAGGGGGAGAAGGCAGGTCGTCTGCTGGCGGCCCAGCTGCAGAAACATGATGCTGCAATGGCCATTCCGTCTATCCAGTCAACAGGCAGGGAGATACTCACCCAACCGCAGGTCATTGTCAATGAGTTTGCGTCATTTTACGGCTCACTCTACACTCCGGAGGTACCGGCGAGTGAGGATCGAATTACAGCATTCCTTGATAAGGTTGATCACCCATGCTTAACGGACAAAGGCCGAGAGCTCCTAGCAGGGGACATTAGTAAGGAGGAGATTGTGGCGGCCATCCCCAAGCTACCCTATCACAAAGCCCCGGGAGAAGACGGCTTCCCGGCTGAATTCTACTGGTGGTCGGGGGAAGAGGTGGTTCGTCTCCAAGAGGCAGACCGGACGGCCTCTTTGGGACCCCTTTCTAATAGGGCGGTAATCGCAGCCCTCCTCAAACTGGGAAAGGAACAGTTGCAATGTGGCAGCTACCGGCCAATATCTCTCTTAAACTGCAATATTATGTATATATTATCCACTCACAAGTTGGTTTTGTACCAGGCCGTTCCTCCGGGAATCATCTCTGCACCTTAGCACACACCCTCTGGACTGCCAGGAACCTCCCAGAGGAGGCTGTGGGTCTCTCCCTAGATGCAGAGAAGGCATTCGACCGCATTGAGTGGGGCCACCATGAAATGGTTCAAATTGGGAGACCAATTCAACTCCAAGGTGAATCTGCTGTATAACTGCCAGACGGCCCAGGTCAACTGGATCCGAGGCTTCGTGTGGGGGTCCATACGACCCTGGCTAGCTGCAGCCAAACTTATGGCGCGTCTCTCCTGTGGTGGCCTGGGCCTGCCGTCTGTGGAGAACTACTCTCTGGCCCTGCATCTTTCCCAACTTGCCTACTTACTACCGGGCACCCCGGACTCTCCACAATGGGTTCACACTGAACAATCACTACTCGATCGTGGCGATGAACTAGACCTTCTCTATGGGGGACCACGCCCTCCAATGATCCCGCTCAAACCCTGGCACCGTGCCCACCACCTCATCGGAGTGGATCACCGACTACATACCAGGGCACCGCTGTGGGGGAATGACAGCCTCCGCATTCACTGCCAGACCCTTTGCTGGCCGCGCTGGGTGGAAGTGGTCATACATACCTTGGACCAGGTACTGCTGGACGGTGACTTGAAACCTTTCAACCACTTGAAGGAGGAATTTGGCCTCCACCCACAAATGGCCTGGCAGTACCTACAACTGCAACACTGCCTGCGGCATTGACTTGGTCCCCGTCCATGGTCCTTACAACTCTTACCGGTGGTGGTATACTTGCCCAGGTGGGGTTGGCACCGCGCGTGATCTTGGGGCTCTACAGCACACTCACGAACCAGCTCTTCTCACAACCC
Organism: Calotriton arnoldi; assembly: GCA_963921515.1. Taxonomy (NCBI): domain Eukaryota; kingdom Metazoa; phylum Chordata; class Amphibia; order Caudata; family Salamandridae; genus Calotriton; species Calotriton arnoldi. The sequence goes on from CAWUFW010012242.1 coordinate 390,772, forward strand.
CTCTCTCGCAGGCTCCACACTAAGTGGCAGGACCACCTTCAGATTAATTCTGAGGAAGAGGACTGATGAGAAGTTCTGGAAGCCTGGGAAGTCCAATTGAAATTTTGCTTGTTCAGATGCTCCACGAGTGGTATTGGACTCCGCAAAGGCTGCAAAGGACTAGCCTTCTGCCCCACTCGAACTGCTGGAGATGTTTGGCTACCCAATGCAAACTCACCCACATCCTATGCAATTGCCCTTCAATCCAGTCCTTTTGGGCCATGTCGGGGGCACCCTGGGGGCATCCATCCCTCTCCGGCTCCCCCTCATTCCCCCCGTCATCCTCCTGCATGATCTCAGAGGCTCCCCATATCCATCCCAGCCGCAGCGCCGCCTCCTGCAGACAGTGGTTTCCACTGTCAAGATTTGAATCCTTTGCCAGTGGCGTTCGCCCATAACCCCCTCTCAGGAAGCCTGGATGGTGGCAATGATACAGATGGTATCCCAAGAACGGTCATCTATGTAATGCAGGACCAGGCCGAGTTGTTCTCTCAGACATGGTCGTCCTTCCTCCAAGATGCTCCCTGAGGTCGATCACACCAACACCGCCTCCCTCCCCCACCCATCCCTAATGGGCACAGAGGCAACCTGAACCCGAACACAGCGGTAAGCGCCTCTCCCCTAGTTGTGCTCCCAGCCCCCATGCCCACCCCGGCCTCCCTCTCTTACCCTCCCCCTCTCCCCTCTTTACCACCCCTGGCCACTTTCTCCTCCCTCTCTCCCTCTCTGTGTTCCCTCTCCCATCCCTATCCCTCTGCCTCTCCCTTTTCTTCCCCTCCTCTCCCTCCTGGGCATGCTGACATATTGCCCTCCCCCCCACAGTAGGGATCCCCGACATCGTAGATCCACACCCTTATGTGCTCCCCCTGTGAAGAACACTCTATGCACCAACAGACTGGTGGCCAAGGACCCCCCCAGGTCTGCTCCCAAGACCCCCTGAACACCTCCACTGCTACCCCTTCCCCTCTGCTGTGGCACTCTCCTCATGGTTCGGGACCTGTGGTCCACCCCACCCGTGGCATAGATGAAAGCCTTTCCCCTCCTCGGCCTGCCCTTCTCCCCACCAGCCCAGTGCAGAGACCTCCGGACACCCACTCCTTCCTCCCCATCTCCTCCAGAGTTATCACGGCCCACAGGCATGAAAGCTGATTGCAATGGGAGGAATGTCTATGACCCACTACACTGCAGCCATCGCCCGGGGTCCAGCACACAATAGGGCGAAAGGTTGAATGCACTGTCTCTGCTCATGACTTGCGTCCTCCCCTTTTCACTCCAACCGCTCCCCCTCTCCCCCACCTGTCCTTCTCCCCTTCCCACCTTCCCACCTTACCCCTTTTCTTACTGTGCCATTCAATGCTGTCCACCAATGCCTTTATTTCATTGCAACCCTGTTGTACATTCTTACTTCAAAAAACATTCCAACAAAAAAGAAGAGCTGAAGCTCCATTACAATGCAAAATTCTTTTTGCGTGGGTCATTATCCTGCACCAAAAACATACACTGAAAATGTCCTTCTTTGACTAATCCCTTCACCCATCACATATTGTCTGACAGCAGGTATATCTGTTGCCATACTTTATTTCCACAAAACACCAACAAAGATTTCCTGACTAGAATAATCAAATGTAATATATCTCAAAAAGTCATGAGAGCCTAGTCATTACTTAATGGATGGAACTGTGCCCATGTTATTTATAGAATTCCACATTGCTCCATGCAAACTCACGTAAAAGAAGGTTAACGTAACATGCAAAAAACTGTTGGTGATGAAATGTCTAATTGTTCACCTTCATTTCCCTTGCACATATTCAAATTTTTCATCCGTGGCTCAAAAATTAAGCCTTTTCTTTGACAAGTTCTGCATTGCTTTAAAGATGAGAATAAGAACTTGTTACAAACTCACTCCTTGGATAGTCTGCGTTTTTGTTTGCATCCTATCCTCCATAAGAGGTTCCTGTGCATCTGGTGAAATCTCAATCACTTCTGGTGAAATCTCAGTCACTTTTAGGACATTTATCAATCTTTTGGAAATGTATGTAATAGTAGAAACGTTCTTGTTTGATTCACTGTGTTGGCATCCACATAAACTTGCCAACAGGTAGTTTATACAATATTATTCCAGACTGTGTTTATTGTGTGGATGTGTTTAAATGTATAATTGGCATTAATAATTGGCTAGATTTTTTCTGCTACAACATATCATTTTTGGGAATGCTACTAAACGTTTCTTGAAAAAGTGTATTTGTATACTAGTAAAGACTTCTTAGTAGCAAAAAGAAAACAATGGCCCTAGGGGACCAGCAATGTACTGTCCCCTGTGCCATTATTTAAATTTACGTAGAAGAAAAACAAGGGTACCCCAATATTAGAACCTGGGGTGGAGTAATGTTTAAGAAAACAATGGTTCAAAAAGTGGCAAAGAAATAGTCCAAGGCAGACGCAGGAGTTGCGCTAGAGTGGGCAACAGTGCAACTAAATAGGGGGAGGCAATTAATGCTGGAGGGAGCATGAAAATGTGTGACCAGGGACACGTTACCATCAGAGTAACAATAGTTGTTTATTTTCAATAGTATGCAAGGAATAATACTAGTTCAGGTGCTCACACAAAAAAGTGACAACAGGCGTGAGGTGCTCAGTGAGGATGACTTTTAAATATATACATCGCATTGACAACACACAAGTGAACTCCTTAGGAAAGAATTTATATAAAATATATGGAGTTCTGGTTGTAGGGGGTCGATGGTGTTTCGATCTCTGTTGTTTAGAGATCATCTTCAGGACATAGCTTATGTGAGCAATCTGAATCTATAAGAGATATTTACAAAGTGTCAGGGTGGCGTCCTTGTCCTAGAAAATTAATAATTAATACAACATACTCGAATTGGAGTAAGGCTCCCAGAGAACCAACAATAATGACATTAGTTAAAGGACACTTAATTAGTTAGTGCCTTTATTGGTAAAAAGGGCATATTATCGTGTCATAGAAAATTAATTTAAGGATTCCAAGTTTCAAATTCAGGAGATGTGAATCACACATGTTTTCGTTGTGAAGAAAGGATTAATTAAGAATTCAATTTCAGGCGAAGTGACATACTTAATAAAAGAGGATAATGAGTTGATTAAAACAAGATAGAAGGAAAACGATAGTTAATCCAAGTCGCGCTAGTTAGCGAAAGGCAGAGCATTGGAAGGCGCCTAGTTGGGATGTTTAAAACTTGCACTTACTCAAAAACTAACGTTGGGACAGTTGCAAGTAAAGTCAGGAAACTGCATCAAGGAAGAACTCAGAATGGTGGGCGCTGGGGCTGGCATGAGCCCAATTACGAATTTGCCAGCTAATGGAAAAGCGGGGACAACTAAGTAGGACTATTGAAAGGTGCGTAAGTGCAGCCACCACCATTTTTATAATTGCTCATGCCAGCCCCGGTGCCCACCATTCTGAGTTCTTCCTTGATGCAGTTTTTCTGACTTTACTAGCAATGCCCCCAACGTTAGTTTTTGAGTAAGTGCAAGTTTTAAACATCGCAACTAGGCGACTTCCAATGCTCTGCCTTTCACTAACTCACGCGCCTTGGATTAACTATCCTTTTCCTTCTATCTTGTTTTAATCATTATCCTCTTTTATTGAGTATGTCACTTCACCTGAAATTGAATTCTTAATTAATCCTTTCTTCACAACGAAAACTTGTGTGATTCACATCGCCTGAATATGAAACTTGGAATCCTTAAATTAATTTTCTATGACACAATAATATGCCCTTTTTACCAATAAAGGCACTAACTAATGAAGTGTCCTTTAACCAATGTCATTATTGTTGGTTCTCTGGGAGCCTTACTCCAATTCGAGTATGTTGTATTAATTATTAATTTTCTATGACAAGGACGCCACCCTAACACTTTGTAAATATCTCTTATAGATTCAGATTGCTCACATAAGCTATGTCCTGAAGATGATCTCTAAATAACAGAGATCGAAACGCCGTTGACCCCCTACAACCAGAACTCCATATATTTTATATAAATTCTTTCCTAAGGAGTTCACTTGTGTGTTGTCAATGCGATGTATATATTTTAAAGTCACCCTCACTGAGCACCTCACGCCTTTTGTCACTTTTTTATGTGAGCACTTGAACTAGTATTATTCCTTGCATACTATTGAAAATAAACAACTACTGACTCCCCCTATTTAGTTGCACTGTCGCCCATTCTGGCGCAACTCCTGCGTCTGCCTTGGACCATTTTTTGGCCACTTTTTGAACCATTGTTTTCATAACATTATTTAATTTTAAACAACTGTTTGCACAGAGCATTGTTTATAATTTGTCATTTTACTTTTTTTTTTTTCTTGAAGTAGCTACTCCTGTTGGTCCACTAGCACCACCCACCAGGCAGCAGAATGCAGTTTGGCTGAGACGGCAGAGGCTGGAGACTATTCAGGTAGAATACTGCAGTCTGGTGGCCCAGGAGGAGGAGGAGGAGGAAGAGGAAGAGGAGGAGGAGGAGGAGGCAGAAGATTCTGCCCCTGGAACCAGTTCATACAGCCAGCTGCAGCCTCCCAGTCAATACATTCGCCGCCACCAGCTGTCAGGGGCTCAAACTGCCACTGCTGCCCCCTCCACCCCCCAGACCATCAATTCCAGCGCTGCCTCCTGCAGCGGATGGACCAATTTGAATGCAGGATGGCCCAGATGGAACAGAGCCTTGATTGCTTCTGGAACTGCATAGATGATGCCCTCTTTTAGCCCTTTTTTATTTTTTGTTTTGGTGGGATGGACATTTGTTATAGGTGGAGAGGGTGAGAATTGGGAAGGGAGTTGGGACCAGGAGTTTGGACTTTGACATTTTTCTTTGGACAATGGTTTGGGATGGGGTGATTTGTCTGGGGAGAGAGGTGGGCCTGTTGTGGGTGGAGAGGGGTGATTTGGTAGTTGTTAAAAACTAAAGGAAAATTTATTTTATAATACTTTATGGGTGAAGTAGGTTTTTGAGTTTTACTTTTACTTTACACTGCTGGCTTTTTGCGCAGCCTGTTTCTTAAATCCACTTATCAACGTGCATACCGATTAGATATAGTTAGTTATTTACTCTTGTCTTACTACCTTCTGCAAGTATCTTGACCATTAGGGGGTATGCTTGCCTATAACAATCTAGATAAACAATTACTTATCTGCAGTAGAAGTTAGGTACTTACTAACTAAACTAGTTCACTTCACTCCATAGTTATTTCACCTGAATAGATGAAGCAATGGCTGCTACTTCTTCCAAAGACATAGTTATTGCAGGGTTTCCAAGGTGCCGTTCTTAATGATGGCGGTAGCAGTAGTAGCAGGCTAATGTGCTAACAGAGGAGGCATCACAAGTGAGGTCCCACTGCTACCTAGGTGAGCTCCAACTGTAGGATTAATCGAAAGGAATATCCATCACAGGCAACTAAATTGATAGAATAACACAGAGTTAGTGAGTTATAGCTTTACAAAGATTGAGACCAGACTACTACCACCATGACACAAAAAAGAATACCTGATAATATAGCAAAAAATAGCAATACTATATTCTTCTGAGTAATAGGGAGCTAGTATTTAATTAAAACTAAAGTTATGAAATCATCGAGTTAGAAAAAGTAGGCTCAAAATCTGGAGTAGACAAGGCTAAGCCTCAGTGATGATGCTGACGAATGATGTTCTATATCTAAAATATGGATCACTTTTATCCATGGATGGATAAATGGGGCCAGTGTGGGCTATTGCTCAGGTAATCAAAGATCCTGCAGTGAGTTGATGTCGTTTTCACTATATCTGCCCCACCAAGTGTGTGATCCATTTATGGTGTAAATGAAATTACACCTCAATAAATCACACAGCCCGGGGGATCAGGATTTAGGGTTTGATGAATGGATGGGAAAGGGGATTTGGGGAAAGGAGTGACAAAGACAAGCACTACACAAGGACAATATTCATCTGAGCAGTGAGCAGCACATCATCATCATCAATCTGTTGGAAATGAAGGAATGAGTATGACACAGTACAGTTAAATGCATTGCAAACAGTCCTTCTGCCCCAGAGACCTAAGTTATCAGATATCTAAATGTTCTGTCTTTTAATAAAAAATAAAAAAATAAAATTATGGTGGAATTTGGAGCTCAGCTTTCGTCTTTTGTTCATGCAGGAGACAAGAAGCTCTACGGATTGTAAAACAGAAACTGTATATTCGAGTCAAGGAGAAGGACAGAATGAAGGTAAGGTTCATGAGGAGTGTACCAAGAAGACTCAGACCAGTGACTCAGAGTTTCTCTTTTGACATCAGTGCAACACACACACACTCAGCAGCATTTCACAAATTAACACACTTCTCTCCATTCCACATAGCTGAGTACTAGGCCTCAGAGTCATGATCTCCCTCTTCTAGCTCTTAATGAGGTAGTCCCACCCTGAGTTCTTCCATCCTCCTCCTGACTCTGAGTAACTCCATCTCAGTCACAACCTGAGCAAGATAGGCATGTAGTGCACTGCTGTTGAAGAGCAAGTAGAGAAACAGAGTTGCAGTATTTTGCATAAGTTTTAGTTTGTTAACTTACAAGACTGGTCTGCTCTCAGGTGAACTAGAAAAAGTAGCAGACCTTGCAAGTAAATCTGGCTAAGAGTGAAAGAACCAATGACCTCCAGGAAAAGTGCTCACCCATCATTGAGGCCCCAAACATTGTAAATCATTTCAATCAAGTTCCCACATTACAGTTGAACACCCTCCCTCACTGTCTGCCACCACATGAATCATCAATCATCACCCACGATCATTCAATAATATATCAGTCGTTGGTGCAATTGTTTTCCAATTCATGCACATTGGTTGGTACACTATTGTATCTCCTCTTTGATACAAGCAACAGATTGGAATTTGGTAGTCTTGTAAATCAAATGATCTTCTGGGGCAGCCCTCCTACGTGACCTCTGGGTCGAAGCCATTCAGACACCTTGCTGTTAAATTTGCCCTAGATGTTTACAGCTGTATGTGATTTCTCCACGGCGAACATGGCCACTGTTGCATGCCGCTGAATGCTCTTATACCTTTCTTCAGAGCCAAGTCCTGTAGATATCTTTTGTTTCACCTCTGCAAAAGAGATCCAATGTGCAGTGATACACATTTAATCAGTTGCCTTACAACTGGTCCTCATGTCTATCGTCAGGTGAATAGTATGAACAACACTTTGCTGCAAAGCTTATCCAACCAATTGCAGCATATCGTGATGCACCAATGGAACAATAACTCTGGCAAAATAGATTCAACTTGAAAACTTCCATTTCGGGCAGATGGCTGCCACAAATTCTAAGAATCCTACTCCTTCCACAAAAAAAAGGGAGAACGTCCAGTGCTAGCATTTTTGCCAGCTTCCCATTGTACACATTTTCTGTTGACTTTTTACAGTCATAGGGACCCTGGTGCCTAAACATGCCTCTAATAGCCTGTATTTTTTTACTTTTCTGGGGCCACTGACGCATGCGACTTTTGAGAAATAGTTGGTAGTGGACTCAGTGCTCATCGTGGTAGGGATGTCACTGTATGCTGTTTTGTCTCCATCTGACTCCGGGTCTTGTGCCATTGTGAAGTCAATGAGGTGGGTGATTCTGCTGGTGCACTGCTGGGGACAGGGCTACTTTGTATGAGGATGTTACCCTCTTTTTCTTCATCATCACCTCCCACAGCAATTTGACTTGTAGCTGATGTTCCCCGGCTCGCCTCACCTTCACCACCACAACCACATTCAGCAATTATTTTAAGACGCTTCTCTCAATGGATTGCATAGTATTTTTTCATATGGTTGTTTGGCCTCCAGTACCATAATTTGTACCAGGCTTATCGCGATGAAAATGGGTGTTGCAAATGCTGCAAATTGCAATGTGCTCCCCCTAGGTGCTAACCGTAAAATTCCCAAACTGAGGAGGAGTACATTTTTACAGGGCCACTGCCAAATCCTGAAGAAGAACTGAAGTTAGGTGAGTGTGTTGCATGCCTCTTTACAGAGAATACTTCAGCTGAGGTAGCGGTTAGTGCAGGTCTCAGCAGGTCTCAGCAGTGGCTTTGCAAATATGGGAGCTGGCGGTGCCACCTGTGCCACATCCCTCAGAGCAGGTTGATAGCAATGCCGGACTCCTCTGTGTCACCTTCCACAATAACTAGCTCATCTTCATCATCCCTTTCCATAATTCTAAGGCTTTCAGGAATTTTTATTTTCCCTTGCCTCTCCTGGTATCTCCCGGACTCTGCTAGGGTCCACTCCATGTCCCTATCATTATCTTCAGAAGTGGTGCTTGGAGAAGATAGTGGAGTAGTGCCCTTCCTATTCCTTGCTGGAATTCTGGGAACAAATGATTCTAAAAGAGGAGGTTCTTGCTCGGCAAGAAGCACACGCTAATGTTCTGCTCAAACATCAGTAAAAAGTACTATTGCTGGCAGCGGCAGCTGTATACTTTGCACTTTCCTAAAATGATTGGGTACTACTTTGCAAAAAAGGATAATCCAATTCAGCGTCACTGCTTGTCGGTGTTGCCATTATTGCAGTGGCCACCTCACTGATAGACATGGTCTTGGGCTTAGGTTGCAGTGTTGCTGTTGATGCGGGAGTGCTGCTCTCAGCTTGCTCCCTAGAGGCTGATGCGGCATGCACACAATGTGGTCCAAAAAAGGATTGGGCTGACATGCCACTGGTGGGAAGCTTCTTCTTCTCAGTGACCACTTTCTTGGAAGCATTTCTCATGGGGCCATCTTAAAGCTCTCAGTTGGCAGTTGCACAAAGCTGCACAAGCAGAGATATATTGGAGGACTGATGAGTGACGTCACTGCATAGGCCTTCTGTTCGGCAGTACAGTGGGTGATGCTGTTCTCTAGTGCACCTAAAATTAAACAAGCTTCTTACAGTTTTAATTAGTACAAATCAATATTAGTGTGGTTGGTAAGTTAGGTAATAACCATTTTAAAGGCAAACCCCAGCATCATTCCATTAAATTTAATTCCTCATCAGGATAGCAAACAATATACAGGTAGAGCTATTTCCTTTATGTCCATATATTCTAAAGGAGATACACATGGCACTCAGGGAACTACATGAGTAAATGGAATAATAATCTTCCAAAACAATGGAGGTTAGTGTGCACCAATGGCAGGCAATGCGGTCCAGGGGAAAATTGAATAATCCTTAAATAAATGAATGATGCTGATGTGTCTGCAGTGCACCACAGGCAGGGTGTCCAGGAGGAAATGGAATTATACCTAAAATAATTATATTACATTTTTTTTAAGTAAAATAAAAACAAATATATTGTTTGAACTGGGGGTCTCTAGTTGGCAGAGGGAGGTACCTTTGTCCAAATAGGGACCCTTGCTTCTAGTCAGCGTAAGAGGGATACACACTTTAGATAACCCCTGCTCACCACATTGGTAGCTTGGCACGAGCAGACAGGCTTATCCCAAAGCCAATGTGTAAAGTATCTGTACCAACACTCACAGTAACACAGTGAAAACACCACAAATGGACACCTCACCAGTTTCAAAAAATAAAATATCTTTATCTAAACTTCACAAGACCAAAACGACAAAAATCCAACATACACAGTTAAAAATATGACTTTCAAAAGGTTTCAAGAACGTGTACCATAGAAAACTATGGATGTGTTACTCTTACACAAAGTACCTGTAGTTGCGTCAAAATTCACAAGGCCAAACAGCCACAGAGTCGGAAACAAAGAGATGCGTGAACTCCTGAGACCTTGAGGAGGCGATGCGACAGTTCCGCTGCATGCAGAGGAAGGGTTGCATCGCTTCCAGTCTGCATGGGAAGTGATGCGTCAATTCTTCGTGATGGTTCTGGTCCTCAGGTGATGCATCTGGAAAACTTGCCACACAGGTGTGATGTGTGGAAATCTGGGATGCGTTGGTGATCGATGTGGCGGTGTCGAGCGGCGCTGCGTCGGTCTTCTTCAGCCGCGATCCCTCGATGCATCGATTCTTGCAGCGGCGACATGCGCTGCATTGGTTTTCGCAGCAGCACGGTGATTCGTGGAAATTCTTCTCGCTCCATGGAGAAGCATCGTAAAAACAGCTGCAAAAAGAGAGATGCGTCGAGTTTTGTAGTGCTTCAAGTTTCTTCTTTCTTCCAGCTCCCAAGCAGCAACAACAACCTCCAGAGGTCCAAAATTGGCACAGGCACCTCTTGGCAGTTCAGAACTCACAGCAGCAGAGTTCAGGGGAGCTGGGGGTCAAGTCTTTGTGTCCCTGAGACTTCAGAACAGGAGGCCAGCGCACACAGGCCCTTGGAGATCTCCTTCAAGCAGGGGACACAGCACACAACAAAGTCCTTCTCCTTGGCACCTCTTGGCAGAAACAGCAACTGCAGGCCAACCCCAAACAGCACACAGCAAAGGGGCAGTACTTCTTCTCAGTCTCTCCAGCTCTTCTCCTTGGCAAAGGGTCCTCTTGAATTCCACGGATGATCTAAAGTTCTGGGGTCTGGGCCCCAATATTTGTACAGCAAAATCATTTGTTCTCTGGTGGCAGAGAAGCCCTATGTCCAGTCAAAACTAGTTCTGTCCTCTCTGGTGCAGATTCCTGGCAGGAGATTGGAACAGCATTGTGGAAGGCAGACCAGGCCCATTTAGGTTAGAGGAAATCTCCTCCCCCTACTCTAAATGCAGCCCAGGTCTATTCAGCCCAGCCGTGACTCATCCAGACTCTCTGAGCCACTGCACATCCCCAGCCCCTGTCATTCCAAAGCCAGACAGTCAAAACACATCCTAGCAGAGGCACACTGGATGGCTAAGCTAGAAAATACCTACTTTCTAAAAGTGGTATTTTCAAACACAGAATATAAAGATCACCCTTACTAAAAGATGCATTTTAACATTCTGAGTTCAGGCATACTAAACTTTATTTCCCTACCTTGTTCCCAGAGGTAGTTATGCATGCAAGATATTTTGAGCAAACTCCCCATTCTATCCTATGGGAACAGATAGCCTTGCAATAGTGAAAAATGAAATTGGCAGTATTTCACTATCAGGACATGCCACACACACCAGGGCATGTCCTACCTTTCACATACACTGCACCCTGCCCCCAGGGGTACCTTGGGCCTACCTTAGGGGTGACTAACATGTAAGAAAAGGGAAGGTGGGTGTGGGTGCGCGTGCCAGGTCGACATGGCAGTTTAAATCTGCGCGCAGACACTGCAGTGGCAGGCCTGGATACCTTTTTAGGGTTACTCATGTGGGTGGCACAATCAGTGCTGCAGGGCCACTAGTAGCATTTGATTTACAGGCCCTGGCACATGTAGTGTACATTACTAGGGGCTTACCAGTAAATCAAATATGCCAATCAGGGAGAACCAATCATAATAACAGTTTTCATAGGGAGCACTTGCACTTTGACAATGATCAGCAGTGGCAAAGCGCCCAAAGCATCTAAGCCAGCAAAAACGCAATCCAGCACAGCTTCAAAAATAAAGGAGATAGAGGCACAAGGGTCTGGGAAAACCATGCCAAGGATGCCAGGTCTAACAAAATTAAAAGACAAAGCAAAAAAAAAATCAATAATTACCAATGTTTGTATGGGAGGATGAGAAGAAACTTACTGTGAGATAAGGAGGTGCTAAATAAAAAATGCAGGTAATATATAAGCACTGTTCATCAAAACCATATTCTTAATATAATACTACAATGATTCTAAAACATAATATTAAACTGATATCACATCCATCCATACAAGCCTATTGCAAAGCCACACTAGCTGGATGCACAAAATGGGTGCCAGCCAGTGCCCCATGGTCAAACAACAGCAGCAAGCAAGGAGGCATGGGGAACAAAGAACACATGCAAGGCTATGGCAAAGGCACACTGGCTGGATGGACAAAATGGCTGGCAGCTAGTGCCACATAGCCAATCAACAACAGAGAGCAAGGAGGCATGTGGAACAGAGAACACATGCAAGCCTATGGCAAGGGCACACTGACTGGATGCACAGACTGCTGCCAGCCACATGGCTAAACAACAACAGCAAGCAAGGAGGCATGGGGAACAAAGAGAACACATTAAGCCTATGGACACAGACTCCACAAAATGTCCCCCGGCCACATGGCATGGAGAACAAATATATATCAATAGTAGCCTATGGCAAACACACTGGACAGACAAAGGAAGCATGGTTACACTGAAGAAAACATTACCATTAAATTAGCAATGCCAAAAATGAAAATTAACTGAGCAATAAAAATGTTACAACAACACACATCCTTCCAAGGCATCAAATATTACCTCACATATACACTTTTTATACACAAAAAACTTGAAATACAAAAAAACACCACATTTTTTTATTTAATCCAATGCCATCCCAGCACTAAAGGATGTTTTAAAACAACTTATGCTACAGAACCAGGTGTTTCATGCACCCATGACTAGCACTGGCCTGGGCCTAATGGATGGCCCCTTGACAGACTAGGCCACATAGTAAAATAAATAAATATTGCAAATTTAACAAACATCGAGAAAATGTACTGAACTGTGCAACATTGTTCCTTTACAAAAAAAAGAAAAATCAAATGCATAAATCTAACTAGGCCCCTACTGAAAAAATGCAGGCCACACACCACAATAACTCTGAAAAATCTAATAAAATTACAAATAAACACTGGTGCATGCCATCTATCAAACAAACAATACCCTTATATAAGAGTTTTTTTTAACTTACTTATATCTCAAATGCAAAGTTCTTACACCCAATGGTACATATGCAGCAGACAAGGAGAGTGATCCTTCCAGCATCAAATCCAATTAAAAAGGGACCAGGAGATGGAAAAAACACTGAGAGGAGCCTGCTGGACAGGAACAGGAAGTTGGAGTCTCTGGGGCACTTCCTTCCTGTTGGAAAAAAAAAGTTAAAAAAAAAGTCTTCTCACACAAAAAAATTACTCTAACATTCCTTTGGAGAAGAAAATCCACTCGAAAAGCCTCTTTAGCTGCTTCTGAGCACAAAAGCTACTCGCGTGGTGTGTTTCCAATTGTGATCGGCATTTCATTGGCGCTGTGCACTCGCTGGCAACCCAAAAGTATTGTGACGCTCACGAGCAAGAGGCAAAACAAATCTCAAGCGTGCAAACTGAAAAAAACTCTGCTTCGTTTACGGAAGATGGAATTCAGGAACTCTGCCGTCCGCCGTGAAACGCAGAGTCCCTGAATTCCACAAACTCCGTGAGTGGAGCGGACCTCACTGCCCAGGTCAAGTAAGAGCTAGCCACTCCCAAACTATCAATCCCCTGACAGCATGGGCCGGATTGAAGTTGTTTGGACCTCTGAAGGGCAAGGGAACATTAAACTTTCATCCACATTGGAACCCCCCTCCAGCCAAATAAACTGATCTTCGATGCACGAGTTCACAATTCCACACATCAATTACATAGTGGGCACGTTATAAAAACTTTGGTGCTGGTACACCACTGCCCCAACACTGAGGGGGATAAGCCCCAGATAGGCACACCTTCAACTTCATGCAACTGCGTGGATGCTCAGCTCAAGGCCTCCACAAGCTTTCTACTGAACGACTCAGATGCTAAGTTACTCGAAGTGTTGGAACAAAGAACAACTGGCATTGCAAACAGCACACTCACAACAACACCAAGACCCCCTCTTGATAGTATCCCTACAACCAATGCCTCCTTGACTTTGATCAACTCAGCACTGTTGGGCATAACAAATGTGGTAATGTGGCAATCCCACAAATTGGAACTGCAAGTTGATCCCATGCAAACACTAGCAAACTCAATATCCAACATAGACTTCAAACTTTCCAACCTTGAGCTAAATGTAATCACCCTTAATAAACTTCAAAAAGTGCTAATAGACACAGATTGTTGACAAACTATGTACACTCCTGAGCTACCATCGCTCTTGGTACAAAATGTAAAAAGTGTAATCCCTGAGAAATTAAATGGTCAAAAAACAGCAACCCAATGGAACCTTCCACGACCAATCCAAATGGCAAAGCAGTAGGCAGGCTCATCACACCTGCATCCCAAACCGTAGAAATTCTTGAAGTGTCCCGGGCTCCGCCCAATGACCTGATGGACCAAGACGGCTGATATACAGGCTACCACATTGCTCCAGACACCTCAACACTTAACTTTCTTAAATAATATGCAGACTTATCTTACAAGAAGGAAAAAAAAAAAAGGCTGAAGAAGTACATAACCAACCAGGAGAAAATCTTAAGCCGGGTGGGGGAACACTGGGCAGCAGTCCCACTAGTCAGTAAAATACCTGCCACACAGCCAAAAACTATCCTATTTTCTGCTCTGCTGGGCTGAGTCCATAATAGTGCAGTCACCTAGGACGGGCTCTACAGCGACATGTATATGGAGCAACCCAGACTCTCTCACACTTTAATTAATTAATACGATAACTCAAACCTCCAGTTTACAACCAACAATATCTCTGAAGAATCTAATGTATCTTGCACACACAGCAATCAATAGCTAATTGCAGAGACACGTCATTGGGACCCTATTCATCCATCAGTGATTATTTCACAGTCTTGCTCAATCAAGAAGGAGCAAACCTTGCAAAACAAACCAGAGCCAACTGGATTAGCTCATCTCACAGCTCTCCAAAACCATCTCAAAGTGCACCCAAAATTCACCTCAAGAACCACCGAAGAGACACAGGCTTCTCAGGAGGCCTTTTCCACGCACAGCAGAGCCTTAAAGATGTTGAGATCACCCATTTTTGTGGGCCGCAAAGTTAATCAGCTCCAAACTGTACTTTGTCTGCGATACATCTCCTAAGGAAAAAACAACATATTAAACAGGGCAAACATACTCTGTCTACTTCAACACTAAACCTCACTACTTAATCAACAATCAGAGGACATATATAGAGTCCAATTTGAACCAAAATATTGCTCCCCTTTATTCAGAGGTCACTATAGCAAATTAGAGGCTTCAGTCACATGCAGCTTTAGTGATAAAAGAAAGACATAGACATCAATGCAACACATCAAGTGAAATATCCTTTTATACTGGACAGAGCTAGTGAACTTGAAACAGCAAGTTGAGGAAAGCACAAAGCACGCGTCACCCTGGCACCATCAAAAACCTGCAATTGCAGGTTAAATTCCTAAGTGACCACAGAGAAATGCACTCAGTGCTTCTCAACACGCCTACAGGAATCTGAATAGCACCTCTATTGTCAAAGTCCACAATATTTACTTAACCCTCTCTCCACAACCCCTGGTGATCAGCCTACAAAAAGGCATCTGCATACTACCAGCCACAAAAGTGACACTTCGCTTTCCAAATCAGAACTAACATTAATATTGTGGAAAGTTGTGGGCCTCCATCGTATGCTCTCTCATCCTGAGGCTCACTGATTTTTAATCAGTGGGGACATACTAAGTGTAGGAAAGTGCCAGTTTTGTATAGCCATCCCCACAACTTTGTGCTCCAAAGCTGATGGTTATGACTCTGAAAGTGCACAGGAGTCTGCTGCCCAGGCCCCAGTGCCAGTGCTCTCCCCTTAAACATCTTATATGTGAATTGGTAACCCCAATTGGCAAGGAGTTTATCCTCCTTATTAGTACCTAGTATACGGTATCAGTGGTACCCAAGACATTGGTGTTAAAGAGGTCACCACAGCCTGAAGCACTGTTTGTGCCACCCTGAGGGACCCAAGAAAACTACTTACTGCAGGTCTGCCATTGCAGCCAGCAGAAGCAGTACAAACTGCTCGAACTCGACCTTGCCTTTACCATGTGTGGTAAAGTCAATGCACTATCTTTAGTATTTGCCAGTCACCCCTAAGGAAGGCCTGCTGAACCGTAGAGGCAGGGTGCATTGTGTTAAAGGTGTGGACCATATAAGTGCAAGCTTATATGTCCCTATCGTGGCCTTTACTATTAAAGGCTACAATAAGTAATAGGCGGTCCATAAGATAACATGGGCTGACACCCCGGCAACCCCAAGGTTGGCAGCTCCGTTATGGTACCGCCAAAATATGTCATGTTTGGTATCATATAATGTGCCTCATCACCCGACATGAATCTCATGTCGAGGATGATATGCATACACCCAGGTGGCTACCTTAGAGGTTGCTCACCTGGTTGTCCTAGCCTTTCCTGTGCTCTAGAAGCCAGCCCGCAGCTTCTGCCGCTGAGACAGGAATATGACCCCCTTCTGGAGGTGTAAACTCTCCCAGGAGTCAGAAACAATGGCCTGGATGGCTAGTGAAGTGCCACATTAAGGTGTGAGCTCCAAAGCATTCACTGCTTGTTATATGCAACCAAGCTGCCTCCCAAAGGAGGAAATAGCCTTCCTCCTGCCCCAGGGACATTTTCTCCCGGGCTGGTGGGAACATTAGGTATTTAGGAGGTGCACACCCCCAGAAGGCTAGTAACACCTCTAGGGTGAGCTACCTGGTTTACCTGTTTTGTACAGCTGAGGAAGACTTCTGTCATTTTTAAAAGTGGTAGAATAGCGGGTTCTGGCTAGAAAAGGTGACACCGCCCACCAGATGTGGATTATCCACTGGGGCTAGTAGTCCATTGGCCACTTGCACCCACACCCCTAATGTCCCAAAATCTAGGATTTAAGGGCTACCCCTGACACCAGAACCTCAGTTCTCATCTGACTTGCAACAAAGGAAAAAGAGGAGATCCGTGTCTGCGAGAACAGGATCTGTACAGAGCAAAAATGTGATACTGTGCACCTGTGGCAACCTTACTGGAACTACATGACTGTGACTCGTCCTAGACAAAAGCTCAGTTCCCCCTTTGAGTGCCAAACGCAAATTCAGACTCACCTGGACTAGTGGCAGTAGCTCTCTGCACACCACAGGTAAAACAAACATACTGGAACCAAAGAATAGCTGTCCATCTGGCTATCCAGAGGATCGCCCAATAGTAGATGGTCCCGTGCATTGTGGGAAATGTAATCCTGACCCCCAGCAAGTTTCAGGTGGCTACGCTTTCCCCCTACTGTCAAAATAATGTTCTGCCGACCTTAATGCTGCAAGGCTTGTTGGTTGCCAGTTCAGCACCTTTACTCAACACTACACCTCAAGGGAACACCACAAAACTATCATCTGAAGTCAGCAGTGGCTTCTCTGTTGACTGTATCCACCCGGTTACCCACCAGCACCATGTAACCGGGTAAAACCAGCTCTCCCGCAGCTCTTGCTTAAGCACCATGGACAGCCAGAACAACTCTGAACCAGGGGTGGGTGATAAATTCCACTCTGCTGGTGGAGTTTGCAGAGTTTTGCCCACTCCACAGCATTTTTTGTCACAAGGGAAAATTTGAACACCCTAGCGTGATATTCTGGTGCTAGAACAGCACCCGGCAAGATTTTTTCAACATGGGAAGTCAAGGGCAGTCTTTACTGTTTGTGATGAGAAAGCTGCCGCTTGACTAGAAAATCTACTCAAGTGGCAGCAAAGAAGCAGCGCCTTCTGGTGCACCACATGGTGCAGATCACACTGATATTCTAGTGATGAACAAACTCCCGGCACTAAAATTAGCACAAGCAGCATGACATACTGTTTTCCGCCCACTCAAGGAAGTCTGCAAAATCTCGAAGAATTTTTATGTAACTCTGTGGTATTCTGCAGAGTAAAACACAGCAAGTTCTGCTTTGCATCTGGGTTTCTCAAGCCAGGTAAAATTTAACTGACTCTCATAACTTTATCCTAGGACCCGCATCACATTTACCCTCCTTGGGTTCCATGTAATCTCGACCTGCAAGTGACCGATTGCCACTTGTGCTTTTTATCATTAACCGCAATAATAAAGTTTTGCAGCACTGTTTTGCACTGATTTAATATTGCTTCTAAAATCCATAACTCCAGTTATACTTATCAGATTTACTTCAATTTGTTGTCTACATTTATATAAAGATCTGCTTTAATCTTATAAATTGGTGTTGGATTTCTTTTGAGTCATGTCAATTGATTATCGTCCATGTTGGTACTCTGAAATGCTTAACACATGTTCCACTAGTAAAGCTTGACTGTTCCTTGCCACTCTACCAGAACTGAGCTAAGGGTTTATTATTGTGAATCCAAGGACAATTAATGGAGTATTGTGAGTTTTGCTTGGTGAAGCCTAACCAGCATCACCACATAATACTCCACCATCCTACACTATGCCTGCAGGAGACATGGACCATCAAACCAGTACCCCTGCCAGCATATTATGAGCTACAGTTTTCTGCTAAGAACAATTATCACTTTGGGCAAGCATCAGGAGGCTTGTCACTCTATGTCTGCACTGCCTTGTATCTTAAATTAAGTCCCGTCAACACAGACCACCCAGTGTTACCACCCACAATACTACACAGCTGCCATATTGGCAGCAAACTTAGATCGATTCTATTAATCAACATTTATTTACATTTGCACAGGACCAACAAGCAGACAAAACGTGAAGCATTCTGCAACGCACTTGAATACCTACTATGCGGTTACCCCACCCTTGCACTCATAATGATGAGTGATTTCAATATGACCCAGAAAGGTCAACCACTACCTATTGATATCCTGACATCTCACTGTGAAGATGGATTCAAAAGAATACAGGGAATACAGGAAGCAGAAATGCCAGTAGTATTCTTTATTTAAAAAGAGAAACGCCATCACAGCACACTAACAAGAAGTATACACAGCTCCAGTCTTCACAGCTTCCAGTCTAGATTTGTTCTAAGTTCAGATGATTCCATGGAATCATGGAATATCAACATCTTAATCATAAACATTTAAAGGATAAAACTTATAATTAACATTACCACACACCTTCCCCCAACAAAATAAATTGCAAAGAAAATTCCCATAAAAAATAAGAAAACATTATAAAGAATTCAGAACAACCAAACGGTTTAAGTTCCATATTTGCCCATCTTTCTGCTTTACAGCATTGGGATACACCTTGGTCACTTCATACATAATGCTATATTTAGATCCCTCATTTGGCCCTCTAGGTAATTTAACTCTTATATCATCTCCCACGTTGACTTTCACCTCCTTCACTGCTTTACGTTGATCATATCTCATTTTCCTTTTCTCCTGAAATAACATATCACTTTCCCTTCCTTTTTTAACCAGATCTTTCTAACAAAATTTATCATGGCTGTATTCCCACACCCATGGTGGATTTTCATGGTGCAATTTTTACGTTTTTTGAACAGCTCAAAAGGACATACTCCTGTTGTCGAATTGGGCATGAATCTGTACTCTTCCACTCTACTGTGCATCACATCCTTCCAACTCACCCCTTTGTATTTTTCTCTTTGTATTCCTTCCTTAAGGGTCCTAGTAAACCTTCCCACCATTATGTTTGACTCTGGGTGGTATAACACACATCTTTTGTGAACAATTTCACTATCTTTCAAAAATGTTTCCATTTCTTTCGAATTCAGCTGAACCCCATTATTAGTAAGTATATTTTTGGGACACTCTTCTCTCGCAAATATGTCAGACAAGAATTTTATTACTGGGAAAGTAGTAATATTATTTACCACTTTCACTTCAGGTCACCAGGACAATATTACCATTAGCACTAGCAAGTATTTCAAGGAATTTCAACAGTTAAGAGGTCTCACAATGTCTAATGCATTCTCCCAACACACCATGGGGGGAGTTCTCAGTTTTTGAGATTTGTCACTCACTTTGCAATCATAGCACTCTCTGATCATCCATTCAATCTGAATGTTTATTGCTGGTCACCAATACTTTGTTCTCAATCTCTCTTTAGTTTTATTAACTCCTTGGTGTCTCTCATGAGCAAGGTGTATTAGATGATTTCTCACTCCTTGAGGTGGAACTAATCTGCTTCCCCATAAAAACAAATTGTTAGATACCGACAACTCATCCCAGACTTTCTCATATCCTGATATGTGTGCACGACTAACAGCAAATTTACCACTAGACGTAACCACAACATGCGCTTTCAACCATTCATCATCCTTACCACTTTCTTCCAACCACTCCTTCTCAGTAACACAACCCTCAGTGATGAGACACACCTTGACTTCCTCTTCTCTCCACTATTCACTTTCCTCCGTACGACCCTCTGAAATTTCTTTTGTCAATGATGACAACAATCTGCCACCTTCTTCTCAACTCCTGGCAAGTATGTCACAGAAAAATTGAAATCTTGCAACGCATCTAACCATCAGCAGTGTGTGAATAGCTGCTGTGCAACTGGCAAAATTCTGTACAAATCTGGTACAGAATTCCACCATCCCAAGAAAGCCCTGGACCTCTTCCATTTAGTAGGTGATGGTAAACTCTGAATGGTTTTAACCAGTTCATTCTTGGAACGAATTCCGTCTTTAGATATATTGTGACCTACATATGAGATCTCTGAACAATTAAATTTACATGTTCCCATTTAAGTGTGACACCCTTCCCCATGAAAACCATTATTACTTTCTTAATGCTACACATATGGTCTTCAAAGCGCTCAAAAAAGATCAGAACATCGTCCTGAAAAAACTTAACACTAGCTATACCACCAAGTATGTTTGTCATTAGTCTATGGAAAATGGACAACACCCAACATAATCCAAATGGCATCCTGTTGAATCTAAAAACTCCAAAAGGAGTGATGAAGCTTGTGAGATCTTTAGAATCTTCACACAATTTGACCTGGTGAGAAGCTGATGTTACATCCAAAGTAGTGAAGTACTCTACGTTTCCCAGCAACGTGATCATTTCCATTATATTAGGCAATGGAAACCTATCCACAATAACATCTTTATCTAGGTGTCCTCACATAACCTAATGTCATCAGAAGGTTTGGTAGCTACTGCGAAGCTTCAATAGGCTCAATATTGCTATCCATTTCCAATCTGTGCAACTATGTCTTAAAAACTTCATGTAATCTTAAAGGAATATTCCTTATTTACAGATAACTGGAGTAGCTTCCTCCTTCAGAACAATATGGTGGACATACCCTTCAATACAACAAATGGTGTTTGCAAACACTTCTGGGAATTCAAGTTTTAGTGCATCAGGCAACGTATTCACTTCTCTCACTCGTGGGACAGATTTGGAATCCAAATAAATACCTAATAATTTCTGGTGGGGGTAACTTAAAACTATGTCCCCCTTGACCGGCACATACACGTTACCTTTTGCAACATAACCTCGAAAATGAATTGTCACTTGGAAATACCAAACTTTGAGGCAGATTACGATGTCGTTAGGAAACTGTCCCCAACTAATCTGTTCCGGACTCGTTTTCAAACGAATCGGGTCCTGCGAGTCCGGAAGACCGATTACGATGCTTTCCAACATCGTTCGTTCAGACTTGCATTTACTTCAATGGGATCCTGTGTTCCGAACGCGAACACAGGCTCCCATTGAAAAAAGGGGTGGTTGGGGAAAACCTTGCACTATGTGGCGGGCACCCCATGGTGCCTGCCACATTGTGCATGGTTGGGAAGAGGGGTCCCTTAGGTACCCCCACGGGCTACATTTGTATGCCTCTGGGTGAAGGGGGACCCACAGCGGGCCCCCAAAGATCGATTCTGACAGCCCTTTCATCTCGGGCAAACCGAATTGGAATGGCTGTCCGAAACGGTCATCGTAATCACTCATCTTGAAACCGTGTCCATAGAGCTGTACGATTCGGCTCCGAAAGGCTCAGACTGTCCCAATGCCTTTCGGAACCGATTCGGACTGCCCGTACGGTTTCCAGGCATCGTAATCGGTCATTGGGAAATCTGTACGATTCGGTCGGTTAACAAGGATTCCGAATTGGATTCTGAAATACCGAATCCCATCCGGAGCCTTTCCTAACGACATCATAATCTACCCCTAGGTCTATTGGTTTGCCACCATACCTACATGGGGTGACATCTGGTTTATATAATTTAACCTTGCCTTGAAATAGCCTCTCATAGCATTTATCAGAACCTAAGGTCAGTTTTGCACCAGAATCCATCATCACTGATACATTGATACCATCAAGAGTTACAGAATCAGATGGATAATCACATTTAAGTTCAGATGAATTAAATCATTGTCTTCTATGTTCACCTCTTGTACCTTGTGTTTATAGCCAACAGACTTGCAAAACTTTGCCAAATGCCCTTTTTCCCTCAAAGTTTGCATATTACTTTAACTTCAGGACAATACTAAGAGTTTGCCATGTGATTGGGATCATCGCATCTAAAGCAAACCATCCTTTGCTGTGCATATAAAATACTATTTGTACAGATGACTGATCCTTGTTTTTTTGTAATTCAGGAACACGCAGCATAGAATGCTCAATTTGTTTGGCTATGCAGATCACTTTGGCGAGATTGAGATCCTTTTTGACCATGGTTGTTCTCGTATTTTATCTGAATTACATTCCAACATAAATTGGCCCCTAATACTTTCTTCCACACTATCCCCAAAGTTACAGGAAGCCGCCAATTCATGTAATGCTGTAACATATTCTTCCGCAGAGTACTCTATTCCTAGCTTCCTTCTGCCAAAGTAATTCCACTGTAATATTATTGAGATTTTAGGAAAGTAGTGACTGTCCAGTTTTTTGATAGTAAGATCAAATTCATTAAGCTCTGCATCACCTTCACCCCCCCCCCCATGATAAAGAAAATACGATTAACAGATAACAAAATAAGCGAAAATATGCTGCACTCGCCGGTACTCCATGTAAATTTAAGATTAAATTCAAAGAGAATGTTTGTGATTTATTTTTTATTTGTTTTAAATATTGCACAGTGCTACAACGGAATGTTATTTCCAGAGTTGTTTCAATTCAGATTTCTTTTTTTTTTTTAAAGAAAATAATGTGTAAACTTGTTGCGCAGGAAAAGCTCTTATTGACGATTCAGAGACTCAAAGGTAGTTAAAAGAACCTTTCTCGGCGACTCGCTCTGACGAAGATTGTTTAAAAATGGTGCTGCGCCTAGCAACAATGGATGGTTGCTAAGTAGTACCTGTTGTTTAGATGACGAGTCACATCCGGCACATGGCAAAATATGTCTTGCTGCGGTGAGTTCGGGAAGCTTCAGCCGGCATGGGAATGACGGCGCGCGAGAACACTTTGCAGTACTCTTTTTATTTTTTTAAATTCTAGTCACACATTCGTCATACACCCAGTCCATTGACACTTCCTACCATACCCATGAAAATGAGGTAAAAGTGTCTGCAAGTTATGCCACCACTGTAATTCTCACAATGAAGTTCATTGAAATCTAACGGCACATACACAGCAGCAGGGCGCTCAATATCACGCAATCCAATTCTTGCAAAAGTTCTTTATACGCTTCCCGCGCCTTCTCCTGGCGTGAAGCGCTGTTTACATTGTAAAGCGATGTAAAACAGTGGCAACAGCCATACAAGCACGAAAATAGCCAAGAAATCCCGAGCAGATTCAGTGCTGAGTTGTTGCAGTCTCCCCCATATAATATAATTTGTGATAGAGCGCTGATAGCACTCTATTTTGTATGAGTGCACTATACTCATGGTTTAAACGCACTCTCATGTATTCGTATTGTTTGCAGTGTTTTACGACTATTAAGAAACATTTATTTGAATCATTTGATGTTGAAAACTAGTGAACGCATTTAAGTAGAACTTTGTATGTATTACGATTCCTTCATGCATAATGTGCAGGACGATATTATTTCTATACACTGTAATTGTGGTTAGTTTGAGTTGCCTGAATTATAGGCCCAAAGTCATAAGTTTCGATTCTCCTTGCTCTTGAGAAATAAATAATTAAATGTTGTTGTGTTCGAAATTAGAATGTTCTCATCCTACTGAGGGTGAAAGAATACACAACGTTATTTTCAGAGTTAAGGAGAGACCCGGAATGTCTTTGAAGAAGGCTGGGAAGCGAGAAGGGAGGATGCCTTGCGTATCTGGTCTGTCTGAAAGCCAAGGCCACTGGAAAGAAGATATCACTAATTAAATTTGTGTCATGAAAAAAAACAGCTACTGCATAGAGGTGCAATGGAAAGTTTTAAGAAGAATGACGTATTATGGGTTGAATCCCATCTTTTGTATGCTGCGCAGGGACAGCGAGACCAGACTTCTGCTAGCTTTTAGAGGAGAAGGAGCATCTTAGAGCAAGCTCCATAGCCATAAGCTAAAACAACCCATTTGACGTGAGTACTTCTTAGGAAGTCAACACGTGCTGACACCGTTGGGGAATGATAGAAGAGAGACAGGAAGGGCCCTCATGTAGAGCAGTGTAGGGAAAGATTTTGATTTCTTTCAATGAGCCGAGAACTGAATATTGCATCTATTCTGTGTTGCGTTGTGATTTTGGAATTTATAATCATCTGTCTTTTGGGCCGAATTACTTATATTCGTAAACTTGGCTCTGTATTAATTTTCCTGTACCTCTATACTTTGCTATTGAGATGTATTTACATCCAATTGTTTTTGGCCTTAAATAAATATTCAAACTGCACTTTGGAGTTGGTGGTCTTTTCAGGCATGACGACTTTGCTGGTACTTGTCTGAGTTGTTTCCTCCCCTCAACCACTTTTAGTAGGTAAATAGAAGATCGATCGCTTACGCTATACTTAGTAGGGAACATTAGGTGTGCAATTTAGCGTAATCATTTGCAAACAGTACCTTATGCAAATGAAGATTATTTTGGGAAGAAGATGTTGAAGCTGCTACCTGGTAAAAGTAGGTTGTTCCAGATCATCGCCAAATGTGAAGATGGATTCAAAACAATGCAGGATGAAGAAAATCCAGTAGTATTCTTTATTTAAAAGGAGAACCTCCAACACAGCATAGTAACAATAACTATACACAGCTCCTATCTTCACAGCTTCCAGTCTTGATCTGTTCTAAGTTCAGATGATTCCATGGAACCATGGAATATCAACATCTTACACATAAACAAGTCTCCCTTAAAGGAGAAAACATATAATTAGCATTACCACAACCACATAACCCAACTTATTAGTAAGATGAATGCGTGCCTGTCAATTTACAACCTAATTACCCTACATTCACATGCTACTGAAAGCCTACACTCGTCCAGAGACATCTCGTCCCTGGACAACGCTTTTGTCAGCAGCACCATAGGTAATCTATGCTTGCACTACGAACTCCAGTTAGTACAAGGGAGTGACCACCATCCCCAAGCAACCTAACTGCGAACATCTTTGCAGGCGGGCGCACATATGGTAATCATAGGCTCCTCATAGGAACAAAAAAACTGACACTAATAAAAAGGATCAAGTGGAATTACTCAGAGCAACCAACACCACAAGACCCACCCATAGGCAATCGGACAAACCAATGGATAATCAAGCTGACCACACCTGACTCTGGACGAGTTCTACAGCTAGCATGGGAAAATATCTCTGAATTACTATGACAAGCCCTAAAGGTAGTACTAAGTCCATGCAACCCAAATCTACACACATCGTTCCTCCTAAGAACCGTTGGTTTTCTCCTACCATAGGGCACAGTGTCAGGATTTTATGTGCCGCAATTAAAGGCTATAATAAATATTGAAATATTGAGACACTACAGAACAACCTAAAACCTTCAGAAATGTACAAAGGAAGCTACAGTGGATAGCTAAAGCCAGACACCAAGAAGCTGAATTGACCCAAGTACAGACCTTGCTGCAACCTCACAACCAGGCACATTTCTGGGAGTATGTGAACAACCTAATCAACAACGGCCAACAAAGGTGGAAAGGGATATCAATGGAGAACTGGACCTTGCATGTCTCAATGCTGTACAATGATCAGGATACAATAGCTAACCAGTTAAAGTCACCCCCACCAGCGGATTTATCTGCAATAGGTCTAGTTCTGACTAGCCAGATAGAGGCAAGATGGCATCTCAATCAGAACAATCCACAAAAAGATGGTAGCAAAAATCTGGATTTTTTTTAACCATATTCTCCGCTGATGTCGTGGCTGGGCCTAACCACTGCTTATATCCGCAGGAGCCAGATTGTATTAATAACTGGGAGAACATGCTAAAAGCTGGCTCAAACAAGGACTGACTCCATTTGTAACAACATTGTTGCCAAGGTCCTGAGATCTATTAGAGAGAACGGGGCCCCTGACCCCAATGAATTACCAGGATCCATATTCAGGACTAATTTTGACTTTTGGTTGAATGTCCTTACTCAGTCTAGTCCAGTGCTTTTTGAGTGCCCAAGTCCCACACTATTGGAGAGGATCCATTTGCATCCCATCCATAAAATAGGTTCAAACACTAAACCAATAAACTATTGACTAATTGCACTGTTAGACATGGAAGCCAAAGCTTACGCAAAAATCATCTTGCATGAACTAGAAGAATGGGCATCAGATGTAAATATAATCCCTTGCCATCAAACAAGCTTCTGGCAAAAATCATCTACCATTGACTATATGGTCTCTCTATCCTACCTTGCTCATCACTCTTTCTTGGATTCCAGCCCTCCTCTTTTCGCTTGCTTCATAGATTATTCTGCTGAATTTGATAAAGTGGAGCCATAATATACTGATGTCTGAGCTCGCACAAGGGGGTATCCCTGGCCACCTTTTAAAAGCGATCATCTCTCTTTAAACCAACACATAGTGCAGATTGAACTAAGGAATGGAAACTTGGTAATATCACAAATACCAACCACAAGAGGTCTTACACAAGGTTGTGTTTTGGCACCCATCTCATTTAATCTCTACACAGCAGACGTTGGCAAAGCAATAACAAAAGCTATATCTGTATCACCCAGGATCGGCTCTCAACGTCTCCCAGTCCTACAATATGCAAATGATCTAATCATTCTTGACCACACTTAAATTGGCATGCAATGTGTACTGGACCAAGATTATATAATTAAAGGAACAAACTGACGGCAAATGCTTCAAACATCAAGGTCATGATCGTTGGTAAATATAAACACAAACCCAAGCAGATATGGAAACTTGGATACCTAACAATTAAAAACACATATATAACTATCTAGATTTGTGGTTAGCACAAAATGGTGAATCCAAAACTCATTTTCTGTACTTGGTAAATAAAGCATCAGGGGTCACATTAACAACATGCAAATTATAGAACCATCTCCAGAGCACATCCGCTAAAGCACTCTTAAAAGTAATGAAGGAAAGTTACTGCCATCCACCACCTATGGCCACCAATCTTTCCCAGGGGCACTTTCCATTGCTCTAGACGAAGTACAATGTAAAGTCTTGGGGGGGGGGAATCTTCAAGCTGCCTAACTACACACGACAATCATTACTCCAACTGGTGTGTGGGTTGAACAGGCAAGACTTGGAATGCATGGCATTATTCATCAAATATTACCACTCATTAGCCGCAGCCAACCGAAGAACCCTAAAGAATGCACCTTCTGTGCTATTTAGGGCCTCTTGTAATCCCAGGGCAAAATACTTAAACCACTTAGGCCAATGTACTTCAGATCGACACGGAGACGCTAACTTAAATCATCTCCTACCATTCTGTTAAACGTATTTTCAAAAACACAGGTGGCAGATGTATCTAGGAATTTGGACTTGGGGTAAATTTGAAACGTCACAAGCATGATTACTGCACTACTGCCTACGCATCCCCAAAGATGCAGCCTTACCTAAAACAGGCATTAAACATGAATTGCAGACATCAGATACTAAAAGCCAGACTAATGGTCTTACCAAAATTTGAATACGGATCAAACTGGTAAAATAGTCCTGGGCCAGCACCTTGCAGGTTCTGCGACTATGGAAGGGAACCATGCTCCACCTTTCTTGCTGCTGCCCTGTATTCCTAACTGCACGCCACACTTTACTGAGACAAATGTTTTTAAATCATGGAATCACAACCTGCCAGGAGGCCTTGAGCTACTTCTTTCACACCATCTAAACAACAGACCTTGTGAGATTTGGCAAGTTTCTAGATATTCTGTACAACGCAAGGAAACATCTAGGCTATAGGGTACCACAATGAATTTGACTAGTCAATTTAAACTAAGACTTATAAATACTATTTATTTGGTTATGTTCCTTTTAACACTGTTGCTTTATAACTTTTTAGGGCTCAGTGTTTAACTGTGCCATATATTGTACCAATTTTTGTTCATTGAAACAATAAATATCTACTTACTTACTATACATAACATCACATAATACCCAATGTTGAATGTATGAATTTCATGGCTAGTGTGAATCAGCTGAATCCTCAAAGTAATGTGTGATAGACCTATCAGAGGGACTGGGGTCACATAGCATAGATTCTGTCAGGTGTTTAGGAAAGTGACTCAGGTCCTAGGTGGCACTATCCTATTGTTTAGTATAAGTTCAGAAGAGAAGCTAGGTTTTCCTCAAATTTCAGTTCATCTTTGGCATGGTATTCCTCCAGACCTTTGGCCTTCACTCCTCCTTTTTTGCTGAATTTATTGTGTTTGCTTTAGGACTATATTCACTTCACCACTGCTAACCAGTACTAAAGTGCTTGTAATTTACTTATAATTCCCTAGTAAAGGGTACTATATATACATAGGGCCTGCCACTGCAGCCTGAAGAGGAGTTTTAGTCTGCTATTTCGACCCAGCAACATAAACCTTTTGCTAGGCCTAAACTGTCCTTTTTAATAAATTTAAGACACCCTGAAGGAAGACACTAAAGGCTCATAGGATGGGGCACATTGTTTTAAAAAGTAAGATGTGTACTTTAGTTTTACAGGTCTTGGCAGTAAAAAACTCCTAAAGTTGTTTTTCACTGTTATAAGGCCCATCTCTCCAATTGACTAAGACTAGGTTACCTTATTCCATTAAATAAGTGATAACTTTGCATTGGAAGCAGATATAAATATGCTCTTTAAACTCAAACACATTAATTTAAAATCCTCTTTAATGGTAAAGTCAGATTTAAAGTCACAATTCTGAAAATGCCACTTTTAGAAAACTGGCATTTTCTTTTCCTAACCATTTGACCCTTCTACCAGAGTCCTGAGTCACATGACTGTGAATAGCTCTGCTGTTGAAGTTTGTGTATTCCTCCCAGTGACACAAAGGGGTCTAGGTTTGGGCATGTGCACTTCAAGGGGCATGCCTCTAGTATCCACAAGAAACCTGACACCAGCATTTTGTCATTGCAGACTTCTTGGAGCCTTGACAGGGAACAGAAGAACAAAAAGTGGGATTATGTAGTAGTATACGGAATCCCCGCACACAAAGGATGGCATCAGGTATGAATTTTGGAGGTCTAGAGTTGCTCATCAGAACACTACTGTACCTGTTGAAGTTACAGAAGGACTGCCCTACAGGCAGAGGACTACCCTTCTGCTTGAAGGACTACTTCACTGTCTGAAAAGGAAGACTGGACCTGCTTGCCTTCATCACAGGCAAACAAGAGTGACTCCAAGGGTCACTTGGCTTACCTCCTGTGTGAGCTACAGTGACACAACAAGCATTAGAGGCATAGCTGCAACTGACCAGATCACCTGCTGCAACTGTTTTTGCCTGAACCCTGATGGGCTCTGCTGGAATGAGTCCCTGATCCCCAAGAGGTGCCTCCATAAGTCCTTGACCCTTGGCTGGCATCAGAGTGTACTTATCCCAAAGAAAAGGTGAAGATCCTGATGTTCGTGCTTTTTGTAACTACAAACAGACAAATTTGTGCCAAGACACTGCTGCCTGTGATGATCGCCAAACCAAAGATCCAGTGAAACCTGCTGTATGCACTACAGTGACTGTCAGTGACGACTGGCAATGTCAGAAATGGACTTCATGCTACAGCAACGACATCCAGTGGTGTCCACCAACATGAAGTTACAGCAATGTCAGTCTGCAAAGCCTGTAGGGCTCTATGCAGTATAGAAATAACAGCACAACGCCTGGCTACAGCAATGACATTCTGTGATGCTCTACCTGCTCTTTGCAGCCTCTTCCACTGTGAATGGAACTCTTTGTACCAGACTCTGAAGGTAACTCTTCAGTGGAACTAACCTGGTCCAACACTTTCCCTACTGTTGCACTCGCTGGAGTGGGAATAGTAATTTTTACCCCTACGCTATCCAACACTTTCCCTACTGTCGCACTCACTGGAGTGGGAATAGTAATTTTTACCCCTACGCTATCCAACATTTTCCCTACTGTTGCACTCGCTGGAGTGGGAATAGTAATTTTTACCCCTACGCTATCCAACACTTTCCCTACTGTTGCACTCTTTGGAGTGGGAATAGTAATTTTATCCCCTCCACTATCCAACACTTTCCCTACTGTTGCACTTGCTGGAGTGGGAATAGTAAATTATTCCCCTACGCTAACTAACACTTTCCCTACTGTTGCACTTGCTGGAGTGGGAATAGTAAATTATTCCCCTCAGCTATCCAACACTTTCCCTACTGTTGCACTCGTTGGATCAAAGAACTTTTTATGCAGGCAATTCTGATGAACTATGAGATTTCAAGCTTCTCCCATCTATAAAGATCTTTGAGAAGCATGTCTATTAGAGGAGGAACTGGTGGAGCCGTTATAGTCTGTTCCTCTGGTCAATGCCCCACTATAGTTACAGTTGTCCGTGCCATCAGTCTAAGTACCCTGTTGTGTTTGGGGCACATCATTTCTTTAAATTTAGATGAATGGAGTGGCAATCACGATCCCCAGCTAGTTTCAAAATATTTGTCTTGTTGTCCTTGTGTCATGGTTATCTTTTCTATTCACATACTTTATGCATCCAAATCTTGTAATCAGGTCTCCACCACACAGTCAATATTGGTTATTTAGCTGCAGTTAGAAACACTTTTATCATTTTCCTCTGAATGACCTAACAGGGTAGGAGAGACTGTCCACTACTCCTAGGACTGTGTGCGCAGGGAGTCTTAATAGTTTAGTGTTTGACATGTTGTCAATTTCGTCTAGTACCTCTGCCCAGTATTTTGTGAGTTTCGGGCAGTGCCATAATACATGAAGAAGTGTGCCTGTGGTACTGCAGCCCACCAGCATTCCTGATATCTAGCATTATCCCATACATAGAGCCAAAGTAGAGTTATCTGAATGTTTATTTCTTTGATGGAGGGGCTAGGGAAGGAAACCTTCAACCTATAATAAATGGAAGACCAATCTTTTGATGTAAGGATGTGGCCTAACTCTGTCTCCCGTCGTGTCTGACACCATGTTTTCTCTTTCATGCTTCTCCCCTCTTTTAGCTATCATCCATTTCATAAAGGGCGTCAGGTTATGACTTGCTGCTTTTTAAGGGCACCAGGGGATACCCAGTGGTGGATAAGGAGGCATCTGTCTCTCTCTTCTTCAGGTAGTCTGTGCAAATCTGTTCAAATGATTTTAGACCCTCTATGCCAAATACGTCTCCTATCTGCTGAAAGTTCTGCTTTTACTAAGTTGAGAACTCCAGCCGTCCAGCTGCCAGGCTGAAGTCTGGGTTACCCACAAAAAGAGTAAATGTTAAGGGGCATGTGGGTAGACCTGTCATTATTATCACTGTGTCTTATGCTCCTAATGTCGCCTCTGTTACCAGGGATGAGTGTCAGCCCAAGGTCTATAATGCGTGGCCAACCAGGGCGCTCTCCACCGAAGCACCCAGCACCCGCCATGAACCATGAAGCACCAGTGTTTTTATACTTCTTTGAAGTGCCACACCACTTTATAACAGATCTGTTCTGCATAATAATATTTCACTGTATTTCATGGTATGAAGGCATACCCAGTCTCGCTTCTACAACTGCCATACACATTTGCTTACCTGATATCTGTGGCTGCTTACCCGCTTACACAAAGTTAATGAGCATTTTTTGTACTTCTGACAGGGTCCCTCAGAGAGGCCATAGTGGGACATATAAAAACCAAGGCGGTGCAGTAGTTTTATTGGCCGCTAGTCGTTTCAGCCATAAGAGCCCTCCCCCATGCCATGACTGGGCTTTTTTTTGTAGTTTCTTCATCAGGAGACTATAGTTTACTTATCCAGTCCTAGGCAAGGCATAGCCAAATTGGACCCTGCTGTATTGCTATTGGAACTGGATCACATTGCAGGAATTTACAGAAAGATTTGAAATCTGAGATTGTTGTAGGTTCATTTCAAACACTGGGGCCTTTCCATGTTGGTGTCTGATCATTATCACTACAGTGCGTGAGGTCACCCGGTCTGATAAAATCAGTTCATTGTCAGTGTATAGACTGATTTTTTGTCCTGTATCACCACATTTTATGACTATGACTATGATGGTCTGACTAATTGCGATAACCCATGGTTATTATAAAATGGCAAATATGGGAAGTGACAGCCCGCAGCCCAGTCATATTCCTTGCTGAATTGCCAAGTGTCAGGAGGAGGGTCCATTTATTCAGATTTTTGCATGTTGATCTGTCAAAACATCCAAGTCAAAAATGTAGGCCCTATAACCATGTGTTGCATTATTGAGAGGAGAAAGGGCTAGTGGATGCGTCAAACCCTTTTTTGTGTCGTTTGTGAAAAGGAGTGCCTTTTTTGGGCCCTCCCTATCGATAATGTGGAGTAGTCATTTAGTGTTATCTGCACAATTAAGTCCTGGTATGAGTCCTACTTGAACAGTGATTATCCATGTTTGCAAGTAAATCCACAATCTGGTGGCATGAATACTGAACAGCTTCACATCAATGTTGAGAAATGGAATGGGCCTGTGTAAAGCGCAGAACAAGTGGTTATTTCACTATGTATGTACTACAGTGATGTTAGCTTCTTGCATTGACAGAGTAATCAACTTTTTATCTCCGATTGCATCAGCTACAGGTGAGTACAGGCACCAGTATTTGGCAATATGTTTTATAAAACAGGGGAAAGTACTCATCCGACCCTGGTGATTCTTATAGATTTTTAGTAGGCCCACTTCTAGTGTGACCTTATTCTTTAGTGTCAGAGCTTTGGAATCTACCAAACTTGGGAAGGGCAACCCTTTCCAAAAAGGCAGCCATGTCCATCTTCTGTCTATAGTTTTTTGTGTAAGTCTTTAAATATCTTCCAAGGTCAACTCACTTGTATCTGATTTAATTGCTGCTATGTGGTGACTGGGGGTGAATGTTTGCATTGTTCAGCATTTCGTCCATCAATTGTTTCTTTTGCATTTATCACCCTAAGTGGGAAGGGTATGCCCAGACATGGGTCCTGTGCACACTGCACCACTGGATTCAAGCTAGCCTGGCTGATGAGGGGTGATGACCCGAAACCAGTCCCAGGATGCTTGTTTCCGGTCCAGGAAGGACCTGACTTGGCAGTTCAGGCTGGACTGTTCCCGTAAGGAACAGGGTCAAGACTGATTTGCTTATGGCTGGATCCAAACTGGGGTGGCGTGGTGAGCAAATGAGTGATGGATTAAACCCAGATCCTTGTGACTCGGGGTGAATGTTTGCATTGTTCAGCATTCCGTCAATAAATTGTTTCTTCTGCATTTGTCACCCTAAGTGGGAAGGGTGCCCAGACGTGGATCCCGTGCTCACTGCACCACTGGATTCAAGCTAGCCTGGCTGATGAGGGGTGATGCCCCAAAACCGGTCCCAGGATGCTTGTTTCTGAACCAGGGAGGACCTAGCTTGGCAGTTTGGGCTGGACTGTTACCATAAGGAACAGGGTCAAGACTGATTTGCATATGGCTGGGTCCAAACTGGGGTGGCATCATGAGCAAAATAATTATGGATTAAACCCAGATCCTTGTGACTGGGGGTGAATGTTTGCATTGCTCACCATTCTGTCCATCAATTGTTCTTTTGCTATGTTGTTCTGCATCACTTGGGCTCTAAGTTTGCAGGCGACTAGTTTCCCAGTCTAGTTGCCCACAGTAGTATTTTGGTCTGATCTGCAGTAGAGCATACACTGCCTTGTCTGTATCAAGTGCTTTGAGCTGGACCCTACATGCTGTAAAGTTATGCCAAATTGTGCTGGATCCTGTCTGTTTGTTCTGTTCTTCTAGGGCATGCAATTGTAATTCTAACTGTTGACGCAGAGTAAAAACTGATCTTGCCTTGCACAACACCTAAAACCTATCTCGACAATGAAAACATAAATGTGCACTTTGCACACATGCAAAAAGACATCCCTGAAACTGAGGAAAGTTGATGGACCAGCACCGTAAAACCATGCTTGACTATGCAGAAATGTAGGATTAATCAAATAGTGATTTTAAGATGTTTTTAGTAACTGATTACCTTATATCATGTCATAACAAACTCGACATTGGTGCAAATCATATATGCAAAGAATTACATGTCTGAAACTTTTAGTATAAGTGTCTAACAATATAAAAATCATTTATTAATCAAAAGATTTTATTTTAATTATTTTAAGAATTAATTGACATGTTGCTACTTTTTGAAATTGTGGTAGTAGGCCATTATTAAAGTTGAACATTTCTGTATAACGATTACTTACAGCTTTATAAAATGTTCATATATAAGATGTGTGATCTATTCTCCTATGGTTGAATTTAATTAAGAGTTCGATTTTACTGACTAGGAAATGCTAACTAAAAAATATTTAAGATGCCTTTTCTCCTTAGGCCGCATTATTTCATGGCCTTGTGCAATGTATTTTGACACGTTTCTTAAATGTTGCTGTATTTTTTCTTGTACATGCGGCATTCCATTGCACAGCAAAAGTTTTTTTATACCCCTTTGTCTATGAATGGTGGGAACTCAACCTTTCAACTATTTGGATGGAGACAACAAAGTAAATAAGCTCATTGTCGACTAAAGTGTGAGGAAGGAATGGACAGTTGTTACTCATGATGTGCATGGGAAAATATGCTTAAGTATCATTTTGCACCTGAAAGATGGAAGGATGATCACATGGCCATTGTGACCATTAGACCATTGTAACCATTGTGATCATCAGACAATTGTGGACCAACCATTGATATCATAATGACAAATATGAACTATAACACTGCGTTACTCAGGAGGAGGAGGAAGCTTGTGCCTAAGCTCAGTTGACCCCCGTTTGACTTTTCTTGCCTCCAACCTGCCTGGCAGACACCCTTTTATCCCCCTTCCCTTTTGCTGATGGTGATGAACTTGCATGTTGGACGATTTGGAGCAGTTTGCTGAGAGACCAGACTTGAACTTTGCTGATTTATGCTCCATTCCCCCTTGCCCATTCCCATGGAATTTTCCTCCTAGTGGCATATACTTGATCCCATTGCCCATGCTAAGAGAACCTTTGAGAACCAACCTCTTGTTTTTTGGTGGTAGAAATTATTTGTTTCTAAACCGTCCTCTTTATGGATTCTTTAATTTAGGGATAGATTATTTCAACTAGATATGTTGTTTTATGTTTCAAACTGTTAGATTTATGACCGAGCTTCTTAAAATATTTATTACAAACATTCATTTTGGATCTTTAATACAATAACCAAATTATCTAACGTTGTCTGAGTCTTATTGTGCGTAATGTTCTTTTTGCAGAAACTTTGCTTCTTGTAAATGTATAACAGAGAGAGTTATAGATTATTTTCAAAACATCCGGTTCTTTTGCTCTTGTTATGTGTAGCCACAGCAGAGCTCTTGGTTTGTATGATTCTAGTCAGACTCAGACTAAACTAGGAGGTTTGGTCTACCAATTGCAATACTTTATTTTTACAGCATGGTTTTGAGAGAAATATACTTGAACCTGATCACCAATTTGTGAGTTGGCTACCAATGAATGGGCCTCATTGAGTAGCTGACAGCTGGACATCCTTATTTCTCACCCCTCACTACGACTGAGAAAGGTCCATCAGAGGAGCATCGCCTCTGAGGCGAAGTATTGAACCTGAGTAGAAATCCTATTATTATGGGCCCAGAAGGAGTATTAAGGTTAAGTTTATAAGTGCATTGCTTCCGCTGCAAAACTATTGTCTTTTTTCAATGAGCTCTCTATTGTTCTTAGCGGCTATCTCTATAAGTATACCATGTGTAATAGTTTTTAGCGAATCCACAGACTGTATATCTGCATACCTTCTTCATTGTTTTCTAGTAAGTACCTTTTAATTGCTTTTCTAACCTTGTCTCTATTAGCTTCACTGAAGAGGATTTTTCCTGGAGACGCATGCAATTATGTGATGCCTCCCGTCAGCGCGCCCTTACATCCATCTAGATCTGTGCATTGTCTAATAGGTTCTGCATCTATGTCAGATGACACCACCAACGCCAAAGTGCTCCGAGCAGAGGAAGTGGTACAATTGTGAGTATGTTTAGTGTGCTGCTGAAAATTGTGTGTAACTTCTAATGAGTGGTGTAAATGTTGCCATGGGTCATTGATGCCTATTCTCTTCATCCACTCCTTGCCAATTGAGGAAAGGGCCTTTCTTGCATTGATATGTCTTTGTCAGCACACATTACCAAACTCAAATCTCCCCCATGAGTACATCTTTGTCTGGGGTTTGTAGTATGAAAGGAATTGCAGTTCTGATGAATTTCTGTTGGCCAGTATTGTGTGCACAAATCGAGGCCAATATGAAAGTATAGTCTCCCTCTGTAACCCTAATAGGCACCATTCGGCCAGGGATCTGCATGACCATGTCCCTGATTCTTTCCCTAAAAGTATTCAACAGCAGGATAGCTAATCTTGTTTTCTTACTCATGCCTGAGGATAGGAACTGTTACGGGAACCATCCGGATCACAGTCTATGCTCATCTTTTTGGACCAAATGGTTCTTCTGCAGAAATCATATCTAGCATCCAGAATCTTTTAAGGATGAGAGGGTCGCTCCTCTCTTGACAGGTGCATTGAGATCTCTAACACTGAGGCTCAGAATGTTGAGTTCAGCCATATGTCTCATTAGTGAGGACTCTTGGTTCACCCAGGTCATATGTTGCAGGATTTGTAATGTATTCTTTGCAAGGTGTCCATTGCTTGATGTCTGTTTGTGTGAATGCCTCGATATTTGTTATGTTATGTTATGTTAAGTACTCTTATAACGCGCAACAGCTACTCCGAAGAGTGTCCCGGCGCGGGTCCAAGAGGAGTCCCTAAACAACACACTGATAACTATGGAAATAAATGAGTTTTCAAGAGTTTCTTGAAGGCCAGCGGGTCCTGAGTATTACGTAATAGAAACGGAAGGGCATTCCATGCCTGAGCAGCCTTAACAGCCAAAGAGCAGCCACCCAGCCTATGGCGGGAGAAGCGGGGGACCCTAGCAAGAAGAAGGGCAGAGGAACGCAGTTGTCTTGATGGGACATAAAAGGTAAACCGCTTCTGTAAATAGACGGGTCCAAGACCGTATAGGGCACGGTGGGCAATGACCAGGGAATTAAATTTGACTCGGTCCTCCACGGGTAGCCAATGGAGAGCGCGAAGATGTTCACGCACACTGCTCCTCTTCGCAATTCCCAGGAGCAGCCTAGCGGCCGCATTTTGAATAACCTGGAGTCTATTCAGAGAGTAGCCGGGGATGCCGAAGTACAATGCATTAGCGTAGTCCAATCGAGAGAGGATCAATTGTGAGCTTATATACGTTCCCCCATTATCCATGAACTTCACAACAACAAACCTCCCAACATAAACAACTTGAAAACTGGCCTCTCTGATATGGCCATCTGTTGCAAAGGGGCTAGCAACCAGCTTATTGTTGGATAAGATCGTCTTTCTTTCCATCCCGAGCACCTGCCTTTGACTGCTCCTTCAACATGATCTCTCATTCAAGTTCATAGTCGTGGCCCCGCACCAACCCCTTTGTTACCTAATCCTGGCTCGCGATAAGTCCATTTTATAGTTGTCATCACCAATAGATCTCTTGAGTCTCGTTGCTGCTTTGAAGTTGTAACAGTAAGGCTTGCTGCTCTACTTATGATGCTTCTATTGATGGCTTTGATATTTGCAGTGCGCTTTGCACACTTTTCTGAATCTTCATCTTCAGGGTGTATGGAGAAGATGACCCCTCCTAGGTCTGTAGATCTAATTGTAGGTCTGCAAGGTTTAGCAGCTGACAGATCTCTCCTACTGATCTCACTTGATGTTCAGTGCCTTCCCATGCAAGGATGATGTGGAAAGTGTAACCCCATTTGTATTTTATTTTTTTACCTCTTAGAAAGTCCATGACCACTTTCAACTTCTGTCTGTTTTATAATGTGATAAATGATAGCTCTTGAAATAGGACTATTTTGCATCCTTCAAATGAGATCTGTTTCAATTCTTTGATCACTGTCAAGATAAACTCTTTCTCTTGATAATAGTCTAGACATGTCAAAATGTCTGATGATTAGTCTTCCCTGCCTCTGTTTGGTCCTACATGATGACTGTGGTTGGGTAGGATCTCTTCTTGGTTGAAGTTTGGGAATATGTGCTGGACAAGTCTTTTAAATTTCGCTCTGATGTTTCCTTCATCCACATTCTTTGGGAACCCTTTATCCGAATAATTTGTAATTATGAGCAATTCTCAAAGTCCTTCAGTAGAAATTGGAAGCTTTCTACTAGGTCTTAAAGTATTAATACCTCAAGTTGCAACACCTCATATTCTTCTTCCTGGGAGCCTCCTGTGTTTTCAAGAGATGAGACTCTGTCTCTGAGGTACCAAAGAGGTCCTGTTTGAAAGTCTAGATGTCTCGATGGCCCTCGCTATTCAGTGCCTGGAGGTTGTCTTGCAGTTGCTTGAACAAGTCCTCCATGACTGTGTGAGTTATTAGTGTTTCCTGAGGGCCACCAGCAGTTTTGGTGCAAGCATGTTGCTTGGTTGACCCTGTGCAGAACAGCATGTTTCTAATAGAGTAGTCCATCATTTTCCTGGCCTCTGCCGTTATATGTGCGGTCCTGGGGTATTGATAGGCCAATACTATGGTGGGCTTGTGCAGGATGTCCAAAGAGATGCTTTATTATAAGGAGCTTGAGACCCTCACCTGTGAGCGCACTGGCGTGTGGTGACTCAGGGGACTGTGGTCCCATGAGATTTAGTAGGCCCAGACACTTGCACACCTGGTGAGGACTTTTCTATACACCTCCTGACATGTCTGCCTGTCTTCCACCTATGATAAGTATGCTAGTAAGGGGTCCCCCTCTGCAAACTGAGCACAGAGTATTTCAGTGACCTTGGGTGGAGGGCTTGATAGAGCCTTGCTCGGTCCGCCTCAACCGCGTGCAGGGGAATTGTCTTCATTAGGACACTAAAACCAGGACAACCCAAGAATTAGGATCTTTCAGCTTTGTTCTTCCTCTGTCATCCCCCAGGGAATTCTTCTTGTAAGTTATAGGGCCCTCTGCCTGGCCTGAAGTGGTATTTTGTTCCCCCTGAGAATCGCACATCTGCCCTGGGGGTACACACCTGCAAAATAACTGCTGCTCCCATGTTGCCCCCTATTCTTCTACCTCTATTGGTTGCTTACTTTACAGTCCGCTTAGTTTCCAGAGGCTTGGTCAGTGGAACGCTGTAGCCGGGGCTCACGTTGGTGCTGTCTTGATGCTGGCCTCGTCATCCAAATATTGATTCTCTTGAGCCTCATCCGTCGCACCCAAGGCCCAGTGCACAGTTTGGCTCTCCTGGTGTTCACCTCTCCCTCCGCTGGCCTCCACATCATCAAACTCCAATCAGGGCCTTCTGTCCATTGGCCAGCCCCACTCAGCAGGCTTCGGCTTCCATGTCACAGGTAGCACACTGTGGCTGGGGCCCCTGCAGGACATACTTGCCAAAGCTCAGTCGCAGCCTGGTTAGACTCATTCCTCTATTCGGTCGCTCTCCTGAGTCCAGCCGCCTCTCCATGGGCCACATTGCCATCTATTTCTTGGATGGACTGTCGATCCCAGGCACAGCCCCTCCATTCAACAGGATCCAGTCTGCATTTTACATGCGATCAACCGCGCCCTAGGTTGCCTAAGAGCTACACCCCGAGGGGCTCTTGCTTTCCTCTGGTATTGTGGCATAGATTGGCGTGATTAGTGGATCCAGGAAGTCTGCAGGTTTTGTTGGGTCGGGTGAAGGAGCGCGTCCTGATTCCTACCACACTGCCATCTTGGTCCCATCTCATCAAATCCTGCCATCTTTTTTCTGTGAAGATCTATCCATCTTCATCAGTGTGCAAGAATGTTATTCACATACAACACCATAAAACAGCCACTATTCTAAGAAACTCAAATTCTTTGCACTATTTTGAATAATATTGGTGACGTTAGGCTATACTGTTTGGTTTCAGGCTCTTTATAGAAGAAATCAGAAACTACCCCACCCACAGCTATCTCTGCCTTTGAACTTGTATGTATCATGTTAATGCATTTATATATTTTCTGACCAAACCCATTGTATCAAGAACTACTGTTGAAAAGTTCCAATTCATGCTATCAAAACCTTTTTCTGCATCTAAAGATATTACTTTTATGATGCCCCCTTCTACCTCCTTTTGTCTGATTAGCCCTTATAAAAGTCAGATATTCTCATGGCCATATTTTCTGTTGATAATACCTGCTCAATGTTTCCTAATAATACTTTTAATGAATTTTCCACCCTAGATGCCAATCATTAAGTCTGAATTTTTATATCTGCAATCAACAATGAGATTGGTCTGTAATTGCTAGAACTCAAAAGGTCATTTCGATTTTAGCAAGTACTGTAATGTGTTTTTTTTTCACTTCTTTATGGAACTATGCATCACCTATGTTTTCAATATACCTTTCAGATTATTGGATATATTCCCATACTAAATGGTGTAAAGAATGTACATGAAACCTCATCCAATTCTGGTGTCTTCCTCTTTCAGATTTTGCATTGCCTTTATTGATATACCTGCTATGGGTCCTTAAGGTTTCTGTGCAATGGGACTCAAGATGCAGCACAGAGAAAAGGTCCAAAAAGTTAAAATGACATGAGAATGAGCTTGAGAAGGTGACTACCATTTGTGTCCGTAATAAGTGGATCATGAGGACTAATTATTAAGTATGAAAAACAAAAAGTAGTTTCGATGTGTAAGATATCGTCAATAAAAAAAATTATGTATGCCAAAAATGCCTGAGTAGATGACAGGAAAACAACATATGTGGTAGATCAACTGTTGAAACTTTATAATTCCAGCCTAGGGGATCATTCTGTAGTTTTTATACATGCATTGTGGAGCTCAAAAGGTCCTATGCAGGAGGTGAAATTTAGTTTGATATAGGGAAGTTGTAATTTTACATTTAAATCTGGACATCCAAATCTTCTGCCAATCAGAAGTGGGTGTAGCCATATTAAGACTGTTTAGATATCAGCAATCTAGAAAACCTGGGAAGAAGAAGGGAGTAAACTTTAGAAACAAATTGTCCACTATGGTTGTATAAAGCTATGAGATCTAAAATAGATGGCCTGGATTGAGAAGTATTTAACTTAGAGATGACCTTTTTCAATTTAAGAAAATTATAAATTTCCAGGTCGGGTAGTCGGTATATATATTGTAAATTTGCAAATAATAATGAAGACCAGCGAGAGCATAATTGGTATAGAGATAACATACCAGCTGAGGACCAATTAAAAGGTAAACAATCAATTTTTATGGAGTTACTGTTCCAATTTGTTGCCAAACTAGAGATTTTCATTTTTAAAAATGATTTTGAGTCAATAATAATTATCATTTTTTTCAATAGGTGAAAAATATCAACAGAGTAGGGAAGGTTTATATTCAAAGAGGATAGAAAAGAAATTAAACTAACAATTTGTAGGCTCTGTCTTCTACCTCCGACCATACTGGTCGGTACAGATCTGATTGGTATAACTATCTAGCTCTAACTCTTCCTAAGTTTTTGGGCAATCTTAAACTTTTGAGAGAAATCCTCAGTTTATTATCATTTCGAAAGAATTTATTGAAAAGATCATCTACTCTTGATTTCCAGTCAATAATCATTATCATTGGTTTTTTGATTGGTGAAAAATATCAGCAGAGTAGGGAAGGTTTATATTGGAAGAGGTTACAAAAAGAAATTAAAGCAGAATTTTGTAGGATCTGTCTCTCTACCACCAAGTATACCAGTTGGTATAGATTTGACTGGGATAAACAGCTTGAGATCTATTTAAAGAGAAAGGCCTTATGATATAATGAAAAATCAGCTAATTTAATTTGCCCCTAAGAAATTGGGCCAACTCTTAATTTTGTCAGGGAAGTTCTTCTTTGTTTTAACATTCCAGAGGAATTTATTGAAAAGACCATCTAGTCTCTAGAACAAATCTTTCAACAATGAGAATGGAATCATAGAGATCAAGTAATTAATCATAGGAGTTATCATCATTTTAAGTGTTTCTATTTCCCCCAAACCGAGTTAGGAATTTTGGGGACTAACTTTCCCGAATTTTCCTGGCTTTTTGTAGGGTGATGATTTCAAAGCTCAGGCGGTAAACTCCACTCCGCTCGCGGAGTTTGCAGAATTCGGGCACTCCACGCTCCGCGGAGGAGTGCGAAATTCCTGAATTGTGCCATTTGGGTGCAAAGCAGAGTTTTTTTTCTGTTCGTGCGCTTGAGTTTTCTTTTGGCACTCAACCACGAGCGCCAAAACTCTTGGGTCGCTTGCGACCATGCACATGACTTCTCACACCGAATGCAAGCTCCCGTGAGACTTCGCGCTCACTCGAATGCCTTGCATCCAATCTAGCATCCTTAGTGCCGATCGCGATCACAAACGGAGCGGCCCAGCAGCTTTTCTGCTTGAGAATGAAGCTGAGAGGCATTTGGAGTGGATTTTCTTCTCAAACTGGCCATTGGAGTTGTTTTGTTTTTGTGCGAGAAGCGATTTTTTTAAACTTTTTTTTTGTAACAAAAGAAGAAAGTGCCCCAGAGACTCCAACTTCCTGTTCCTGTCCAGCATACTCCTCCCAGTGCTTTGTCCCTCTCCTGGTCACTTTTCATTGGGATTTGGAGCTGGAAGGATCACTCTCCTTGTCTGCTGCATATATACCATTTGATTTAAGGACCTAGGGGCCCATTACGATAACCGGCGTTAAAAAAATCTGCCATCTACGATAGCCTGAGAAAACCGCCCGCCTGCACCATGGGAATACCGACCGAGCAATTATGAAGTCGCGAAGCAACCTCCACCCGCGGCGGTAAAAACACACAAAATTCCGCCCGTCCATGTCCGAGTAGAAGATTAACCGTCCGCCACGGACGCAATCCCGCCCGAAAAGCCAAATCCGCCCGCTCTGACGACCGAGACAACGACCGTGAAATTATGATCTCCCCGACATGAGTGCGGAAAATCCACATATTCCCCGCCCGCCACGGTTAACAACAGCGATGAATAACTGACACGGCGGAAGGCCTGGCGTGCCACGTCCGTGCACAGAAATCATTTGCGGAACAAAGAAATACACACAACATGGCCAACAAGTCCACACAGCAAACTACGCTAAAATACCCAAACACAGAACACATCCCAAAGACACATGCCCCCTGCCAAAACTAAAAACTACAAATCCCAGGACAACAGACACAACACACCTGAAAACGACAGACCATCATGACACACCCACATAGGTCAGTACAAAAGCAGCCTCTTCACAGACCACAATCCCTTGCACTACGACAAAGCGAAGATGCCATCAGACAACCCAGAGAGACACAAAGGAAAGCAGCACACCACACGCACGCACACATCACACTCATCACCACCACTACCACCACCATCACCAATGAAACAACGGCACCACGAACCCCCTGCACATCACACACCACACACCACACAACCACCACACCAGCCCCACAAATAGCAAACCACACAGCATGGCAACACAAAGAATGCCAAAGTACACTGCCACTGAGTTGACGGTCATGGTCGATGAGATCATCAAGGTGCACCCACAAATCTATGGGAACCAGGTCCAACAGACACCAGTAGCCACCAGAAACAGAATGTGGAGCAGGATCGTAGACCAGGTGAATGCAGTTGGGAACGTGCCACGCAACCGGGGTGAAATCACAAAGAGGTGGCACGACCTGAAAAGCATGGTCAGGAAGAAGGAGGCCAAGAATCGTGAGCTGGCTGACAGGACTGGCGGCGGCAATCCTGTGCTATTCAAGACCTTCAAGGCGTGGGAGGAGAAGGTGCGAGGCATTCTGCATCCGGAGAGTCTCACCGGAATACCAGGAGGAGTGGAGGCTGGTAAGTACAAACAAATGTATACCAGCACACTGCTATGTACTGTCATGCACTACCAGAATGCCATAGCACCGAGGGCCAAACACCCCCATGTCCAGTACACAATAAACAAGACATCTCTCACACATGCAACAGATACTCCCACACACTCAGCCCAAAGGTACCAACAAACAAAACCATGGGGGCATGTGTACAGTCAGCCAGCACCACAACTCCCACCAGGTCCCCTTGTACCCCAGATGCGCCGGAAGGAGCATTCCCCACACCCACACTCATGTGTCAGCCATAGCTGCACTAACCAACAAGTAACAGGTAAGTAGCCTTACCACAAACTCTGAGTATCGGAGGGGGGACTGCAGAAGTACAACCCCCACCAGGCCCCTAGTCCAACAGCGCAGCAAGATGGAGCACTCCCCACACCCATGTGTCAGCCATTGCAGTGCACAACTCCACCCGACAGCCAGATATGTTTCCCCACATGGAGGGGTGTCTGTGGGTGGTAAGCCTTCACCACAACTCACAACACGGCCCCCACTCCCACAGACCAGCAAGATGGAGCACCCCTCCCTCTCATAACCATGTGACAGCCATTGCATTGCTCCCTCCAAACCAACAAGTAGGTAGACTACTGTACAGGGCGGGGTGTCTGTAGGCATGAGGTCTGTACTACG
The DNA here is from genome assembly GCA_963921515.1 of Calotriton arnoldi. Taxonomy (NCBI): domain Eukaryota; kingdom Metazoa; phylum Chordata; class Amphibia; order Caudata; family Salamandridae; genus Calotriton; species Calotriton arnoldi. The sequence goes on from CAWUFW010012242.1 coordinate 435,497, forward strand.
ACTAACATTTGGGACATGTCACATAGCAGAGGAACAGGTAGCACTGCTCCCTGTCATAATCATGTGACTAATGTGCACACAGACATGAATTACAGAGTCATAGCCCACATGAGCCATTTCAAATACACTAACACGTAAGGAGTCACGTCTGCATGCACAAGTCTCACTGGAGTACTGACCCACATGCCGTGCACTGTGCCAGTCATCACACACATCAGCAACACCATCGAAGTCTTGTCCATGTAGTCGTGTCTGCTTGTTCCGTTGACATCGTACAACATCACCCATGTAAGTCTATCTTGCCTCAATGTAACAGAGTGGAACCACAGTAATGTCACATACACCACTGGACCCATGAACCACACAGCTACACAATGCACATTCAATATCTCAGCCATCACATTTTTTTAGCCCCAGTGTCATGAAAGGTATATCATCTAATCAGTTGTCCCATATACAGTAGTTCAGCAAAGATTCCTGCCGATGACCAATAATGTGTCTGTAGTGTCTGAAGCGCACGTCACACTGTAATTTACAACATACCTAATATAGTCAACACCCCAAGAGCACTGCATTGCTGCACATGGCTGAGGGTAGCACGCACACCAAGGAATTGTCCCATCTGCAATACGTTGTGTGGCACACAACCATTACTCACTCACTACAATGCTTGCAGTGTAATGTCCCTAAATGATAACAGTGAGCAGATATGCTTGGTATGTCAGACATACACACACCTTTGTCTCTGCAGTGTCGTGTGGCCAAAACACATGTCCCCTCCTGCACCCATATGTCACAGTATGTACCCCAAAACCATATTTCACCTCAAAAGCGTTGATGGGGCTGTACCCCTTTGCCATCTGCGTTTCTAAGCGTTTCATTTGAACCCCAAAACCATATTTCACCTCAAAAGCGTTTATGGGTCTGTACCCCTTTGCCATCTGCGTTTCTAAGCGTTTCATTTGAACCCCAAAACCATATTTCACCTCAAAAGCGTTGATGGGGCTGTACCCCTTTGCCATCTGCGTTTCTAAGCGTTTCATTTGAACCCCAAAACCATATTTCACCTCAAAAGCGTTGATGGGGCTGTACCCCTTTTGCCATCTGCGTTTCTAAGCGTTTCATTTGAACCCCAAAACCATATTTCATCTCCAAAGTGTTCATGGGGCTGTAACCCGCTTACACCAAAGCCACAAAATGTAGGGGTACTGCAACACACACCGATTGGCTATCCAAATTCGTCCCATGCCATGTGCACCCATCACACTATTCCATTGCCTTGATCACGCACACACATTGTAGAGCCATACACACGCATCTGGGAAATCAGTGCACAACTGTGCACCAACTCTGAATGTCAGACATCTAACACAAACCTTGCAAGGTGCAACACAATAACCTTTCGTCTCCGCCCCACAGGTGACGAACAGCATGATGCTGGAGAGGGAGACAGCAGCCATCACAGCCAGTCCACAAGCCCTCCACCCGGACTCACGGATGTGGAAGACCTGGACACCTCTTCGGACGAGGACTCCCGACCAGGCACATCTGGTGTGGCAGGGCTCAACCGCTCCCCAGGACCCCTCCTACCCACCAACCCATCTCCCAGGGCTGGTGACCAGTCCCAGGCCCCTGCTGCCACGGTCATTGCGGCCACCACCACCACCACCACCAGGGCCTCCCTGACCACTCACCCTGCGCAAGGGGCTGCACGCACGTCGACATCGACCCTGGGAGCCACAACGAGGCCCCGGGTGACCACTGTGGCTAGTGGGCAGGTCGGTGGCAGCAGTTCAGGTGGGAGGAGCAGGGTCAGGCCAACGCCATCAGAGCCTGGGAGCCAAGCCCTGCCGCAAATTGCCAGAGTCCTTGGGGCCTATGAAGAGGCCCAGGGACAATGGGCCTGGTCATCTGCCGATACGCGGGAAGGCCTTGGGGTTTTGAGGTCCATGGACGCCCATATGGGCCAATTCGTGACCCGTATGGGCAAACTTGTCGACCTCATGGGCCAGCTAGTGGTGGCGGTGAGGGCCCAATCAAGGCCAACCACACCACCTCCGCCACCACCTGCTGGGGCGCAGGTCCGTGCAACATCCAGTTCCCCTGCGTCCACAGCGAGTGGGCAATCCTCAGCCACCACCAGCAGCCCACAAACACAACCCCCCTCTCAAACGTGGAAGGGTCGTCCGAAGAGGAAACAGGTGTCCAGAGATGACTTTGCACGCTCCAAACGCCAGTGACACAGCCAGCCACGGTGGCCATCTACTGCATTCACTTGGACTACTATCCTACCCCACACTGCCATGTGAATGGCATGTGTCTGTCGGACTGTGGACCCAGAACAACATGGGTACACCTTGACCATCACGCGGACATGTCCGTCAACTCATTGTTCCAGCATGCACCACTTTTGTCATCACCTTGCCCACAATCACATGTCACTGCTCAAAATAAATACACCTGGATCACATTCTGTTGTATCTGCTCTGTGTTTAATCAAGGATGTGCAACCGTCACCATGATCAGAAATGCATCAGGAGTGTGGTATGTCGATAGGCCAGGAGAGGCTGTAGGGACCTAGGGGTGAAAAACAGAACAAGAGTCCATTGAATGTGTGTGTCACACACTCATCACACAGTACTTGTCATCAAGTTCAAGCAATGTACACACATCTCACAGAGCAACAGGGCACAATGCCACAGCCACTGTCAGTGGCATACTACCCTGGACATGGACCATTGCCACACAGCACTCAGTGAACAATAGGCCGCCGTGACAATGCACACATACACCTACACAACTACAGCAACATCAGCCGACGTACATGGTCACTCACCGTCAAGTGAAGTAGCGGGCGATGAGCTGCTGACGCTCATTCACTGCTTCCTCCTCTCCACTGTCCTCGTCACTGGACACGGCCTGGTCTGCAGGCAGGGGCCCTGGCTGATCACCGCCATCCACTATTAGGGGATCTGCCTGCGAATAGCGAGATTGTGCAGCATGCAGCATGCCACAACTATCTGGCACACCTTCTGTGGGGAGTATGCCAGTGCACCCCCGGTGCGGTCCAGGCATCTGAATCTGGACTTCAGGAGTCCAAAAGTCCGCTCTACCACACGTCTGGTCCTCCCATGTGCCTCATTGTATCTGACATCAGCTGGTGTCCTGGCATTACGTAGAGGGCTCAGCAGCCAAGGCCCGTTAGGATATGCAGAGTCACCTGGGTGTGAGAAACACAGAGAATCGTTGCAATTCCAACAGGATACAAGACAGCATGTCACACCCAGCACGCTACACGAGTATGCATACTCACCAATAATCCATGCACGGTCCGGTTGAAGATTGGACATCATTCGTGGGAGGATGCTGTGGCGCATGATGTGCGAGTCATGGGTGGAACCGGGAAACTTCGCACACATGTGTGTGATGATCATGTCCGCCAGGCACACCACTTGCACATTCAGGGAGTGGAAATGTTTCCGGTTCCTATAGATGTGCTCCATGACCTGTGGTGCAACAAGGCCAACATGGGTGCAATGAATTGCACCAACAACGTGGGGGATGCGTCCAAGGGCATAGAAAGCACCCTTCACTGCCGCCAAATCACGAGCCCTGGGGAATAGGATGTAGCGGTTCCTGTACAGCATCATAGCTGACAGGACATCCCGTAGCACCATGCTGAACATGGGTTGGGACATTCCACCTCCACTGCCTACCGTGTGTTGGAAAGATCCGGAAGCGAAAAAATGCAGTGCAGCCATCACCTTAGCCGTGGGGGTGAATGCTGTTGGATACACCCTGCGAGGACGAAGGTGGGGTTCCAACATGGCACATAGGTGATGCAGGGTGGGTCAGTCCAGCCGGAATTTACGAATGACCTCCACATCCTCCATGTCTGACAGCAATTGGTAGGGGCGATGTATGCTTGGTCTCCTCCTAGGACAGATGGAAGTGGACACATGTCAATGCAACACACCACATGGCACTTTCACATACACATAACTAAAATTACTGACAAAGCAATAGAATCACAGAACAGCTGACAAGTAGGGACAGATCAGCTACAATAATCTTACACAGGTCCCATTACCAATAGCAATGGCTACTGACACAAACCATTGCTATGAGCATGCACATGGGGATTTAGGCCCTAATAGCTTGAAAGGCATCATGATGGTTTCAGACTGCATAGGTGGGAAGCGACAACACCACGGCAATATACCTAGCTGCTGTGCCAGACACAGCTTCCGAGGCTGGGTGAGTATGGCACACACCAACAACACAATGTACACAGGCTGAGCGGCCAAAACAAGTGGGTCCTGTTGCACAATGGGATATGAGACAGTCAATGTTGTCCCTAGTTCACCCAATGTACAGCACTGTACGTATCACACCTCCAACACACATTGACAGGTGTACACATTGACAACTCCATGACAACACAGCTGTGTGAATGCAAACACACATCACAAGTGACACGTAACGTTGCACGTGCCAAGTGGGAGATGTACATTGAGAAATATGGCATGTGTGTGCATATGCACATCCCATGCTCCCATGCTAATGTGTACATGATGATGTGCCAACAGACATGTGGAGGCTGAGCACTGGCCGTCAATGCCTATGCACACAGCATGAAGTGGCCCTGTCCAGTGTGGACATGCTCCCACACACAAATCATGGCAACACCTGCAAATGCATGGTGCACATTCAACTGTGGATTCCACATGGCACCAGCGGACTGTACCCGCCATGTACCAGGCCCTTGAGGCCAACTCCAATGGCCCTCGCGACTGCATCCTGCGTGTTCGACGATAGAGGTAAGCGTACCGGGACAGCTCGGTGCAGGCCATTGTGTGCATTTGAAGTAGGCAGACATGGTACACCAATTGCAGCAGCTTGGACCCACTGGAACAGCCCCAGGGGGCTATATGAGTGTGGGAGGGAGACCGGCATTACCACAGCTTCCAGGGACTGCTGCCTGGCATCCCTCAACAACACCTGCCACTGCTGCCACATGTCCACCTACATGTCAACGACTCTGAAGATATGTCCAGGTCCACTCACCAGCGAGGAGCTGGAGATCATGGATTCCGAGCTCCACGCACACTGCCCAAGGCTATTTATAGCAAAAGTTGTGTGTGTAAGACAACTACAGAGTGTGTGGGAGTGCATGTGGGGGACACACATGTCGTTGATCTGCAGCACTATGATTCTGAGCCTGTGGGGTTCCAACATGCACTGCTTACCATGCTAACTACAGGTGTAAGGGGTATGTAGGCTCTCTAGCGCTTTCCCATGCATGTCCCTCACGAGTGGTGGTACATGGCATTTCCATGTCACACATCCAGTCACGCAGCCACTTGGCAATGCAGGACTCAGGGCAGTCATTGCTTGTGTGAATGGCTGGCTGGTTCCCTACTGGCCTTCTCAGTCGCAGCAGACCTGGGCTGCACATTGACCGCACAATCCTAGAAGGAGACAACACTGACTGTACAGTGGGTTACATGTGTCTTTTGTTCAGGACTCTCCTGAAATGCGCAAACTCAGCCCTGTCGATTGGACACACCATGCCTTGTGATAGGGATGTGTGTGCGAGATAGTGGCACTGAATGTGACCTCCATTGCGGGGTGAGCCATTCACAGGGCGAGTACGTTGAGGGCTGCGCAGTGTTGGACACAGTGAGTCCACCCACAAAGATGTGTTGCCTTGTGATCTATGTGTTGGTCCACCTGACAATGGACAGTAGATGTGGGCAGACTACACATTGCTCAATGTGCTTGCAACCTGCATGTGAATGAGATGGACAGGTACTGTGTACACACTCCCAGCAGCATGCATTCACGTGTGGTGTACACATGCTGTTAGGCCATGTCTGATTACTTCCTGGCTCTGTTGCACGTCTCTGAGTATTTGGGCTGGGTCAGCAGCATGCCACTGTGATTGGTGGATGAGGGTGATGTTGAGAAGTGTATGAGTGATATTCCAAGGCTCCTGTGTACCATCCCTGCAGTTTGAAGTCTTCCAGCCCAAGGGCTTGTGATGAGCCATTGTATCCAAGTTGATGCCTCTGTGTATGTGTGACCGACAGTGCAGCCAATTCCACAAAGGGTGTGACGTCATCTGCCGGATGAGCTACTACGTGGCGATAACGAATCGGGGGATGCCCCCTCGTATTGTCAGGTCAGCACGGCGCTGCATTTCACCAGTAATGGTCTGCATCTTGACAGTCACACAGCCTGTGCCGGATGCATGTTTGTAGGGGCATCAGCAGCAAGCAAGTGTACAGTATTGTGGGATGGTGTCTTTTGCTGTGAGAGGCAGCATGTGTCCACAGCCTACCCATAATCTGGGTAATGTGATGTTTGTTGTGTGATGCAGTGGGTTGTAAGTGTACTCTGTGCTGTGTGCATCTGACATGCATTTTCTATTCCTGAGGCTCAAGATGTAATTTGAGCACTCTGCAATCTCAATGCACTCAGAGTCGTAGCCCTCAGGAACAACCTGTAGTAGGCTGGAGTGGCAATTCACATGTATGTTTGAGGCACTGTGCCTACTCTGATTTCGTTCTGTCATATGTGTGCGATGCCTCACCTCATATCTCTGGTACTTACACATCCGCCACACTGTGCAACAGCAGTTGTGCTCGTGTGAACGACAGGTGGATGGCATGGGCTCATGGCCATTGTGGCCTGTCATGTTGCAGTCTGTGTGAGTGGTTTCCCATTCTGCTCCATGCAGGTATGTCTTTGGCCTAATTACGTAGTGGTCATCCTTGCCACCATCAGGACAGTGGGTGTGCACACCGCGATTTGTGGCTATGGTCGCAGGGTCACACAGGCCGGGTGTAGTGCTATGTGCACAACACATGTGCCACTTATTAGCGGCTTCATTTACTGTACGCCAGCCATTACGTGTTGATTGTGGTGGCTGTATGCAATTGCACAGGTATCGTGCAACATGTGGATTTGGGGATGTTCTGTGCTGCTTCCCTTGCACATGTCTGTTTAATTGATGCCAGATGAGTGAGGCCAACTCGCTCTCTCTCATGTGGCATCTCCCGTGGGTGCTGAGGGACAGGAGACGGTCAACAGTGGTGTGGCATCGGATGTAGCAGCTGCACAGGTGCTGAGTGAGACAGATGTGACCAGCGCCTCGGAGGGGCCAGACGTGTGCTGGATGAATCACAGGCCGAGACGGCAATTTCTGAGTCATCTGAGGACAGAGGTGATGCATCCATGTTTGCTAACACAGGGGACGTGGACTCTGGCACCTCTTCAGCCTCGCGGATGCCAATGCCCGCCCTCCCATCTACTTCCACTGGTGCAACACGTGTCAGCACAGGGATGAAGGGTAGAGTCTCCTTCACACCAGGCACAGCTGCCCCTGCACATGTGACCCATGCTGCCCTCAGTGCTGGGTCTGTTGAGCTTATGCGCCATCTCTGCGTGGGGCAAACAGCTCTCCTCAATAACGTCATTGCCCATGACATCACTTTGCCGCAGGTGACATAGTTCATGGAGGGCCCACATGTACGCGTGGGTGGGCTACACCAGACTGTCCAATGGTTGTCCCCCCAGTCAAGGTGGGCCTTCAACTGGGCCAATCTCAGGCTGACATTCCTGACCCTTTCTCCACCCCCCTGGGCAGTGGCACATCTGACAACAGCAGGGCACGAGTCCTAAAATAAGAAGTGGGGGGATGCTGACGTCACGACAGGAAGTGACATCATGGAAGGTGGCTTGCACCGTCAGACTCATTGCCTCCCATCGCTCACCCCTTATATGCGATTGCATCGGAGAAGCCAGCGCGTGCACAAGCAGCTCCGATCTCGCCCCAGAGAGGCCAAAGAGTGAATGTGTGGGTCCATTTGCCCCAGTTATCTGTCTCGCTGTAAAATCAGTGGGGGGATGCCGTCCACCCGTGTGGTACCCCGACTCGAGACCTGGACAACAGTGACAATGCATGACAGCCTCCGGTGTCCGGATACACCACATGCAACACACAGAGGCTGTGGCTGCCCTAGCGGGCCAGGACGCAAACACAATCCCAGACGAAAGGTAGACCCACCCCGGCGCGCATAGTCATTACAACCGCTGCCATTGACAAGGGACCCATGTGGTGAGACATAGGGTGACGGGCCTCCGAGCCATCCCACGCCAACGAGTGTCATGCAACTCACATATATCGCAAAGCCAATAGGACACTTTGCATGCACACAAGGTCTCGAGTCGGGGTACCACGCGGGTGGACGGCGTCCTACCACTGATTTTACCGCGAGCCTGATAACTGTAGCAAATGGACCCACACATTCACTCTTTGGCCTCTCTGGGGCGAGATCGGAGCTGCTTGTGCACGTGCTGGCTTCTCTGTTGCAATCGCATGTAAGGGGTGGGCAAAGGGAGGCAATATGTCTGATGGTGCAAGCCACCTTTCGTGACGTCACTTCCTGTCGTGACGTCTGCGTCCCCCACTACATATTTAGGACTTGTGCCCTGCTGCACACTGAGAATGTGTTGCCTGCGAGATGTGACCAGGAGAAGGGCGCCATGACCTCCCACCCACCAAGCTCCACTGCCATCCCGTGCCCTGGGTAGCCTGTGCAGGCAGACAATGTAGGGGGTACACCTGGTGGACAGGGGATGTGAGTGCCTTGGCAAGGGCCTGGCAGACGCACAGCAGAATCCAGCATGTCCCCAGAGGGAGGGCTAACGTCTACACCTGATGCAGCATTGATCGTGTGCCCGCCTGTTGTGCCCACACGAGTTCACATTCATCCTCAGACAGGTGGGCTTTCCAAATACCCAACACAGTGGAAATCTAGCCCTCCGGAATCCTCCCCACACAGTCTGTTTCAACAATGCATGTGTGCACCTACCCGTGCCACCCACCCACCTGGGCCAAGCGGAACTCCCGCTTCACATGCCACATGTGTGTCTTCCACAGTTGTGCTTCTCTCTCAGGGGCGGACCTCCAACTGTCCCGTAGCACACAGACAGCACTGAGTCGAACTGGCATCCTGTTTGAATGGTAGGCACACTCACACATCTACCTGTGACACAGTGGTGGCTGTGATGGCTATTGTGACTGCCATGGCAGTGTTGGTGGCCATGTCAGGGTACACTCACACACATTGCATACGCAGCTTTTCATGTCACTACTCTGCACATCGGACTGGACACTGTGCCTGGTGTTGATCAATTTTGCTGCATGTCTATGTAATCTGTGACTGGATGCTGTTGTTCCTGTAGTCGGTTGTGTCTGTGTAGTTGCTTATTGCAGTTGTTGCTGTGTGTGCATGGTTAAGTGAGGCACATGCCGTGTATGGTACCTCAACAATTGCAATGTCTGGTCTCAGATTCCAATGTGTTGTACACGTGGCAGGGACTTCACTTCTTTCAGACTCTGCTACTTGTGTGTGTGATGAATAAGTATTTTTGTGACACGGATTGTCTTCATGTATTTGGTGGTATTTCAGGGAGAATGTATCCGTGTCATGTTTGCGTGCAAGCAAAGCACAGGGTGTGAGTCTAGCCACAGGATGACAGGTAGCATGTGCAGAGTATGCGGGTATGTGTGAGCTTACTTGCTGTGTGGCCAGCAGTGTAGGTGTATGTTAGTCTTGTGATGAACATTGGGCCTGGGCACATGGTTTACTTTCAATGTGTGTATTTGGGAGGTGTAGGTGTGTGTGTGGTGTGAGTGGTGTGACTTTGGGGTAGTGTTGGTGTGTGTGTGTGTGGTGCGCTCTGGCAATGTCGACTACACACATGTTACCCAGGCCCATGGTGGATGTTTGTATCCGTGTTCAGGTCTGCGAATGTGTTCACATGTGTGTGTTGTATGTTGCACAGTGTGCAGTGTGTGGGTGTGTCCTTGCAGTTCAGGATGACTCCTACTTGATATGTTTGGGACATAGTGTGTCTGCAGGGTGTGTGACTGTCAAGATTGTGCCTTGTTCAATTGAGCATGTATGTGAATTTCTGCAGTTCTTACTCACTGTGCAGTCCTGCCCACCCACACTGATATTGTGTGTGTGTTTTGTCATGCATTGCTGTAGCATGCTTTTGCGTGGCTCCTACTTTTGCTTGATGAGTGTGATGTCAGACTGTGAAGGTAATTATACACATATGTAGGACTGTGCTTTGTAGTGCCCAGGCCGTCAGTGTTAATGTGATGATCTGTTGGGCCACGTCAGAGTCTGACAAGTCCAGGCCCACAAGCTGTAGTATTTCACTAGGTCCACTGTTGCGGCAACTCATATGCATTGACATCCAATGACACTAGACTACATGGTCATCTCACAACTCTCGTGTACTTCACACACTCTCATCCTCTCTCGTTCGTACTTGTCTTCGTAAAATAATTCTACCGAGTCACATATTTGCTTCAAGGCATGTATTTGGACTTACTTCCTCTGTGATGCAGTATAGTGGACACTACTGGCAGCAAAATGCATGTGGAGGATATACTTAGCATGATTACACATACAAAAGGGGGTACGGGTAGATGTGATTAGTTGTTGACTGTGGAATGAAGGCTTCAGAGTTACAACTGCCTTGCCCTTGCTATGCTAAAGTACATTTGCTAATTACTGAGGAGCTGTAGACTTTGACACAGATAGTATTCATTTTGCCTACCAGACAGCTTGACATCATAGGCACAGTACATCTCAGTTCCATGGTACAGGTTTACTACAATAGTAACTCCGACACACCTGCGTCAGAGGTGACATCAGAGCATGAGCCTACATGCATGCAGCAGCGTCTCACTAGTTGTTGCAATGTGGTGGCTACTGAACATGACACAATAACTAGGGCCATGTTGTAGGGGGTTGCATTTGTTGTCCATGCAAAAGTCCGGGCACGGAAGTACAGACGATGGTGAGGTGACAGATCTCATGTAATACAGCAGACAGATAAGTGTGCACTGACAGGTGCATGTGTTCAGGTGCGCAGAATACATATTATGGCATAGTTGTTCATGCAGTATTGGCCATGTGGTTACTGTACACAAGTCCCATACCTCTGCCTCCCCCTGTTCATGCAGAGACACAGGATATGGTGAGGAACAGAGTGCATGTCCCAAAAATGTCCGATGTCATGGAAGTGGAGTTGATGGTGAGGTGTTTGTTGCAGATTGTATGGTATAGTTGTTGTACAGCTAACTGCCCACTCCGTGCGAAAGCCAAGCATAGGAACGGTGTTGAACAGCATTGTTCAATTGGGGGTATTGAGTCGGGGACCGATGAATTGACAAGTTGTCAGGTATGCAATACCTTCCAGCAGGGCATCCATGGCATTGGTGGTAAACATGGATGCCATCCAATGAAGCGGATGGTGGCTAGCAACGTGTTCATCGTAAGTTGTCCCTTGTAGAAGCCTGATGGGACATGTTGGATGACACTCGATGAAACTGTGATCCAGAATACGTTGTGTGGAAGCACACTGGTCCCATTGCAGTGTGTGTCCGATTGCATGCCCCCATTCACTGAACAGATCCTGTCGTGGGCGTCCAGGGGTGCAAACAAGTGTACCAAGTCCGCCTTTGGACATGCCGGGTTGGAGAGACATAAATCCACAGGACAGTGGAACGGACACCTCCGACAGTAGAAAACGGGGATGACGCAGCTGAACATTGCAATGCGGTAAGTTACTCGGTAACTTATGTTCAGCATAGCCAGATTTTCACAGCCCACTATCTGTAGCAAGCTCTCAATGTACAGCTGCATCTGTCCGGCGTAGTTGGGAAGCAGTGGTGCAACAGCCATTTTGCTACAGGGTGATGTGATGGCGTGCTCCGGCTGCCTGTGCAGTCAGCAGAGTGCAACCTCCGACGATGCTGGGAATTCTGGAATGGTTGTACGGAGGCAGGACTTGGGTTATAGCTTGTGCGGAGGACACAGGCCCTCATCCCACATGCTTCAATGAATGGTCAAGGCCAGTGGTGTCTGACTCCTTCCAGATTACTTGCATTTGACCCACATGGAGGAGTGGTATAATTTTTTGGGGTGTTATTAACTTTCTTTCATGTTGGGCGCTATCTGCCAGTGGACGGTTTACTCTGCATGGCTCTGTTTGGCTTCTTGTTGGTACAATGGCTCCATTCTCCTACATAAATTGTTGCAAGGTGATTTCAGAGTAGGAATGGAAGGCCATTCAGTGCTATCTGCTCTCCCGTGTGTGCGCGGGACACTGCGTTTCCGCTATACATTGAGGCTTCTGTGTGGGTGTAGTAATTGGAAACACCTGTTCTCAGGCAGCAGGGTTTTTCAATTTTGTACATTGCATGGCTTGATATTGCGAGCAGGATGGTATAGGTATTTTTGGATGAGACTGGCGTGCCTTTTGCGGACGAGGTCCATATTCTGCGCTGTTATGTAGCAGCCGCTGTGTGCTTCGCCATGTTTTGCACACAGGGGTGTGTCCTATTTTGCCATCACATTACTCCCCTGTTCGGGACACTTGTGTGACATCAGGTTGACAACTGTGAGTTGGCGGTTGGGGAAATGACTGATGCAGGAAGGCCACGTGACATGTGCCTTCAGGGTGGGGCTGGTGTGTGGGGTGTGCAGCTTGTGACCCTGTGGTGTTTGTGTGCAGCCCATGCATGGTGCTGTCGTTGGCCTCTGCATTGTGCGCATGTGTACCTGCGTCATCGCCGCTGCGGTGCCGTGACGGGGACGTCACTTCCTGGTCCCGGGTAGTGGGTGCCCAGGATGTTGCGAGTTGTTTTTTTTTTACAGGTGGGACATGTGTGGGTATAGTGGTGGATGTGTCCTGTCCACACAGGGGTGTCTGGGGGGCCATGTACAGTTTTCCCGCCCTTGCACTGTGTGCAGTGTTTGCGTACCCTTGTTGTGTGTCTGCCTACCTGCATCGTTGTGGCGCGTTCAATCCTAGGTGGTGCATCAGGTAGAGCATGGGGATGGCCTGGAGTGCAGGATTCATCTCTGGGTGGGCCGCCTTTTTAGTCTCCGTACTGAACAGTCGGGTTTCCGCCTTGGTATCTCGTGCGGTGTCTCTTGGCCGGTGGGGCTGTTTGGTTGTGGCATCGTAATTTGTACGCCGGGCGGTACGTCATTTCGTCGGACGGTGTGTCTCCATTGGCTCGTGCCGCTACGTAGATGGGCACACTTTGATGGTGGGCGGCGCCGCAGGCTTACGGGCGGTGTTTGCCTGACTTTTCACATCCTAATTTTGCGGGCGTGTGGGCCGTTGCTGGCGGACGGTAACTACCGGTTTTTGCCTCCGACAGCACGGCGGTTGTGCTTCCGCCCGACATCGTAATGGACCCCTTAGTTTTTGAGATATCACAGGTAAGTTGAAAAACTGGTATAGAAGGGTGTTGTTTGTTTGAATAGGGGCATGCACCTGGATTTATTTGTACTTTTATTTGATTTTTAAAATTTATTGTGGTGAATAGTCTGCAGTTTTAGTCGAGGTCTAGTTTTTTTTGCATTTGATTTTTCTTCTTTTCTGAAGGAAAAATGTTGCACAGTTTACTATATTTTCTTCCCGTTTTTCGATAAATTTGCAATATTGATTTAATTCACTTTGTGGCCTAGTCTGCCAATGGGCCTTCCAGCCAGTAGGCCCTGTACTATTTATGGGTGCATGAAACAACTGTTTCTGTGGTGTATGTTGAATTGAAACATCATTTAGGCCATGAATGACATTGGATTAGCATACAATTAATTTTTTTTTGGAGCATTTCACATTTTTGTTTTCCTGCAAACTGTGTTTAGGTGGGGTAATGATTTTGGAAGATGTGTGTTGTTATGAACATTTTTAGCCCTGTTAATCTTTGTTTTTGGCATTGCTGAATTAATGATGTGTTCTCTGTGTTACCATATCTTTGAGAGAGGCATAGTACTGCCTCAAACCGATCGCACTGCGAAATTGTGCCTCAGTGGCAGAACATCTCTAAAATCCAATTTATACTCCGTTTTCATTCATGTACTCCATTTTTTCTCCTTGTAATGCTTTCATACACACACGGGTGTTTTGCCATTTCTCTAGTTTTCTACTGCTGAAACTGTGTCCATCCGGACCTCTTGTTGAAGCATGACAGATGCAAAAGTTCGTTCAAAGCAGCTTTTATTATGAGACCCAATGCATTTCGGGCTTTAGGCGCCCTTCGTCAGGGGACACTGTAAATGAACGATAAAACAACTGACCATTAGCCTATAAATCTTTCTTGCATATCTTACATCTATGACTTGCATCGTTAATCAAAAACTTCCAAAAATACTTTATTACGTTTCAACCTGTCCTTATTCCCTGCACTAAACCCATTCAAGAGCAGTGTAAATATCACCCCTCCTTTCTGCTGCTGACTCCCACAGCCTTCATTAAACACGCAACCCCATGTATACACAGCTATCCATCCCACTCGATAAATTCAACGCGCTAACTTGAAACCCTTCGTTCTTTCCTCTCAACATGCCTTTGCCTCCTCCCACATCATTAACTTCTGCGTGGCTTAACACAACGGTGCTCCTGTCTTAGCCTGCACTTTTAAACCTTTGCCCTGATTTACTTGCGCTCTGCCGTGCCTCTCACCTTTAAACTGGACACCCACTCCACTTTTACTCCTCTAGCAAAGGGCACACAACAGAAATTCAACATACCTGCTTTGAACCTGCTAGTTGGACCTACATCATCTCGTTTAAAAAATGTTGAATCTCCCCTTAGTTCCACCCTTATTTAAATACCTCCTCCCTCGGTGAATACATCCTGATTGGCCCGCTGATTGTAATTTACCCGCCATGAAAACCGATTGCACAATAAAATGGGATTAAACTACACTGCCCATAATGCACAGCGCCTCTCTAGACAAAACATGAAACAAATATTTCGAACTCCACCTTAATCGTATCAAAAACGGATACTGTCATGATGTAAATCTTAACCAAAACTCATTATAAAAATAAGAATAAAGTCACTTATTGAAAGTCCATTCAGATTGATTACAAAAATCGCTCCTTTGACGAACCAAGTTCATGTCTCCGTGTGTGTGTTTGCAGACAATATTTTCCAGTTCTGTATTATTATCTTTTTTAACTTAACGGGTGCTACCCCAGGGTAGGGCATCATAATAAATGAACACTATATTTGTTCTCTGTGTTACCAACATGCCTCTTTTGCCTGGAAAGTGTGTTTGTGTATGTGTGTTTTCCATAGGCCACCATTTGCCTTTGTTGTTCATTATGTCATGTGGCCAGGGGCCATTTTGTATAGTCAGCATCCAACCTAGGCCTGCATGTGTTCTTTGTTTTCCAGGCCTCCTGCTTGTTGTGAGTGACCATGTGGCTGGCAACCACATTGTGTAGCCAGCCAGTGTGCTTTCCACATGGGCCTGCATGTCTTTTTTGTTTGTGGCCATGCCTTCTTGCTGGTTGCTGTTGGTGTGACAATGTGGCTGGTGGCCATTTTGTGTAGCCAGCCAGTGTGCTTTTGCCATAGGCCTACATGCTCTCTCTGTTTTTGACCTTACCTCCATGCTAGTTATTGTTGTTCTCAGACCTTGTGGCTGGCAGCCATTTTGTGTAGCCAGCTAGTGTGCTTTCCCCATTGGCCTGCATGTCTTCTTTGTTTGTGGCCATGGCTTCTTGCTGGTTGTTGTGACCATGTGGCTGGCAGGCATTTTGTGTAGCCAGCCAGTATGCTTCTGCCGTAGGCCTGCATGTCTTCTCTGTGACCATGCCTTCTTGCTGGTTGTTCTTGTTCTGACCATGTGGCTGGTGGCTATTTTTTGTAGTCAGCCAGTTTGGCCCTTTGCCGTAGGATTGCATGGATGGTTGACAATGATAGCAGTTTAATAAATTAATATGCTTACGGATATTTATTTTTCAGTTATCTTTAATTTTTTTATTTCAATTTTTTGAAGTTTAGTTGTTTTCATTTAAAAAATGTAGTTTTATTTTTATGATATTTTTTAAATTATCTATTTCTTTTTTAAAAATTGCTTTTTGTAATTTACATTTTTTATTTTTAGTTTTTTTATTTTAATTTTTTTTTAAAATGTAAACTTTAAAAAAAACTTCAAAATGATTTGTATTTTTAAATTACATTATTTAAAAAATAAATTTGATCTAAACATTTTTTTTTAATTTTCCTGACATTTGGCATCAACATTCATCGTCTAAGGAATATTCCATTGTCACTTGCACCTCCCTGGGTGCCACATCCCAACGTGATGCACATAATGCAAAAAGTTACATCTGTATGTTGTTGCTCTTTCTGATCCTTCCTGAATGTACTGCACACAATGAAAGTTTGTTGGTGTGGTTTTACATATGAATAGTTAGACTGTATTATTACTAAGTCACCACACTAAATGATATTGTTTGTTTATACCACTACTTGAACTGCAACAATGTCATGTTTCACTGATTTTTGTCTTGCTTGTTTGCTTTTAGGTGCACAGCAGAAGAGACATCATTCACAGTACTGCCAGACAGAAGCCCTGTGCATGATGTGACACGTGACTGACTACTCACCATGGTCATCTCTTCAGCTTGTTGTAAAGCTAAGTGCTACTGCCAACTGACAGCTTCAAGATGGCCTCAAAGAAAGGTGCTGCCAAGAAAGTGGCTACTGGGGAGCAGAAGCACCAGATTTCCACCACTGGTGTGCCGACTGCAACCTTTTTCACGAAAGTTGTGCCTGCCGCACCGGCCTCCAGCGAGCAAGCTGAGAACAGCACTCCTGCATCAACAGGACTACCCCTCCAACTTAAACCCAGGACCATACCTGTCAGTGAAGCAGCCAGTGCAATCATGTCGACGTCGATGAGTAATGATGTTAAATTGGATTTGTCCCTTTGGCAAAGTAGTACACAATCGTTTCAGGAAACACAGCAAAGTGGACAGCAGCCAGCAATAGTACATTTGTCTGATGTTGGAGCAGAACAGGAGTTGAACCTCCTCTTTTAGAACCATTGGCTCCCAAATATCCAGAAAGGAAAAGTAAAGGTACTACAGCACAATCTTCTGGAAGCACCACTGCTTATGATGATGATAGGGACATGGAGTGGACCTCGACATATACCAGGAGACAACAAGAGAGGCAAGGGAAAAGAAAAGATACAGAAAGACTTAGGGGCATATTACCAAGCCACTATCGCCACCACAACGTCACTTTTTGTACGTTGTGGTGGCAATAGGGTCAGGGCATGAAGCAGCACACATGTAAGTTACAAAATGGCATTTTAGGTTTGTTTATGTACAGGAAGGGACACCTTCCTGTACATAAACAAACCTCCCTGCTCGCAGACACCCTTGCACTCTGGTGCAAGGGTGCCTGCGTTGGCATTAAGTCATGAGACTTAGCACCATCGCAGGGGGAAACACCAGGCTGCACCATATCCTTGGTAATATGGTGCAGCCTTGCGTTTCCGAAGTGGCGATGAGAGGCGTTAAGCCAAGGAGGCTAACGCCTCTCACCGCCACTTCCTAGATAATATGCCCCTTAGACTTATGGAAGGGGATGAAAAGGAGGATGATGAATGACGAAGTAGTCATGGTAGAAGCTGACACTGAGGAATCTGACATTGCTATTCAACCAGCACCGAGGGATGTGGCACAGGTAGCATCGTAATAAGCTCATATAATTGCAAAGCCCCTGCTGAGACCTGCAACAACGCCTGCCTCAGGAAAAGCAGAGAGGCAATTGATGCCCACCTACCTCCAATTCTTCTTAAGGCATTGGCAGTGTTCTGGTAAAAAAGTACTCCTTCCCAGTTTGGGACTTTTTTACAGTTAGCAAAGAGGGGGAGCACATTGCAGTATGCACCATTTGCCACACAAATGTTTGTTGAGGTAAGCCTGGTATACATTATGGTACTGTAGGCCAGATGACCAGTATGAAAAAACACCACACAATCAAGTGGGAGGAGCACCTTAAAAAAATTGCTGAACGTGGTTGTGGTGTTAGGGAGAGCCGGGGAACATCAGCTACAAGTCCAATCGCAGGGGACAGTGATGATGATGATGATGAAGAAGGTGATATCTTCTTCATGCAGAGCAGACCTGTCCCCAGCAGTGTGCAAGCATATTCACCCACCTGAGCGAATTCACAATAGCACAAAAAGACTCAGAGTGAGATTATGGAGACACCACGGCATACAGTGACTGCCCCACCACCATGACTCACATTAAGTCTACCACTAGCATCTACTTCTCTAAAGGCGCCTGTGTCAGTGCCCCAAGAAGAGAAGAAAATCCAGGCTACTATTATGGGCATGTTTAGGCAGGAGGGGCCCTGCGAGCGAAACCATTCAACCGCACATTTGTACAATGGGAAACTGCCAAAATGTTAGCGCTGGACCTCCCCCCTTTTTCCTTTGTGGGAGGAGTGGGATTCTTAGAATTTGTGGCAGCCATCTGCCCAAAATGGAAGGTACCAAGTAGGACCTATTTTGCTAGAGTGGCTGTTCCAGCATTGCACCACGATGTGCTGCAGTTGGTTGGACAAGCTTTGCAGCAAAGTGTTGTTCACACCATCCACCTGACGACAGAAATGTGGACCAGTTGTCAGGTGACTGATTACATGTGCATCACTTCACACTGGATCTCTTTTACAGGGGTAAAGCAAAATATATCTTCAGGTCTTGGCCCTGAAGAAAGATCTCAGAGCGTTCGGCAGCAAGCAACAGTGGCCATGTTCACGATGGAGAAATCACATACAGCTGTAAACATCTTGGAGGAATTTAACAGCAAGGTGTCTGAATGGCTGCGACCCAGAGGTCTTAGAATTGGATTTTTTGCCACAGAGAATGGCAGTAACATAGTCAAGGCCATGTCAGATGGAGGCTATTTCAGGGTCCTAAGTTTGGCCCATTGCATCAACCTGGTGGGGCAAGACTTCCTGAAAAAGGAAGACATAGTCAGCAACATACTGACTGCTTGCAGAAGAATCTGCACCCATTTTAGCCATTCTTTTAAAGCCCAGAAGCAACCATAGATTTTTCAGTGTAATAATAGAGCACAAGTTAAGGCCCTGAAACAGGAGGTGCCAACACGTTGGAACTCCACCTTTTACATGCTGCAAAGTCTGTTTGAACACTGCAAACAGATCAATGACTATGTCATTCAAAGAGGAGGGGATGCGGTTAGGAAAGTTATGACCATGCATACAGACAAATGGGGCCTAGTCAGATACCTGACACAGATGCTACTTCGTTTTGAGGTTTTCACTTGGGAAGTTTGCAAGGAGGACTGTAGGATGGGCCAAGCTATCCCATTGTTGCATCTCCTACAAGACCAGGTAAAGAAGGCATCTGAAAGGTTCGCCCCTGCAGGTGTGAATGAAAACACAGAAGCACATGCCTTGGTTGAGACCTTAATCCTGCACTTGGCTTCTAATATAGGGCTGCAACATGATATAATTGAGTCCAAAGAGTACATATGTGCCACACTACTTGACCACGGTACAACAAAATTCTGCCCACTCTCATTCCTTTTTCTGAAGGGGATGTTTTAAAATAGAAGAGGTGGATTGTAGAGCAAGCGGAAGACTTGGAAGAAGAACAGCTGGAACTTTGAGTCCTACCCCGCAGTTCTGGGGTGCCACCTTCAACTTCCAGAGAGTGCAATCTTATCTCACAGCAGCCAACAACACCATCAACCAGAACACTGGCAACAACAACAAAATAAGGAACGGACCCAACCTCTGCATTGTATTGGTTTCAATTGGCAGGGATCAAGTCCAGTGCAAAGGTGATGGTAATACATGTTGAGCAAGTGGCAGCACCAATGACCATCCCCAGGATGTTCCAGGAGTATCTGGATGATCCAAAAGAGGTCTATGTGGATCAGAATCCATTGATGTATTGGTATGGGAAGATGGGCCAATGGCAAGAGCTCAGCAGGCTGGCAATAAAGTGGCTTATCCTGTGCCCAGTGTGTCTGCTGAACGTGTGTTCAGTGCAGCTGGTGCGGTTGTCACAGTGAGAAGGACCCGTCTCTCGCCTCAAAATGTGCAGAGATTGACTGTGCTCAAAATGAACCAACATTTTATTCAACATAATTATACAGTTCCTGAAACAGTTGCACAAGAGGAGGAAGAGGATGATTGGTCTGAAATTGAAACAAATGTGTTAGCTGACCAACTTCTGGGTCAACCAACTGAGTTTGACGACGAACTCTAGTTCCCGGACTAAGTATGCCAGTGCCCCCATAGAACTTTTAAATGTTTTCTCATTGAACTTAGTTCTTTCTTTGCAAAAAAAATAATAAATTAGCTAGAGGAACATTATAATTTGTGTGTCAGATATATGCTGTCCCACGTTTTTTATTAATTATGTAAATATTGCCGGATTGCACTTGGACCGGTGTGCATTTAAGAATCCTCCACAATTCCTTCATGACATTGTGGACAATGCCTGTGCCCCTCGCATGCCTATTGCCTAATGCCTATTCCTTTTTGTATCTCTTAGCACTAGAAGGGCTCCCCCATAAAATTATTTATTACAAGACTGCCTGCCAATTCGAATGTGATGCCTGCATCAAAGTTGATTGAATACCTATCTGAACTACCCATGCTTCGATTGGATGAGGTATCTTCAGCTATTCCAACGGTGAGTGACTGATTGCGTGAGTGATGATTTAAGTTGATTGATGATTCATGTGGTGGCCGACTACTGAGGGAGGGTATGTGTTGCACTGTAATGTGGGAAATTTCTTGAGACGATTATTGATTTGCATTGTTTGGGGCTTGAGTGATGGGCGTTCATTTTTTTCTCCTGTAGGTGATGATCAGCCCTTTCACCCTTAGCCAAATTTAATTAATTGCAGGGTGTTCTCCTTTTTCCTGGTTCTACGGAGACCAGAACAGTCACTTTAGTTAACAAACAAAAACTTATGCAAAATACTGCAATTCTATTTCATTCTCTACTTGTTCTTCAACAGCGGTACATTACACTCCATGCCTATCTAGCTCAGGTCATCGTGATTCATGATGATGATGATGCCTGGTCTGGGACGGCGTTACTCGGAGTCAGGACTGGAGGAGTATCATGGAAGAACTCAGGGCGGGAGCTGCAGAACTACCTCATCAATAGCTAGAAGCAAGAAGTTTTTGAGTATACTATCGACTTCAGTTCAAAGGTAAATTAAGATTCTGAGGCCTAGTACTCAGCAGTGTGGAATAGAAAGAGGTGTGTTTGTGAAATGCTGCTCTGTGTATGTGTGTGTTGGACTTGTGGCAAAAGTGATACTATGATTCCCCCTTTTGTTTTTTTTGTGCTGCCTCTGAGTATTCTTGATACACTTCTCGTGAAGCTTACTTTCCTTCTGTCCTTCTCCTTGACTCTAAAATACAGTTTCTCTTTTACAATCCACAGTCCTTCTTCTAGTCTCCTTCATGAACGAAAGACAAAAGCTAGCTGACCTCCACAACACTCATGCTTACCTATCGGACCACTGCACACTGGCCCCAAAGAGTAGACATTCCTGAGGAGAATGCAGACGCACCACCCAATTTTGCAATACGGTATCATTTTTCTTTTAACAATCATATTCACTAAGATAAGTGGGTGGGTGGGTTCACTTCCCAACCTAGAAGACAGAACATTTTGATATATGGTAAATTGGGTCTCGGGGACTGTTTGCAATGCATGTATCTATACTCTGTCATACTCATTCCTTTGTTTCCTTCTAACAACTGATTGATGGCGAATGATGAGCTGCTGCTTGTTGCCAAGATGAATGTTGGCCTTGTGTTGCAGTGTTTGTCTTTGTCAAACCTTTCCTCAAATCCAAAAACCCATCCATTCATCAAACCCCTAACCCTCTCCCCCCCGAGCTGTGTGATTTATTGAGGTGTTGCTTAAATTATACCATCAATGGAGCACACACTTGGTGGGGCGGATGTGGTTAAAGCAAACACCAACTTACTGTAGAATCTTCGAAGCAGTAGCCCACACCAGCCCATTACCAAGCCACACATTAAAAATGATCCATATTTTTTTAGATATAGAATGAAGAACATCAGTCATCAGCATCATCATTCAGACCTTGTGTTGTCTAACCGTATATGCTTAACCCAAGCTTGTCGACTCCAGACTTTGAGTCCATTTTTTATAACTTGAGGATTTCACATATAATTCTTCTAACTCCACATTAGCCAAAACTTACTAGCATTGATATTTTTCCATGTTAGCACAATCAGGCATTCTCATTGTGCCACACACACTAGCCCTAGTGTTGAACTAGGGAAGGGAACTAGAGGCACAGGGCCTAGGGATGAGCCAGCCTCCTATATAGCATTTAAACACAAATGGGGCTGTCCCTAGTTGGGATTCCTACATGTTCCTACAGAGTCTCTAGAGATGCAAGTCCAGTGGGGGCATCTCACAAAAAGTGAAGGACTGGCCTCACACACCACCTGGTGTCATGCTTCATCATAGGCCGTCCTCGCCCTCTAAAAACTCAGTTTGATAGAGGGCGGGCAAACACCTGGAGACAGGGATGCACTTCTAAAACTAAGTGGTGGCCCGTGAATCAGTGAAAGTGTGATCTAAAAACCATTATACTTGTCCCCAGGTAATTTAATTAAGGGGCAAATGTATGGTATTAAAAGAAGTGAACGGTAATATGGGAATTCATTATCCCTTTACCGTAAAAAGTGGTCAACATGTTTCTGCTCTGCGTCCCAGATGGGTACATAGCATTCGTCAGTACCGGGATGAATAATGGGCTCCACCTTTCTACACAATGTGTATAAAGAGTGACCACTCGAAGGACCGGGGGTGAGGATAAATACTGCCCGTGTAGTGCAATGTTAAAAAGTGAGAGTATCTGTAGGAAAATAGGAAACAAAAACACAAACAAACTGGACTTGTAAGTATGGTAAATGCACAATATGCTACACATATAACACCACACATTATGCTGCGCATGGTGGGGTCTAAGTGAAACACGTGTCAGTCATACGTGTTAACACTTCTGAAAAAACACTTATTTTTGCCGCTTACCCAAAGACACTATCCTACTTACTCCATGGGAGGTCGAGGGTGGAAGGGCCTACTGTGACTTTTTCTGAAAAAACACAATACACGGAAATATAGGCTACTTAGATTGTGGCCCATTTCAAAAAGTAAAACATACATACAAACATTCATACACGTGCATGCCTCGTGTTGAGTACATGCACATGGAGCGTACCAATACGCTCTACATTTATCCGTGACACTCATACTCTTACTGTCATTTTCAGCGCTTCCAGCAGTCTCATCTACGGTCGTCCGTTTCACCTCCCCGCCGATAAATGATGGTGTGTGGGGAGCGAGTTTTTATACTCCTGCGCGCTGGCTCTTTCGTCATTAATTAAAAGATAATTGTTGCCGCCTGTGCGGGATCCGGTGTACGGCCGGCAAACTGCCTGGTTGCCTGATCTTGGGCGAAAATTTAGTGGGTGTTCTTTATCAGGTAGCAACGCCCATAGCACTAAAGGACACGTGTGCTAGCCTTGCTACACCGCTCTCCTCCCCGTAGGTGAGAGACGCGTGATGTTTCAGAGTGCGTGTGTGAAAACGCGAGTCCGGGTGTGTATAGCGGCTCGGTTTGTGCGCTTTGTGCGCATGCGCGTAGGTAAAATCAGATCATTTCTAGGCGATAATGATGTCAATTGCCAGGAAAACGACGGATAGTGTGGAATGGTGAGGACCCTTCTGTGTATTTACAGTGAGCCACGTGCAGAGGGTATAAAATGCACCGCTCATATTGCCTCACAATAAGTCACTTCAGGTTTATCAGTCGCCAGATGTTGTGGTCGTGTCTAAACACATGAAGTCATTATTACAACCTAATCGCCTCATATTTTAACGGGAAGGTGCTTAACCATAAGAGGGAACAATTAATTTAAGAGTGGTTGTGTTATGTTGGTATTTGGGGTCAAAAATAATACATATATTTTTTGCAGAGCTAGAACAGTTGGCATGACTCTGTATTACTATGACCAAGGTGAAATCAGATGTTCCACTGGCTATATCAATTCTTGTTTGTTTGTAGAGGGGACACCCCTCTACAACGATTGACTGATGGTAAACAATATATGTTTTGTTAGTTCAGCGGGATAGTTGTAGCCATGGTATTTCGTCATTGAGCCCTGTGTCCCATGAGCGCAACCGGTAAACCCAGCGTTGCTCCCTGACATGTAGTTGATGCTCATGTCTGTTTTCTGTTTCCTCATTACCTCCATGACCACCCATCTGAGGTCTGATTCTGTGTGTTTCTTCTCAAGAAAATGTTCGGTCAATCTGGTGTTAGATTTTTTGCACCGAATTGTGCTGCGGTGTTCATTAATTCGTGTTTTCACCTTCCTTGAAGTCATGTTGACCACTTTTTACGGTAAAGGGATAATGAATTCCCATATCACCGTTCACTTCTTTTAATACCATACATTTGCCCCTTAATTAAATTACTTGGGGACAAGTATAATGGTTTTTAGATCACACTTTCACTGATTCACGGGCCACCACTTAGTTTTAGAAGTGCATCCCTGTCTCCAGGTGTATGCCCGCCCTCTATCAAATGGAGTTTTTAGAGGGCGAGGACGGCCTATGATGAAGCATGACACCAGGTGGTGTGTGAGGCCAGTCCTTCACTTTTTGTGAGATGCCCCCACTGGACTTGCATCTCTAGAGACTCTGTAGGAACCTGTAGGAATCCCAACTAGGGACAGCCCCATTTGTGTTTAAATTCTCATTGTGCCATCACATAGTACTTAGGTGGTGTCAATTCTTTGTAAATCTGTGATAAATATATAACCCATTTACTCAGTCTTTCTACTTCCATTTAGTTGCATACAATGGATAATCAATCAATCAGATCAATCCTACAGTTTGAGCTCACCTGCGTGGAACTGCAAGTGGGACCTCGCTTGTGAAGTTGTGAAGCCTCCCCTGTTATTGATGCATGTATATTCAGGTAAGACAACTAGTAGGGATGTAATTTAACTTAGTAAGTACATTAACTGCTTTTGTTTTTTATCTAGATAGTTCGGAACTTCGAGACAATATAGATTATCATGGCAGCATTCCCCATAATAATCAAGATAGTTAGAGAAGTATAAGCCTAGACTCTATAACTAAGTGCTACACTCTCTCTTAAGTTAGAAGCACATAAACAGGCTGCATAAAAGTACTTGAAGGCAGCAGTGCAAAGTAAAAGTAAGAGAGTAAGATTAGAAAAAATTGTTTCCCCCTGTATTTATTTACAAAGCAACCCACCCTCTCCAACCAAACAACATGCCCACCCCTCTCCCAAACAAAACTGACTCAACCCCAAAACTCAAAATGTCCAAGGAAGTCTCTCCAGTCTCAACTCCCTTCTCAACCTCTCAACCCAGCCCCAACAAACAACAAATCCCTCCCACCAAAACAAAAACTTTAAAAAAGGGCTAAAAGTGGACATTATGGATGGTGGTCCGGGGCTGATCCAGGCTCTGCTCCATCAAGGTGAGCCGGCCCTCTGTGGTATCCAGCTGCTGCAGGATGCATTGCAGCAATGGTCTTTTGCCATTGTGGTAGGGGCTGGCTGCAGTTGGCTGGCAGTGGCGCCGGCGAATGGATGGCCGAGAGGCTGGAAGCTGAGGGGGGCCGGGTGCACTGGGGCCCGGCTGTTGTGCATTTATTTCCTCCTCCTCCTATTCCAGGACCACCAACCGCCGGAATTTTCCAACTGGATATTCTCCAGCCTCTGCTGCCACAAACGGGCTGCTATCTCCTGCCCTGTGGGTGGTCTGGCTGGACCAGCAGGAACAGCTATATTGAAAAAAAACAAAAAAATACAAAGTGTTAGTAATGCTCTGTGCAAACAATTGTGTTAAATTACTGGGTGGCATAGTAGCAGTACATTGCTGGTCCCCTAGGGCCATTGGAATGTATTTGATGTGATTATGATTAGGAGAGTCACAACGCCAATTTCATGTTTTACCCACACATGTTGCCAAAATTAAAAAGCACTGACTGTTTGGCAGAAAAGTATTAACAGGCAGAGAATAACATCACAGGATTAAAAAAACAGTGATTTGATGATTTTGTTTTTCTTCTAAAGGCTTTTCATGTAACTATAAACAGAGTCAGACACTTTGAGTTGAAAAATAAATGACTTCTCATTGATGAGTACTTCATTATGCACTATATGGAGTACAGATTGTGTGTGGTGCTAAAATAATGAAACCACGCTGATTTCTAGCCAGCGCCTCTGTCATTGTGCTACTGTCTGCAGCTGTAGTTGACAATTATATATTTTTAATTCCAATGGTCCTGCTTTTTGCCAAATGCATTTCTCTTTCTATCCTGTCTCCAAAGAGACAGATGAATAATAAATAAGAGACAACATCAGTCACACACCTCATGCATGAAATGCTGATATTCATATATTATCATGTCTGTAGACGTTGATGAAAATGAATCTAATGGACTGCACTACAGATAAAGGAACGGACTACAAAGATTTTATTGAGCACATTCATCACTGTGTATCCCATATGCCAAATTTGACATCAAATCACTTTACTCTGTGGCCTCGCCCGCAACCAAGTTTTTCCTACAAATTCATTTGCTGGGCAGTAACCAAGGAAAGGAAACTTGATTTTCTCTACTGCAGGGGGTAGGGTAGAGGGATTAGACAGGTAGGGTGGAACGTTTTTATGTATAATAGAGAGGCCACTACACTGATCATCGATTCATTATCTTTGGCTTATTCATTCACTGTACAAGTCGAAAGGGAAAAGTCTGAACAAGTGTAAATTAAATCTGTAATGGGAGACCATGAAATATATTCTGGAATCACTTCACATGGGTATCACATTAAATGTAGCACATGCCTAGAATGGATTTTCCAATTTTGTAGGCTGGGATGGAGGAACTAAGGGAAAAATAAAGGAGTGAAGTACTAAGAGGTGACTGAGTGGGCAAAGGGAGAACACATGTGTGTTCAGTTTGCAATGCATTGAAAACATTGTAAATGCTGCATTAACTGAGGCAGACATACATTGCACAGCCAACATTGCAGTCACAAATTTGATTGCCCCATATTGCACTTCGGTTATAGTTGGCAAAAATACCATTGGAGGGGAGGGGGGTGATGAATGATAGGTAGGATGGATCTGGCTCACTTAACAAATACAGCGAGTCAAGGGAGTAGAACAAAGAATAAAAATAAATAAATAACCCACACTTAGGGGCCGATTCCGATCTCGGTCGGAGGCGCACCCAATACCATTCGGTCGGGAAAAAAGCCATGCGAAAGCCTGTTTCCCGACCGAACCGTGCGCGGGTCCGGCCGAGCGAGTACGATGCGAGCTCGCCGACCGACTCGTCCGGGCGACCCGACCGCTCCGACCGACTCGTACCCGGATCGTACCGCTCCGACCGACTCGCTCGGACCCGATTCGCACCGCGCAATGGAGACGTTTTCCGGCCGGGTAAGTACGATGCGCACCTCGACCGCTCCGACCGACTCGCGCCGTCCGACTCGAACTTCGCTGTCGGAGCCGTACTTTGGGAGTCCGTGTCGGACCCCCTGTCGCGCGTACCCGTGCGAGGCGCACACAGGGGGACCCATGGGTCCCCCTACCTGTGCGTGTACGCCGCGAGCGCCTCGCGGCGTACTCGCTGTAGGGAGCGCCCTTGTCCGCCTCGCACCCATTGAGGCAATGGGAGCCCGCGTACGCGTTGTACGACCGGCTCCCATTGAGTTCAATGGGAGTCCGACCGACTCGTGTCCGATAACATACGGACGCATCGTACTCGTTCGGTCGGACTGCACGGGTCCGATTCGGTCGGAAATCTCTCCGGGTCCGGCTCGGTCGGAGAGATTTCCGGCCCGAATCGGAATCGACCCCTTAGAACCCTATTTTTGAATGATAGTTATAACCCTACATAAACCAAGTAAGCAGAGTAGGTGAGCAACAGCATGCTCCTCATGAGAAGAGCTACCTTGCTTATTCATCCAAACAATCCATATATTCATTAATCTTTTCATTCTAATTCACCCATAGTCACCATGATTAAGCTTTACTTTCTTCCATCCAGTCTCTCACCAAAATTTCCAATATATTATCCACCCATTCAATAGAAACCCTTTCTTCAAACAATCCTTTCGCCCATCCACCGTGCACCATTTCACCCACCCACCCTTTCATTCATATACCACTTCCTTTCTTTTAAGTTACCTTCTGTTCTTTCATTTCTCCCTCAAGTCACCAAAGCTCATTATGTGAGATGTTGCTGCATTGCAGATAGAAGAGGCCATAATACTAACTCAACCACCGCTGTGGCTAGTAAAGCTCATTATGTGAGATGTTGCTGCATTGCAAATAAAAGAGGCCATAATACTAACTCAACCACCGCTGTGGCTAGTGAAGCTTGGGGGGTTCATTTCACGATCATTTTTGATGACAACAAGCGACGCCATGGCAATAGCCAGTAATCATAGTAATTGCAAGAAATTAGTTGACTTACCAGGGCCCGTCCCTGCTGCTGCTTCTCCCCCTCCAACTGACCCGTTGCCATCTACTCCTGCAGCAGCACTGGAGCCGGCATCACCGATGTTCTGTGTGGCTAGAATAAAACATTACACATAATTTAGATCCCAGTTAAGCAAACCCAAACACAACTGCAATGCAGCACTGCAGCTCAGTTAGCACGTCAGTATCTTCCAAATGTCACTCTGGGCATTTGGCTGGTTGCTTCACAAAGTTAGACAAGCCAGGCATGGAACAATGGTCAATGAAAGACATATGGTGTTGGTTGGCAAATGCAGTGGGAATGGGACCTCATACTTTTTTTCCAGCCTTGCTGCACAGTCTTGGGAAACTGCTGGTATACCGTAACTATAAATGAATGTATCTGCAGCACACTACATTGGGGGGTTGGGGGTGGTCCATGAAGATGACCATGCTACTGTCTTGTGAACTGAACTGTGTTAAAGCTAGGCATAAGCAGGAAAGGGAAAGCCTTCTCAACAAACATACATGGTGATTTTTATTTAAAATGCTAGCTTACTTGGGCCTGCTATCTGATTCTTCACAATAGAAAGCACCAACATTTCAATATCCCAAGATTCTACCTTAAGAAGTCCACAACAATAATAAAAGGACTTACTGGGATCAGCAGAGCCCTCAGTAGTGGCGCTGTTGGTCGGTGCCGGCTGACCAGCTTGTTCCGGACCCTCTGAATCATCCCTCTTCTTCCCCTTAGGTGCTGATGAAAGAAATTAAGAAGATAAATAAAAATAGATTAGTGATTCTGATAATAATGTCCACAAAATGTTTTCTGAAAACCAAATGCAGTCTCTAAAACAGATCACCTGTAGTACTACTAGTTTCGACTCAAGTCGATCAACTGTCGTTAAATCCATATTCCAAGTCTCCTTAGCATAAACTAGATTTGGAAATAATGTATTGCAGTGAATGCTCTTTGATTCTATCTATTCCCATTTCTCAACACCCTTGATGAGGCAACTCAGTATCCCTTTTTTGCAGTGCATAGATACATACATAACATCACTGTGAATTCAAATAAATAACCTGGAACTGTACGAGCTACATAAACAAAGTCACAGAGAGAATGCGCTACTCAGTGATTCACTATAGCGATAGGAGAACAGTCTGCAATGGCTTCTTAATTAATCAGCCAAAGTGAGCGTCTGATGATGAGTGCAATTAGGTAGTGGCACCTGCCTAGCAAAAACTAGAAACTGGATCACACAATAATATACCAGCGTAATCTAAAAATAACTTATGTCTGTGTGTGAGCAACATGCTATTTGGATTTATTTTTAGCATTGCAGAACACAAACACAACAAATAATTAATACTCACCAAGATCCCCAGAATCTCAACGCCTAGCAGGTCAAGCAGGCCCTGTTCGCTGTCCAGAATGTCCGCCCAATGGTGCTTCAGCTGCTGGGCAGTGTGTCGAACATGGCTGGTGCACCGTACCCACTAGCGTACTATCCCCCAGCACTGCTGAAGCTCCCAAAGGATGTACCCGCTACTGGGCCTGCAGCCTGCAGCCAGCATCGAGGGGAGGTGGCGCTGCACAAAAAAACTAGTGCTGCCACCTCTTCCTCTCCAAAGATCACCCGGGCTGCACACCTGTGCGGTGCCTCTGCCCGCACGGAAGTCGCCCCCTTCCATGGCGCTGGGTGGGAAAACAATAATAAGAAAGAAAAGGAAGGGAAAGAAAAGAAAAGAAAAGAAGAAAGAAATGAGTAAAGAAGGAGAGATAAGCTAAGTCAAAAAGTCACAAAAACAAGAAACAATTTAATCAAAGACTAAAATACACAAACACAAAGACATACACTATTATAAAAAATTAAAATTAGGGTTAGAAAAGTAATAAAGGAGGAGGATTACAAACATTAAGGACAGATTAAAATTTAGGCCCAGCACCATCCCATAGAGCAGAAAACCAAGATGGCCGCACCCATGTGGACCGTGTGGTGCTGTTCACATGCGATTTAGAACGCAAGCACACTTGAGGAATGAGTAGTACTGTTCACAAGCAGTTTTGGAGTGCGCGGACACACTCTGCATTCCCAATGCAACGCGAACGGGTGCTCTGGAAAAATCCACCCGAAAGCGAAACTCAGTATGTCAGGGCTGAGTTTTTCTGTGACTCCGTGGAATACCGCGTAGTAGGACTCCGCGAACTCTGCCCACCCCTAATTGATTTCATTGTGTCTGAGAGTTTCCATTAGATATTTTTTAAAGTTGATACAAAGATATTTTATAAATGTATTTTGCCAATACAGACCTCATTTACCTAATAGCTCTTTACCAATTCCTGTAAGGCCATCACATCAGACTTGCCTTTGCTCAAAGTATGTGCTGCGGCAACAAATGATGAACGGAATGCTGAAAAAAATCAAACATTCTCCCCCAGTCAAGAGAACTGGGTATATCCATCATTCTTTTGCTCACTAAGCCACCCCAGTTTTGACCCAGCCACATGCAAATCTGTCTTGACCCTCCTCCTCATGGGAACAGTCCAGCCCAAACTGCCAAGCTGGGTCCTCCCTGGACCAGACACAATCATCCTGGGACCGGTTTCGGGGTATATCACCCCTCATTAGCTAGGCTAGCTTGAATCCAGTGGCACAGCGAGCAAGGGACCCACGTCTGGGCATACCCAACCACTTAGGGCAAAAGTGCTGCGGCAATAAATGATGGAAAGAATGCTGAATAAATCAAGCATTCTTCCCCAGTCAAGAGATCTGGGTTAAATCCATTGTTCTTTTGCTCACTATGACGCCAGCATATTTGGTAAAGATTAAGGGCCTAATTTAGGTCTTGGTGAGACTCCTGTTGTCCCTCCGTGGCAGCAGTTACAAGTATTCCTTCAAGCTGACGGAGTCCCACCCGCTGTATTTAGATGTGGGCTGGTTGAACTGCCATTTGCATCAACAGACTGTTTACCGTAGTGTAAGCAGCACACCTCTGTCGACGTGGCAGACTCCTCTGCAGGCTAACAGTACTCCATCGCCGTCAGGCCAGCAGGTTTGTACCAAGCCTACTTAGGTTTCCACGTTCTCCTAGCTTCAGATTCCTGTCAGAGTAAGTCTCTGGTGGAGTGGAGACTGGTAAGTACTATTTATTAATGTGTCACTACATATATATATGTTGTGTTTGCTTCCAAAATATATATAGGTAATGTGTTATGCCAAGTTTGTTACATATAGCATAGCACACAAACAACATACACACACTATTGAATATACAACCACAGGCACCACAGCACCACAGCACCACAGCACAACACCCAAGACCACCACAACAAACAAATATTTTTTTAAGTGTCATTACAGGTGTGTTCATTTTACCTTGATAGGTTGCAATATGAGCACCATCGCATTACACATACGAATAAAATTACATGCAAGAGAAATGTAAAAATATACAAGGCCAAAGCAAATGTTAATGCTCAACCTATAGTAAAACAAGTGAAAAAGAAGCTTACTTTAGATACCGGCGACAAAGGAGTTGATTAGCGTCGTGGTCAAGTAGTAGCAGAAAAGGAAGGACCTGGACAATGGGGTACAAGATAGAAACAGAAGTTGAAAACAGAAAAAAGGTATGTTTCTACCTCATTCCCTTTGATTCCGCCAACTCAGGGTTGTAGGTGTTCCCGCCACAGTTTCCTCAACATAAAGGCACATTGTGATTGGCCCGACGGTAATCTTGTCTGGCAGCCGCTTTGACTAAGACGCTGTTGAAGTAGGAGGAAAATTCTGGCAGAGACGGTGGCACTCGGACAGAGTATCATCAATAGATCTGCCAACATCTAAATAGAGCGGGCGCACCGCCAAGTAGGTGAATGGTGAAACTGTCAGAAAAGTGACTGAGGGACCAGATCCACCAAGATCTAAATCAGGCCCTAAGATATCATCAGTGTAAGAGACAGCTTTAACGGAACGTTTTCCAAATGTGATCCCTGTAATGTTTTTATTGTTCCTCATAGCCTGTAAAAGAGGGTCAACTACTCAAAGAAGGAGTGTCGGGGAAAGTGGGCATCCTTATCACACACCCTGTTGTAAGTCAAAATAATCTGATATTGTACCATTTAGTCTAGCCCTGGCTTTAGGATGGGAGTATAAGGCTATGACCATTCTGATAATGTCTGCTCTTAGGTTAAATTTAGTAAGTACTGCTTTTAGGAATGGCCTGGACATTTTCCCATAGACCTTTTCGGCATCCAGAGCTATTGTGACCGTAGGGGACGATAACAGAAAAGCTTTCTGAATGAAGTGACAAAAAAAGTCTTGTGTTATTGCTTGACAATCTGTTTTTAACAAAACCTACTTGGTTGCGGTGAATCAGTTTGGGGATTAGTTTATCTAAGCAAACAGCAAGGCCTTTAGCATAAAATTTGCAATCTATGTTGAACAACAACGTTGGTCTATAATTTTTCGGGAGAGAGCGGTCTTTCCCAGTGTACTAGTTATTTCTCCTTATATAGAAAATGTTTGCTATAAATCCAGAAATGGGGATTCTAATTCAAGCCAGAAAGGTTTATATAAAGAAACTGTATATCGATCAGCGCCAGGGACCTTAGTAGAGTTTAATTATTTTATAACTGCTCAGACTTCTTCTGTTGTAAAAGGAGAGGCTAGTGCAACTCTTTCTTCTTCAGTGATAGTCGGGAAACCTAAGATATCTAGATAGTCTTCACATATCTCAGGGTTAGTTTGCTTATTGTCATCACATAGATCTATATAGAATTTTTGGGAAAATTTCAGCTATCTGATCAGAGATCACCTGCACTTTACCATCTGAGTTTTTAATACTAGTAATTGAAGATTTATTTTGCATCAATTTCAAGTATGAGGCCACTTTCGAATACTTTTTTGTTTTGGATCCGGGCACGTGCTCTTTTACTCAGTATTCTGTTGTATTCATATTTTTTGTTATTTAAATTAGCTAGGATTTAGCTATCATTAATGGATTATCTGTGTTGAATTTCTAGATGTTTAATTGCTTTTTCTAATTTATTTAATAGGTTATTGGTTTGCTTATTCTTAAAAGACATAATACTAACAGGTGATCCCCTGAAATTAGGTTTTAGAGCTTCCCATCAAATTAGAAAAGAAATATCAGTAATTGGGTTGGTATCAAGAATGTGTCGCATGTCAGAATATTTTGGCTCTATGTTCATTGTCATTTATAACCTCATCACTTAGTCTCCATAGATTACATTTAGTAAACAGAGCTTCCAATGTAAGGGAAAGAGTGATATTAGAGTGATCGGAAATGTGCCTAGGTTTTATGCCAGTGGTATAGATGTGTTGTGTGTGAGTACCAGAAATCATTAAGTAATCTATTTTTGAATAGAAGAACTGTGCTGAAGAAACACATGTGAAATCTAACTTTTCAGGGTGTTGTAGTCCCCATGCATCCTTTAAGTTGTACTTCAGACATAAGAATCTTCAGGAATTCGTGGGCTTTAGGGGATCTGTAAGTACATTTTGAGGATCCATCAATGTTACAGGCAATTGGGAGGTTAATGCCTGCTCCAAGTAGAGTCAGTGTGTCATCAGAGATGAAGGATATGTTTGAAGAAAGCTCCTCCCAAAAATCTTGTTGGTCTTCATTTGGCACGTAAAAGGATTTCCCTTTCTTATACATTTCGGAGATTACCTACCTGCCTTCTTTGTCATACCGCTTAGATAGTATAGTAATGTTACATTTCTTAGCAGCAAGGGTTAGGAATCATTATGTTTTACCCATTGCTGGAAAAAAAGGCAACAACACCTATCCACTTGTTTATGAAGGAAGGAGCTTCTTTTCTTCGATTTTGGTCTCTTGAAGTAAAATAATATCCCCTTTTAATTCAAAAAGGTAATCAGAAATGTTGTGTTTTTTGACGGGGTGGGTGAGGCCTTTTGTGTTAAGTGAAAAAACATTTAAATTATTTTTAGTTTGAACCATAACCAAGTGTATTAAACATAATATGAAGGATACATCTATTTGAAAATCTTAATGAAAATTGTGATACTCTAACTAATAGATAGTAATCGCATTACAAGAGAAAGCAGTCAATGTGTAAGAAACACTACAACTTCAACATACGGAAGAATAAAAGTCCCAAAGAGAAAATAAACAAGAAGAAGGAAAGGAGAAAAGAATAGACTAAGAACAAGAGAAAAATATCATCAGCGAGCAATGAGGTTCCAAAAATGGTAAGACACAAAATCCCACAAAAACATTGAAAAAAGATATTAAGATAAGGTATCAAAGTCTCAAACCTCATACCCTCTCCCACCTTCCCCTCTCAATAACAAGAACTGTAGGACAAACAATTTATATAACAGCTTGACACTAATCAGTAAAACTGACATCCAAACAAGCAGTAAATATAGCCAGATTGAACATGGCAGTTCTAGTTATTCAGATGAGAAATGATTATTAAACTCTTTGGGGTAGACAAACAAACTCTTATTAGGAGAAAAAAAATATTCCCTGGCAATACAAGTGATTATAATATTTTTAGGGAAGATACAATACTGATACTGTTTCTTTCAAGGGTTATTGATCATAGGCAAGAGGTGTCTTGTTCCTTATTGAAAAATAATATGGAGTAAATCTTAGCTAATGGATTAAAAAATTGCATTACCAGACAAAAAATTATAGAACATTGAAGTAACACTTCCAATTGTGTTTACTGAGATAGTCAATTCATTTATTTGTCTTTTCTGAGAATGGATTGGATTTAAAGGAAGAAAAGTCCATGTCAGAGTCATCTAGTTCATCCTGGAACATTCTCAGTTATGTATTAGATAGAAAGGTACAAACAAGAAGTGCCATTAAATGAAACGTGGAACGTTGATGGACCTGCAAAAGAAAATTCTAAATTTCTGGCTCTCAGTTGTGATCAGAAAGCTAAAAACACTTTCTTCATGTCCACAGTGGCTTTTGAGTAATCCTGAGATATATAAATTATGTTACCTTTCCATATCAAGTGATTATTTTTCCTCATATAGTTCAGTATTAGTTTCGAATGTTGGAATCTGAGAGGTTTGCATATGATTGGCCTCAGAGATCTCTTATTCGAAAGAGGTCTGCTTGGAACCCTATGTGCCCTTTCTAACTTAAAGCTTTCTAAAAGGGTATACATGTCATTTGAGGTATCCAAGACCCCAGGAATGTGATACTCACATTGAAACCTTGCCCCTCTGAGTCCTGTGGTAGATTAACAATATGTAGATTGGCTCTTTTGTTATGATCCCCCAAATCTGAAATCTCTTTCCAAAATGGAAGAGAGCTGTTTATAAGAGTAGTGATCTGTTTCACATGCGATGATTCACTATCTTCCAGGCTGCTGATTCTATCTCTAGCCGCTGCAATCCTGTTAATGATTTGCATACCTTGTTTTTTTATCATGGTAATGTCTGCTTGCATGGTGTCCGTGTTGGTGTTAGTGGATCTGGCAAGATCATGTACGTTCTCCAGTTTTTTAAGAATCATACCCATGGTGCTTGACAATTCTATTTTGGTCTTGACAGGAGAGTCAGGGATTGGTGGATCCGCCTAAGTCTTTTTCATACCTGTTTTTGTTCATTTCATGCTGCGATTTAGGGTGAATACTTCAAGCAAATATCCCACACTTTATTGTTTATGTGATCTCAGATTAGCATTAACAAAGACAGCCCGGTTAGTCAAAAGGAGAATATGTTGTAGATATTCAACATGTCAAATCGCAAAGGACTATAGAATATATACATGGAACGTGTTTAGGTCAATGTGACTGAACCACCATTTAAGTGTTAATGCAGTTATACAAATGGTAGTACATTTTATAGGATTTTGTAGCCCAAATGAAATTGCAGTAGCCCAAACAAGTTGATATTAAGTAGGTTGGGCTATACTAACAAATGCTGTCCTTCATCTGTTTTTAGGAGTTAAGAAAATGACCAGTTGCTGTGAAGAGTGGTAACAGTGATATTTGCTGAACCAACAGATTGAGGTAAGACTAAGGGGTCGATTCCGATTCGGGCCGGAAATCTCTCCGATTGAGCCGGACCCGGAGAGATTTCCGACCGAATCGGACCCGTGCAGTCCGACCGAACGAGTCCGATGCATTCGTATGCCACCGGACACGAGTCGGTCGGACTCCCATTGAACTCAATGGGAGCCGGTCGTACAACGCGTACGCGGGCTCCCATTGCCTCAATGGGTGCGAGGCGGACAAGGGCGCCCCCTACAGCGAGTGCGCCGCGAGCGCTCCGCGGCGTACACGCACAGGTAGGGGACCCATGGGTCCCCCTGTGTGCGCCCCTCGCACGGGTACGCGTACAGGGGTCCGACACGGACCCCAAAGTGCGGCTCCGACAGCGAGTTCGAGTCGGACGGCGCGAGTCGGTCGGAGCGGTCGAGGTGCGCATCGTACTTACCCGGCCGGAAGCGTCTCCATTGCGCGGTGCGAATCGGGTCCGAGCGGAGTCGGTCGGAGCGGTCACGATCCGGTGCGAGTCGGTCGGAGCGGTCGGGTCGCCCGGACGAGTCGGTCGGCGGAGTCGCATCGTACTCGCTCGGCCGGACCCGCGTACGGTCGGTCGGGAAAAAGGGCTCCGAATCGGATCCGGTAAAGCCGAATCCTATTCGGAGCCCTACCGGCCGAGATCGGAATCGGCCCCTAAGCCTGGGCGTAGTTCGCGAAGTAGCGCTACGCGAAGCTACGCAAAGTGCAGTTCACACTACGCGAGCTACGCGTAGCACTACGCGAACTGCGTAGTGCACTGTTAGCAATGATTGCACAGTGCCGGATGCTTGTCCGCACTGTGCAATCATTGAAGCGGCATCTTGCACAGTGCGAGCTGTCTTTTACTGCCGCTCGAGTAGATTTTACTCGGCGGCAGCTTTCTCAACGCGGACTGGTAGTTTCTCATCGCGGCGGTCGCGAACATACGCGACCACTCGCAATGAGAAACCTGACCTCCCAGCGTTGAGAATCTCGCCCGGAGGTTTATTTTCCACGCTCGCGATCGGCAACTTGATGTTGCTGATCGCGAGCGAGAAAAAGTCTCGCCAGGATGTCATTTGCTTGCTCGCGGTCGCCAACTTGACGTTGAGGACCGCGAGCAAGCAAATGATTCCGCTGCACTACGCTACGCTACGCGTGTTTGCACTGTGCTACGTGCAATTCGCGTTGTGGGAAGTAGCGCAAACTTCGCAAACTACGCGAGCGTAGCGTAGTACTTTGCCCAGGGTTAGGTAAGACATAAATGGTTAAAATGAAAGGTTCCATTT
This sequence comes from Calotriton arnoldi, assembly GCA_963921515.1. Classification (NCBI taxonomy): domain Eukaryota; kingdom Metazoa; phylum Chordata; class Amphibia; order Caudata; family Salamandridae; genus Calotriton; species Calotriton arnoldi. The sequence continues at coordinate 473,261 of CAWUFW010012242.1, forward strand.
TGATAGGAAAGAGTAGCCAAAATCAGCCAAAAGGAAGCCCAACCATAGAGCACAACAAAGCTCATTTAATTTTCCTTTTTGTGACTCAAATTGTGCATAAAACATAATACAATGGCACACTCTCACCAGTGTGCAGGTTTTCAGACACACTCATCTCTTTTGGTCTGGAGAACGGGTCATGTTGCGTTTAATCTTTTTCCGAACATGGTATCAGGTGAAATGAAGAATCAGTGCTGTAACAACAGGAACTGCTTTGAGGTTCCAGAATATAAAGCAGCTTTGGGTATGGTCCTTGCCTGTTCAGTCACTAGTTTCACCCATCTGGGTGTCTCGAAGGGTTGTCAGGTCATCGGAGGCAGTCAACTATCTCCAGCTGGCTTGGAGCTGCCGAGCTAGGTGGCGGTCTTGAGCTGTGACTTGGTCACACCCCCTCCCTAAAAGGGATTTTTAATTGTATTTGAGATCTCATCCTTAATACCAGGTACTTCCAAAGGTAATGGCCAATGCCTTTTAGAAAACCTACAGAACTTGTCACTAAGCACAGTATATTTGGTAACAAATGTCAATTGATTAAACTTCTTATTCCTATCTTGCTGCTTCTTAATCAGAGTATCCTTTCTCATAAACTTTAGAATTCTATTCTCTGCTTTTTCTAAGATTGTTGGATTGTAGTTTTTTCAAAAATCCTTCTTTTAGTGTCCTGTAGACACATATTATATTTCTCCTGCTCACTACAATTGAGTCAGACCCGAATTATCTCCCTATAAGGGATATTGTTAATAGTTGATTTAGGGTGGGCACTTGGTGCTTGTAGAACACTATTACACGCTGTGTTTTTCTAAACATTTTACTATGTACACCATCCTCATGTACATAAAAGTTAAAATCCAAAAGTCAATGTTGGTCTTACAGAAATGCATGGTTAATTTAATATTGAATGGGTTATTATTAAGAAAGTTGTAATATTCATTCAACTGCGTTTCAGACCCAGACCACAGCATTATGATGTCATCAATGTACCTCTCCAGAACAAGATGAAATTCGTCCTAGGGGAGGCACATTGTGCCCAGGCATGTCCTCTCTCATACCAGTCCATAAAGAGGCCCGCATAAGAGGGTGCAAACTTGGAACCCATTTTTGTGCCCCGGAATTGATGGAACCACAGGACTTCATGAAGTAAAATGTTTTTGGAAAGAATGATGTTATTCATTTCTAAGATTATACAATTATGTTCATAACAATTAGCCTGCCTTGTGTTCAAGAAAATTTAACTGTCAAGGACTTCAAACTCTTTTTTTGCTGTAAGTGTATAGACTCATGATATTTAATGTAACAAATGTTATTTCCTCAGAACATACAATAGCATCCAATTTGTTCAACATACCTTTATCATCTTGTATGCATGATGGTAAATTACATGTAGAACTCTAAAGGTGCATAGCCACATATTCTGATAGATGCTCCCATGGGGAGCTAAGAGTGGATATTCTAGGTTTGCCAGGTGAAAAAAGTGCTTCCTTACGGACCTTGGGAAGTATGTAGATGCATGGAAACCTAGGGTTACTAGCACACAAATACTTAAATTGATCATCAGAGATAAGACACCTCTCTCTCTCCAATCTGTAAGTTTCATATTTATGAATGTAGTCAACTCTTTCATGTGATTAGTTGAAATAGGCTCATAGCATGTGCTATTCGCCAATTGTTGGTTAGTTTCAACAATATAACGGTCCCTGTTCATAACAACAACATTTCCACCCTTATCAGTCTTGCAAATGACAATGACCTTATCACCCCTTAACCAATCTAAGGATTGTATATCTGCCCAAGTCAAGTTGAATTTGTTAAGTGGCTGTTTGATGTCTCTATCTTGCAATTTATATAGGTCATCAGTCACTCTTTCCTCAAAAATGCCTATATTATTCGGTTGAATGTTCTGTGGTTAAAATTTAGAACATGGTTGAAATCCACTATCAATATATTGATATTGTTAGATATATCCAGCATGTCTACAATGTTTCAGTACTAATACATGCATCGTTCTTTAGGTAGAGTAACAGTTGCAAATCCTGAACATCAGAAACAGTATACACTGGAGACAGTGATTGAGGGAAAAGTAACACAGGTTTGTGGGCACTTTGGTTAAAGTATTCCTTTAATTCTAATGATCAAACAAATTTATATGAATCAATATGAATATCTACAGATCACCACCTTAAGAGGGACAAAAGCTACGCCCTGCTCTGTTCAATCAGTTTCACATCATCCACTAGTCTGTCAAACAATTTATTAATTTCAAGCTTCTTTGACTCAACATTGCACAGTATGGTATTGGTTGGCATATTCAAGGTTGCAAACTCTTCAAATGAAGGTCCATGTCCATAGCCAAGGCATTGTCCTACAGTGACGTCTAATTCTCTTTGATCAGATTTGTACTGCTGTTTCTTTCACCTTTTTCCCTTTTCCACTTCCTTCCTCGGTCTGGTTTTGCCTTTCCTTTTGGTTGTCTGTTGTCCATGCATAACTATTTCATTTCATCCCAAAAAATCAGATGACAAACCTTAAGCTACTGTGGTAGTCGGGTATGTGTTGCCTGGTGTGTTACTTTCAAGCAAGGTCAGTGGAATGCTACTTACTGAACAAAAGTCAATAATTTCTTTATGAATATAATTTTTGAGTCACATTATCATATATGTGTGAAAAAGTATAAATACGTCCATACATATAATCTCGGTCTTCCCTTTTAATCTTTTTTAGTTTTTGTCTCAAATATACAATTGATGTTCATGTATCACCTTTTATAATATTGCATAATTCTTTTCTGATTCATCCTTAAGATCCATTTTCTCAATCTCTTTCTCTAGTTTCTGAATTTCTAATTTCAATTTGTTGACCTTTAAGTGTACATGTTTAATCGCAATGTGCATCAAAGTAAATGACGCATACTCCAAATCTTCTCCCAATTCTTCATAAGGTCATCATCTAAGTCCCCAAAAGTAGGAAAAATCAGTATCCTTAGGCCCCTGGAGATTTTTTATGCTGCCTATATAATGTTGTAACATCATACTAGCCCACCAGCATGCCAATTTTTGTTTCTTCAAATGTTCTAATATCACAAATTAATCTTCAAGGAACCAACTAGAATTTCTATTGGCACTAGTTGTAGTGGATGGTGAGTGGAAAGAGAAAACGTCCTGTGCAAGCTCTTCCTGTGTGTCATTAAATTTAGACATTTTCAACATGTCAAAGTATGGAGGATGAATTGCTAGGAATGCACATACTTCCCCTTGAATATGCCAAACATTTACAACACAGCTAGTCAAAAAGAAACAGCACATCCATATCTGTCCCCAATTTTGTATGTAAGCAACACTGAACAGTATCAGCTGCTTAAGATACTGCTCAGGCAGATATAAAGGGAAAAATCAATCAGGTAGCACTCAATTGAAATTACAACATCAATCAAATGCAGTGGGTCCAATGTAAGAAAGGAAACCGTCTTGATGTGGTACATCAATCTTCTTTATTTAGTTCCAATTTTAAACCCATGCAGCCAAAGAACTTCATTTAAATGAACTTCTTCAGGGGTGTAATATATATATATATATATATATATATATATATATATATATATATATATATACACACACACAAATATGCATTCATACACACATTTAATAATACCTCTATATTCTGACTTGTCATAATGCATAATTTGTCCTACAATAGACCAAAAAGCAGAACAAATCCTAAACTCCTATAAATATAGAGAATGCTGATCATACATGTGTAAATATATAATAATGTACGCAGGTGTTTGCACCTGAATAAAAGTAAAAAGACACAAGGATTATATTATAGACAACCCTGCTCAAATCGCTAATATCAATTGTCAGTTTAGACTCAACATGATTTGGAATTCATCAAGCACCACATAAGTGGTCGCCATCTTGATCAAATTAGGCCACATCAGATCTCACAAGGGTTAACGATAAGTCACACAAGTCAATGGTAAATCACTTGCATTCCATGCACAATTCAAAATGGAACTATCACGCAATTCGACTTTAGATGGACTATGATAGCAGTTGCCTACACTGTCTTTACTCTTAGACAGTTTTATTTTTGTTACTGGCCCTAAGCGATGACAAATGTATGACTCAACCTTTCTTTAAATGAGATGTTAACATTATGCTAAGAGGGTGTCCATATACTTGGCTCTCAACTCTTAGATTAGTTGTTTTGGTACCAATGGATGGGATGCTTTGTAAATGTAAATGGATTTCTGTCTTCCCCAAGTGGTTGATAGACGTTCCATGTTGAATCGTGTTTGGATTGCTACAGGGACACAACAAGCTCCAGCTTTTCCCCTGCAACTTCTCAGCATAACTGCTTGAGTGCTTTCCTGATCCCCAAGAGGTGTCCCTAAGTTCCTGGTGGACCAGTCGCTGTAATCAGTCTGGACTCATTCTTAGAAGAAAAGGTAAAATTGAGAGGTTTTGGCTCTTCGAATCTGCAAATGGCCCCTTCACCCGAGACTCTGCCGCCCGCGACAACGGGCAACGCAAAACTCTAGTGAAGAGCTTCTCTCCATGTTACAGCGACCACCAGTGACGACTGGACCAACCTGGTCCCTGTATCTGACTCATGCTCTATCACGGTTGGCCTGATCTTGTGACCGTCCCCAGGTGTCACCAGGTGACAACGAGGGGCACTTTGTGCTTTACGACGCTATATCTACTTAAAACTTTAAACATGAATTTCTCTGATTTTATTGATTGGCTTTTTGTCATTCTGGTATCATTTTATTTATTAAAATGTACTCTGTTTTTATAACTTGGTTTGGGGTTTGTCTTGTGTTGGGTTTTCACTTTATCACTGTTTGTGTGTTGCATACATACTTCAGACTTTGCTTTTAAGTTAAGCCTGACTACTTTATGCCAATTTACCAGAGGGTTAAGTACAGATTAATTTACTGACATGTGGTTTACCTTGACAAGGATCTCAGTCGTTGCCTGAGTAGGGCTTTTATCCCCCCCATAGGAGCTGCGCATTTAGACAACATAAAATAAGGGATTGGTGTCTAGACTGATTCTGGACATCCCTAAAGGATATGTTAGCCGTTAGATCAGCTAGCTCACAGTGCCACCATAAGCCCCCTAACCTTACTAAGGAGCGAATAGTTTCTGGTAACTATTGAACATGACAACCGTTGATCCTTTAGGGATCGTGGAAACAGTACAGTACTTTTTGCTCAGTCAATCATGCTCACTTAGCCTCAGAGAGATACACAGAAAAAAACGTTGGGGGCGTTTTCAATAAGCATTTATTGAACCAGCGTCATTCTAGTATAAAACATGTTTGCTGCGACAACCATTAGACAGAAACAAATGCATAAGATTACAAGCACCAATAAGAGTAAAAGGTAGAATTCTACCATGGTGCTAAAACAGTGAATATATGTAGGCATATATATACATGATGGTAATCAAGAGTACTCCTACGATGCAAACCCTACCTAAGTGTACCTAAGTGTACCTAGCATGTATGTGGGGGTAAAGCCAAGAATCCCCTAAGAAAGAGCCAAACCCATTACCTAATGGGAGAGAACGAAGGACACTGTCTTGGTCTCGAGGTGGACATCCCACAAGGGATGTCAGACCACTGCATGCTGGAGTTTTTGCGTGCAGGGACCTCAGTGTCAGTGTGGAAGCTTCTCCTCTGCCTATCTAGTGGTGGTATGGTTCTTTTATACCATAAAGATAGCCTCAGGGTTCCTTACACAATCAATATGTATGTTGTGAGTACATTATATAAATTAGCCTAAATCAATACCTTCAATTATGCAAAGTAGTGTTTTCGCCCTAGGGTGAAGATGACCATGACTTTTATACAGAGAGTGTTAATCCTGTTATGTACGTCATTCGCAGGGACTTTTCTAAGAATCCTCATGCTTAATAAATAAGGCTAGTTTCAAGGAAGCTGATCAACATTTATTCAGCACATTACTGGGTAAAAGGTCAGTGCTAGAACCGTTATGCAGAGCAAGGTAGGGCAAATGTAGGTGAAAGGTCGTGTAGCTACCTAGGCCTAGATTGGGGTTCATTGGGGTACATAACAACCCAATTTCTTACAAATATCATAAAAATATCTCATCTTTATAAATCTTGTAATATCCAAAGTCCTGTAACATTTTTCATATCTGTATTTGGTCAGTCAAGGATCATGGCAGCATGGAGCCTGCTGTTCAAACAGGCAGATGGTTTGAACAGCATGTTCCATACAGTCAGATATGAAAAATGATGCAGGATTTTGGATACTAGAAGATTTACAAAGATGATATATGCTTATGACAATCTTCTGAAAATGTTCTTGTGATTTTCCTGTAATGAAGTCCTAGTGGCAGGTGAAATACATTGGTTGGGCTGATTCAATCATTGTGTGAAGATTTTATAACTAAAATAAGAAAAATGCAGACTAAAATACATTATTTTGAAAACATAAATAGTTATTTGATTTGTATGGATAGGTGAAATGAAGATTGTGAAGGTGATTTGAAACACCACGGACAGTTGAAATTCAGTTTGAATATTCTAGATTTGGACTGCTTCCTTTTATGTTGTATGCAAGTTATTTGCTGCTTAAAAAAACAAATGGACACCACACCAATTTAGAAAAATAAGAAATCGTTATCTAAACCAAACAAGACCAAAACAACAAAAATCCACAATACATATACCACGATATCCTCAAAAATGGGTTATTCACACAAATAAAGCTTGTAGCAACAAATAACTCCCCCTGAAGCTATTATGATGTCATGACAGATAAAAATCCAAAGTACGGCGCTGACCGCGAGGTGTGCGGTGTTGGTCATGGTGTCACACAGACCCCCAAATAACAGTACCTTGGCAAACGATGAAAGCAAAGACGGTGCATGGCGTTGGGGAGGTGAAGCTTCATTGGTGCAGGGAGGCGGCGGTTCCTTGCGACCACAGGGGAGGTGATGCGTTGGTTCCTTACGATCCCAGGGGAGGTGAGACCTTGGTTCCTTACTGTGATGCAGGGGAGGAGAGGCGTTGGTTACTTACTGTTGCGGGGGAGTCGAGGCATCTGTTACTCACTGGTGCCGGGGAGGTGATGTCGTGGTGGCGGCAAGGCATCGGTTCCTTACAATGGTGCGGTATCGATGAATTCAGGAAGTCGCCCACGTCCACTATCGGCTCTGCGATGATGAAGCACTCACGTCGATGAGGTCTGCGCTGCAGTGCGAGTAGGGGCGGTGCGTTGTGACCATCACGAGCGGTGCCCTAGGCTCTTGTGCAGGCAGCGCCTCGGTGACGGCTTCTGAGTCAATCCGTGCGGCATCGGAAGGTGTCGGGCTGCAGTGCAAGTTGGGGCGGTGCGTTGTGCTCTTCACGAGTGCAGGTCGCAGTGTTGCTCACCGGCATCGGTGTTGCAATTGTGTGTCTTTTGCAATTTCTCACTGTGGCAGCTGAAACAGCAGTTCAGGATGCAGGAGGAAAGAGGAAATGAAGCCTTTGTGTCCCTGAGACTTCAGAACAGGAGGCAAGCTCTACACCAAGACCTTGGAGATCTTCTTCAAGCAGGTGACACAGCACACAGCAAACTCTTGGTCCTCTCCTTGGCAGAAACAGCCAGTGCATGCCAACCCCAGACAGCACACAGCAAAGGGGCAATACTTCTCCTTCAGTTTTTCCTGCTCTTCTCCTTGGCAAAGGTTCCTCTTGAGTCAAGAAGTAATCTCAAGATCTGGGGTCTGGGCCCCAATATTTATACAGCATTTTCCTTTGTTCTCTGGGCAGAGAGGCTCTGTGCTCAGTCAAAACAAGTTCCATCCTCTCTGGTCCAGCTTCCCGGCAGGAGGTGGGGACAGCATTGTGGAAGGCAGACCAGGCCCATTTAGGTGCAAGGAAATCTCCTCCCCCTACTCTAAATGCAGCCTAGGTCTATTCAGCCTAGCCCTGACTCATTCAGGAAAGGCAGGACACACCTCAACCCCCAAGTGGATGTCTACAGTGCATGCACATCCCCAGCCCCTGTCACTCCAAAGCCACACAGTCAATCCACAAACCAGCAGAGGCACACAGGATGGCTAAGCACAAAAATACCCACTTTCTAAAAGTGGTATTTTCAAACATACAATATAAAAAATCATCTTTACTAAAAGATGCATTTTTATATTCTGAGTTCAGTCATATTTTGCAATTTCTCACTGTGGCAGCTGAAACAGCAGTTCAGGATGCAGGAGGAAAGAGGAAATGAAGCCTTTGTGTCCCTGAGACTTCAGAACAGGAGGCAAGCTCTACACTAAGACCCTGGAGATCTTCTTCAAGCAGGTGACACAGCACACAGCAAACTCTTGGTCCTCTCCTTGGCAGAAACAGCCAGTGCATGCCAACCCCAGACAGCACACAGCAAAGGGGCAATACTTCTCCTTCAGTTTTTCCTGCTCTTCTCCTTGGCAAAGGTTCCTCTTGAGTCAAGAAGTAATCTAAAGATCTGGGGTCTGGGCCCCAATATTTATACAGCATTTTCCTTTGTTCTCTGGGCAGAGAGGCTCTGTGCTCAGTCAAAACAAGTTCCATCCTCTCTGGTCCAGCTTCCCGGCAGGAGGTGGGGACAGCATTGTGGAAGGCAGACCAGGCCCATTCAGGTGCAAGGAAATCTCCTCCCCCTACTCTAAATGCAGCCTAGGTCTATTCAGCCTAGCCCTGACTCATTCAGGAAAGGCAGGACACACCTCAACCCCCAAGTGGATGTCTACAGTGCATGCACATCCCCAGCCCCTGTCACTCCAAAGCCAAACAGTCAATCCACAAACCAGCAGAGGCACACAGGATGGCTAACCACAAAAATACCCACTTTCTAAAAGTGGTATTTTCAAACATACAATATAAAAAATCATCTTTACTAAAAGATGCATTTTTATATTCTGAGTTCAGTCATACTAAACTCCATCGTTCTATCTGGTCCCAATGGGAAGTTATATTTATAAGATGTTATAAATAAGCTCCCATTCTATCCTATGGGACAGATAGCCTTTCAATAGTGAAAAACGACATACACTGTATTTCACTAGCAGGACATGTCACACACATCAGTACATGTCCTACCTTTCACATACACTACACCCTGCCCACAGTGGTACCTTGTGCTTACCTTAGGGGTGACACATGTAATAAAAGGGAAGGTTAGGGTCTGGCAACTGGGTGCACTTTCCAGGTCACCATGGCAGTAAAGACTGCATGCAGACACTGCAGTGGCAGGTCTGAGACCCATTTGAAAGGCTGCTTGTGTGGGTGGCACAATCAGTGCTGCAGGCCCACTAGCAGCATTTGACTTACAGGCCCTGGGCACACACAGTGCACTGTACTAGGGACTTAGTAGTAAATCAAATTAACCAATCATGGAAATACCAATCCATAATAACAATTTACACAGAGAGCATATGCACTTTAGCACTGATCAGCAGTGGTAAGGTGCCCAGAGTCTTAAAAACAGGGTCAAAAACAGGAGGTCAAAAAGCAAAAAGTCTATGGATAAACCCGCTGGAATAGCCAAGTCTAACAATCGCACAATCAAGTGAATAATAATAGCTTTTCGGAACTTCTCAGTTCAATGCCACAGTCAGAAATAGTATGCCCTAAGCCAGTGGTTCCCAACCTGTGGACTAGGGACCCCTGGGGGACTGCGAAGCCTCCTCAGGGGGTCCGTGAACACTTAGAAAATTAAATAATATTATTAGATTAATAAAATGTATATAAACAAACAAGCTTAATGTACAATTAAATTTTTTTAAATGTATTCTAAATGTGAAGGAGTTTGAAATTGGAGACTAAAAATGTTATAAGTATCCTCAGATTGATTTGTGGAAGCAGAGCAATTTGGAAAAGCTCCAACGTTCATATTAAAATTATTCTTATTTTTTATTTGTGTGTGTTTGCTAATTAAATAAAATGTGTCATAATTTGTGTATTTGTTTGAATGTTTTTTCTGTATTTTTGTGTATTTTTTGTGGTTCAAATCATCAACATTGCTTAGGCTGGGGCCCTCGACCAGCAGTTATGAATCAGTGGGGGGCTCCAGATTCCAATAATGATTTGGGGGTGGGGGTCCCCAGGTTCCAGTAATGATTAATTGGCGTCTCCAGAAGTCAAAAGGTTAAGAACCACTGCCTTAAGTAGTCAACTTTTCTACAGACAAATTTCAATTTCACTAGATTAAGAGTTAACCCATTTTATTGTAATTATTCACAAACTCTGTGCAGATTTAATTTATGTTTTAAGAAAGTCTTTTTGAAACACAAATCTACAAGCAGACTGGTTCAGTGAGGAACTCTTAGGTGCTCATTTAAAATTTGACAGAGGGGGCGAATCACCCGCCAAACTCTTGGCTGCCATGCCCAGTTCAAAGGTGGGGTAACTAAAGTCTTTCAATTGCCGAAGCCTCAATTTGCTCCGCTGGCCACACTGACCGGTCATAGTGATCTTAGCTATTTACAGTCTAGACCCTCATTTAGAGTTTTCAAGGGGGGACGAACAACTTTGATTGTTTATTCTTGTAAGATAAAAAATCTGATTACCTGGCACAACAAACATGGATCCTGTACAACAAACTCTTCAGCCTTCAGATCAAGCATTGGAGCAGTTCTTGCTCTGAATGCTTAGAGATCACTGCAAGGCAGGCAGGTATCAATAAATGTGGCAAGCCGTCCTCCTCCAAGGATGGAAAGGCCATGGCTCCAGCTCTACTGACCTTATAAATGAGGGACATGGATTTCCCTGCCTGGGCCCATCACAAGGGGCATGGATGTGCTAGGCAGTGGAATCAAACTATGACCTCGCTGTACAGGGAGAAATTACTCTGGCACTGTGGGGATTTACTTTTGATGATCAAGACAAAACAACCTGGTGCCCACTCATGAAACTTCTCTGTTTTCAGAGGAGCTGCAGCATGGTGTTTTTTCTGAAGGTAGTGTGATCTAACCCTGGGAGGTGAACTCCGCTCGTGGAATTTGCAGAGTTTTCCGCACTCCGCATTATGCGTAGCTCGCGGAGTTCCGAAAAACTCTGCACCGCATAGTGGAGCGGAGTTTTTTTTCCTCGCTCACGCTCGTCAACATCAAGTTGGTGACCGCAAGCGAGGAAAATCCACCTCCCGGCGAGATTGTTCCTCGTTCGCGATCGTCATCATCAAGTTGGTGAGCGCGAGCATGAAAAATCAACCTCCTGGTGACATTTCTCAAAGGGAGCGGTCGGATTTCTGATTACGAGTGGTCGCGTATACTCGCGACCGCTCGCGTTGAGAAACTGTTTGCTCGCTTTGAGAAAGCTGCCGCTCGAGTAAAAAATCTACTCGAGCGGCAGAAAGGAAGCAGCGCCCACTTGTGCTGTGCATGGTGCCGTTTGCGATGGTTGCACAGTCAGACAAACACCCAGCACCGAAAATCACCACGAACGGCAATTATCTTATGCACTCCACCGCTTGCGGAGCTCCGCGTAGCTTGGAAGAGGTTTTTTTGCACTTCGCAAATTCCGCCCAGGCTTAGTGAGATCCCCATCATATGGGTTGGGATCTCCAAATGTGGCAGATAGTAATCAACCAGGCTAAATTACTCCCCTTTCTTATGAAAGGTCTGTAAAACATAATAAAAAGCAGGATGAGTACAGATCTGCCCACTCTGCAAAGACCCAAAAATCAAAGATCAAAAATGTTGGTATTTATGATTCTGAATTCAAAGACTGATGTCTTTGAGATTGTTAAAGATTTTACAACTCCTCAAAGTTTAAATACTTAGATTTCCAGTCTTTTGCTCAGATACTGTAGATGTTTTGCATAATCAAATAGAAAAAAGATTATTGCTGCATGTTCATCTTAATTTGCTTCCTTGAGTTTCAATGTCGCAGTGAGGTCCACTGCACTTGCAATTTTAGAGGACTGGGAGCAGGCAATTGCCCACCTACCGACTACTCCAGCTTTCATTCCGTTACTGGTGGGTTCCCCTCGGGGATCATTATTGACTACTTGACTCCTATCATTTCTAATGTTTATGTGTCACGCTTTGCCTCACTTACTCAACTTTTCTGTGTTTTTTTCTGCTCTGCCTATAGCACACTGCTTTAATCCGGTGAAGTGAATGTCATCCAGGCATACTTTAAGAAAATCTTGTCTGCTGTTACAAACTGGAAAAATGCTAATTCACAAGAGTGTATGAAAAAAATCTGAGGTATTAATAATTGGTGAAGTCACTTGTCCATGTTTAGTCTGGAGGTCCATCGAGACCCTATCGAGTGAGTAGATACGCTTAACAAATACTGATTGATTGATCAATTTATTGACGTCCCCCAAAATTGTGAATGCTCCTATATCTGTGCCATCAGTTTCTAACTTCGGCATTATGCTTGATATGGTCCTTTCAGTTGCTAGCCATAAAATAACATTGATGTTTGTATGTTTTTTTTCTCCATTTAAAATATTTGAGGAAAACTCTGCGCATTTTACCTCTTTAATGTTGGAAAACCATTGTCCAGTGGATAACATCACCCTGACTAACCAACACAAATTTGTAATATCTTCGATTGATTGAGTTTCTTTCAGTTAAATGGCAGCATATTCAGAATGCTGCCAGTGCCGTAGCCAGTGTGTCATGGGCCTTAATGCAAGGAAGGAAATGCCCCCAGCCACTGTTTGAAATTGCAAAATACAGCATTATTCAGGGTTGAGTGGTTCCCTCAGGCCTCCAGGCCTGGTGCCACAGCACAGCCGCGGTCCGTGCAGATAACAGCGGTGGATCGGTGGGGCCGGGTATGGGGGATTTCGAGGGACGATGCAAAGGGAAAATTAAATAAATAATTACATTTCCCTCGGCATCGTCCTGCATGGACCGCGGCTGCCACTGCACCTGCTGCACTAATAGAAGCTACGCCCCTGAATGCTGCTGCACAGTTAATATTAGTTTTCCCCATGTGGCAATCACATTACAGACACCTAGCTGAATTTTACCGGCTTTCAATCACCAAGAGTTTGCTTTCGAGTGTCTGGGTATTTGTCATCATGCAGTTAATGAATCCTGGCCCGTTTTTCCAGATCCTGTGGTATTCTACTTGACATTTCTTTCAGTGTCCTCAATCCTTGTCATCTTGTAAAGCCAGTGCCTCTGGTATAAGCCTTTTAGTACCGGAAACCCAAGGCTTAGCCTCAAAAGCCAGCCTTGGTTGAGACAGTTTAAAAACTTTTGTACAATTATCTGTCGAAAAATAATGTATATACTGTATGTTGGTGGTAGTTCATAGTTTTATTGGGGGATGCCCTTCAGAGTAGTTAATCACTTTATAACGTATTGATCATCATCACCTATTCTGCTTCCTAGTCAAATAGCAGAAAATGTTTCTAACTGGATTGACTTCATGCATTCTGACAGCAAATTTAGTAGTCATTTTCTATACTGTTATCATCACAGTAGTACCACAGCTGGGGTTGTTTTGAGAGTTAAAGGCATGTCTTTTTAATCACAGCATTCAGTGGACGAGACAAACAGCACTATGAGCGTCCAGATCTAGGGATTAAACAAAGAGGAACCTTTTTTTAAACCTGAAAAGATTGGGGGCAGATTTACAACTTCTGGCGCATCCCTGCAAATCAGCAGAGGATGCGCCAGACATAGTGCGACACGCAATTCTCTCCTTGCGCCACCACGGAAGCGCCGCATTTACAATGCGGCGCACCGTGCGCAAAGAAAGACGATGCGTGTCGCATCCTGTGGCGCAAGGGCGGCGCATTGCTGGAGTCGTGTCGCAAGCGCGGCGCAACTCCAGCAATGCTCGTGGGCCGCCCATACCTAACGTGGTGCGCCACTCCTTACGCCTGCTTGAAGCAGGCGTAAGGATTCGATCGCAGCGGCGTCGGAAAAGTGACTCAGTGAAATCTTGTAGATTTCACTGCGTCACTACCGAGCATTCCTTCGACAGGAACGCCCACCCTGCGGAGGAACGCCCACATGAAACGTGACGCAGGTTTCATGTGGCGCAGGGCTTTACAACGTGACGCATCTCCCTAGATGCGTCACGTTGTAAATAATGCGCAACGTGGCGCATGGTTTACGTCGCCGCTGCGTCACAAAAGTGACGCAACGGCGGCGCAAAAGTGGCGCAACGGGCTTGTAAATCTGCCCCGGAGTTTCTCAGTTTGTATCTGGGTATCAATGTCGACTGTGCGCATGTAGTGCGCGATCATTAATAATTCATAATACGCAGAACAAAGGATGTCAGGAGGGATCGCAGCAGGAGATCATTGCTTTGTTTGTTTCTTTTTGACTAAAAGCTATTCAGTGTCATCCATTTCAACCAGTGGATTGCATTGATTTAAAGTTTTGAGGAATTCGTTTTCCACTGGCATCGCTCTGCAAGAGTTAATAATGCTGTTGTGCAAGGATTTTTCAGCAATCCTGGATTCTCTAAGGCTTTTTGTGGGCCAGGGTTTGCAAACACAGCTGACCTCTGCGTCAATAAATCTGCTTGCTCTTTTTCCAAATGCCTGACTCATAGGAATACTGGGTATTGCATCTTTTGTTTATCAAAAAGAGGTCTAAATTGTTTGGGGGTTTTGTTGTCTTTAGTGATTTTTTGGTCCCAAGGAAATAATACTACTCTGTGATTTATTAGTTATCGGATTAGTTCTTACATTGCTCTTGCATATTTTTTGATGCAGGTTCTATTCTATGAGAAATTTTGCAAATTTATAATGTGCATAGTTTTGGAAAACAAATTCGCTTCAGGGCACGCTAGAATCATGACATTTCATACCATTTATTCTCAATGCACCATGATTCCACCTTTAAAATTGTTTGTGCAGAAGTCAGAGAAAAGAGAAGTGTTCTTCCACTTTTCCTCTTCCAAAGGTCCATTGTGCAGAGAAAAGCTCTATGAAACAATATGGCAAATGTTTGTTTTGGCTGATTGCTAACAGTAGAATGCATTTGCTAAAATGGCAAGTGTAGAAAAATGACTTTGCCTAGGTGAAGGCAAAAGGAAACCAGCAAACTTGCTAAACTTTTTATACTTCAAAAATGGCAACAATCATGACTTCGTAAGCCTAGCCACACATCACCTTTCGGTTACAATAATAGTATTAATACAGGCCTTCAGACCAGGTAGCTTGGCATGTTAAGTCCATTCTTAAAGATGTTTGTGGATAACATGCAGGTAAGATGTTCTAATTCCAATGTGGATGATCCTTTCTGAGGAGGACAAACCGATTGGCATTGGATTGTGTAGGAACAGTCAGTGGGAATATGCAGGTACTAATGGCATAAAACAAATAGGCCCCAATGGGAAGGTACCTAGTAAGCAGAATGTGGCTAAATCACATAAAGTAGGCTCGAGGATCCCTAAGCTAAGATACAGGCTCTGCCAACGTTGTGTACTGACTGGTGTCTTAAGTAGCAGAAGTGACGGAGCAGCTCTATTTTACCACCTAAAAAAGTGGTAAATGGTTGCTCGTCACTGGAACCTTCAAGGCATATGCTACTTTTGGGTGAAAATGTAGCATGATTTTTTTACATATCTAGTGTAAACAACAGACAATACCATCATAGCATGCAGAAATCAACATACCAACTCAGTTAAACATGTCATAGCAAAGCAGACAAGACATAATCCAACAAGCAACTGCCATACAACACAACAAAATCACATTGCAATAATGCAGCGCATACAAACAGCTCCGCAAAAAGCAGCAGAACACTTAATCATCATCATAGGAAAAGGCCACGAAACAAATATGCACAAATGTTCTTGTCACACATTAGCACCTCCAGAATCCTGATTTGACAATATGTGGTAAAATCTGTTTGAAGCAAACACTGTCTTAATTTACCACCAATGATATGAAACAACAACAGTGAAAAATGTTTTGTGTTTTGTTACAGCCCCTCGTAGACATGCCGTTATTTCAGAACTTTAATATCTGGAAATGCAATTGAACCATAGCTGGAACTTGGGTACATATTTAAGCGTACTAAAGTTTTAACTGGAGTCCATTACTCCACAAATCATTTCTGTCCAATGGAAATGTTTCATTACAATCCCTGGGGAAATCTTTCATGTGGATTGTAGTTCCAATAGTATTTTAGAGAACCCAAATTAGGAGCAAGAGCAGGAATCTGCAAAATAACCAAAATAAGATTGTTCGTGATAAATTAGAGACAAATTCTGGTTTGCAGCTGTAGATTAATAAATATTCCTCCCAAGGCTGCAACCCGCTTAGAATTAATCCTAAAATGATACAGAGCCAAGTTCTGATATGGGAGCATTAGGTTAAAGACCTGCCTGCTGAATGTAAATGCTCTGATATATAGCACCTATTATTTAGATGCCATGCAACAATTCAGTCTGTGCTCTGCACAACATCTATAATCAATGTTAATATAATTACAGGTGCATAACGAACTCTTCTGATACTCTTTAGTTTACTGTATGTCACCCTTCCGTTTATACATCATCTACATTTCCCCTTTATCAAATATAAATTCCTCTATGTTCTGGTGCTTTGGCCGCCTCTCGTGGCTATGCAGGTACTCGTTGAGCAGCCGCTGCTCACCCCCATGGTGTGTTAAGGGTCTGAGCACAGGCAAAAGACAGGAAAATAACAGCTAAGGCAGACAGAACAATAAACACTCTAAAGGTTAAACGCCTTTATGGGCTATTAAAGTACCAATATAGCAGCATAGCTGGGACGGGAAAGTGTCTTCTAATAGTCCAGATGCATTAGGAAAAATGCTCTTCAAATACAACACGCTCCTGTCAGTACTTGTCGGCTGAGGCCCCTTGTAATTGAGCTACATTAAGAGCACTTGCACAACAACCGATGAACAAATCAGAAGTCCTCCTTTTTTTACAGTGCGGGAAGGTATGCTCAGGTGGCCTGCACCCCCATCTACCCCCAGTTCGTTTCATTTTCTCCCCACATACATCACTGTGGAGCACTCCATTTTTTAAATTCACACAGAACCTCAAAATAGGATTCTCCCTGTTTCTAGGAGGGGCTAGTAAGTGAGCTTTCACCTTCAGTACTCCTCAGGAACAAGACTAGCTCACCTGGGTTCCAGTCCTTCTGTGGAGGGGCTGAGTAGAGAAAGGGAGCATCAAATTATTGAAGATTACTGATGAATAATCTGAGCATTGCATCCTCACACCTTTCTCCCGATATTCATGCCACTGACAAACGAAACTATGCTAGAGTTGCTGTAACATGCCAGCCTTCTACTACAGTGCACACTCGTCTGGAAGTGGGCACACTCATGTCATAGCCTGTAACAGAATTAAACAAGAAAGTCCACCTGTAACACCATAAAAATCACAGAGATAGATAATGTAGAGTAACACAAAGGCCTGAGATTCCATACAGCTAAGTCAGCCTCAGACCAGCAATGGCTACAATGGCAGAACTGTGTCACCTAAAAAACATTTCTGACAGCCAACACCAGGTCTTATGGAAATACCAACTGCTGCTGTGCCAGAATGCAGAGGAAATTAATTATGGTAGAATGAGATGCTCTTGTAGGAAGGTTGATTTTACCATAGGTAGAGACCTAGGCCAACCACTGAGCCTGCCTCTCCTCCTACAGAAAGAACCCTCCTTCTGCACTACTGAATTATCAGACCACATACAGCACTAGAAAAGCACCTAGGGGCATATGTACAAGGAAATGGCGCAGCATGGCGCCGGGGCAAACTTCGCAGCACCGCGCTGCATCATTTCCAAAATGCAGGGATGCGCCAAATTTACAGGTGCATGCCTATGTTTTCTCTAGTGCTAAAAACAGCTGCCTAGCACCAACACAGACACCCTTGCGCTCTAGTGCTCTAGTACTTGGAGTAGAAGTAAGATATTCACTTTCACATTTTTTGTGCAAGTCCGGGTTCATAATTAGGAAAGGATTCAAATGGGGATTGTTGGAAAGTGGATTATTGGTAGGGGCAAATGTAGGTCTGCCACTGGCAATAAGGCCACTAACCATTGGTAGGACTCAGCATAGGTCTTAGAAAATTATTCCTATGCTCAACCCTTGGTAACGTGGTTGCGAGCAGACAGGCTTAACTTCAAAGACAGGTATGTAAAGCATTCAAAAACACCAATTCAGTAAATAATTAAGACACAACACATAATAAAAATCCAACATCAATTTATAAAAATAGGAAATATATTTATCTTTAAAATTACACCAAAACGACAAAAAATAAAATATAGGGAACCGGAGATATGAATTTTCAAAGATTTAGCAAAATATAGCACTTAGAAGCTTATAGAACCATATTGGGATACAGGCTCGCGATGGGCCGACCCAAAGACACAGTTTCAGGCCAGCCGCTTGATGGAGCCCCTGAGCGGATACTCCACACGCGGAAGGTCCGGTCACAGTTTTACCTTCGGACTTAGAAACTTTTCTGGATCTTTTCTCGAAGCTCTCAGCCAGTCCGGATTCGGTGAGGGTTCACCGGCTTGCCTTGCGATGAGCTCCCGGTCACCTTCCTACGTTCAGACTTAGAAACTTTGCGGTTCGACCTCTGGAGAGCGTTCAGCGGGGCAAACCAGGATCCAGAGCCGACACGCCGGTTGAAGGCAGGCGGCTTGGCTTTCGCGGTTGCTCCCGGTCACCTTTTTCTACGAGCGGACTTTGAAACTTTTCTGGAGCTTTTATCGCAGGGTCCCTCGATGCTCTTCACCATGCCGGATTCGGTGAGGGTTCGGCGGCCTCGGATTTCTTCTACTCCCGGTCAAACTCTGGAAGTTGGACGGCGGAGCCTTACAGCGGGACCGAACCTGGATGGCTTGGCCGGCTCGCTGTTGAAAGTGGCGGCTTGGCTGACCTGGTTGAGTCGGTCCCTCTATGGAGCTTTTTTTCAAAGGTTCCTCAAAGTTCTCCAAACTTCTTGAACTTCTTCCTGAAGTTCCTCAAAGGAGTCCCAAAGTGTCTCAAACTCACTCCAAGGGTCATGGAAGCTCAAGATGGGCCTTGGAAGTTGAGGGACTTCAGTTCCCACAATCCACTTGGACGTCACCCTTACAAATCCACTGGTAGTTCCCCAGGTTGATGATCCTTGGTGGTGAGTGTAGGAGAGTAGGATCTTCTTCACATGGGTACCCCCACTTTTTTCTGATGCTTCACTGTTTTTCGACCTTAGTCTGGCTGGGGCCCTGCTAATCAGAACCCCAGCCTAGCTGCTTCCTCTCTAAAATGGTTTCCATGTGCCTTAGGCACATCTCTGATTGGAATCTGGAGTGCCCTTATAAGTCCCTAGTATATGGTATACTATGTACCCAGGGCATAGGTACCTCAGAGGCCTACCAGGGGCTGCAGCATGTATTGTGCCACCCCTGGAAGGCCATCCAAACTGACACCACAGGTCTGCTACTGCAGCCTGGGTAAGGTGGTGCATGCACCCCTTACTGTGATATAGGCTACCTATATCACTATATACATACACACATATAAACCTATAAGTCACTCCTATGGCAGGCCTTATCAATCCTGAAGGCAGAGTGCGTGGTTCCTATGTGAGAGGTGCCCCTGCATGAGCAGGGCCCCTCTGCAGCGTTCGGAGACCCTTCTCTGATGCTGTTTGTAGTGCAGCCTGACCATATACTCTTAAGCGCATTATAACCTCGCGTTAAATGCTAACTTTGGGATGGCTGCACGGAAGCATGTCGTGTTTGGTGTCAAACATCTTGGAATACTACCCCCCCGCCAGTTCTGGCGGCGGGGGTAGCATTCCACCCTTCTAGAGGAAAGACATGTACACACCGGTATGCCCGGTACTGACTTTCAGAGCCCTGGCATCACAAAATGGATGCCGCTGCCACAGAACACGAGTCTGGCCTCCTGCTGCTGACCGGAAACTCCGGCAGGGAGGCCTGGACAATAGGTTTCCTGTCCCAGGGAGGGTGTGACCACCTCCCCAGACAGGATAGTGTGTATTGGGGCTGGGCGGGAGCACTCTCTGGTGCTTTGAAGTCCTGCACTGGGGGCACACTTGGTGTCCCTGTGCATACCCCAGTTCAAACCGGCTCAGGGGCTTCCAGCCCCTGCTCTGTGCGAGAAACTGGACAAAGGGAAAGGGGTGTAACCACCCCTCTGCCCTGACCCTCCCATAGGTGGGGTCACAGAGTATGTCCAACCCCCTACCTTAGTATAAGTAGGGGAACCCAGTCCTTAGGACTTTAGATTTACCTGGACGAAACTCTGATACAGAATCCTGGACCTTCGACGCTCTACTTTAAGATTAGAGGACTGAAGAATCTCCCTTGGGGTCAGGAGTGACTCCCCTGCTTGGCAGGCACCAAGAAGCAATTGTCCGGTCTGCATCGCTGAAGCTCCCGTCGGACGCCGAAGTCTTTGCATCACCAGAGGTGGATTTCCAGACTTCCCCGAGGCTGCCCTGAGTCCCCAGCAAAGCTGAGGCCCGTAGCTGTCGTGGGTAATGTGGAACCGTGACCCCTGGACACCGAACGCATTTGCAAGTGCATCCTCTTCTGGGTCTCCCACGAAGTCGTGCTTTGGGCTCCGAGTAGCCCCAGCCTCCAGCACCAACTGCACCGAAGATCACTGGCCTCCACTCCACGAGTGTCCTGTGAGCCAGCTCCACGTGCACCGTCTCGAGGCTCCTTTGCGGTCGCTAGTCCGTTGGCTAGTAGGCCCTCCCGAAGGCCAATCTTTTTCTGCTTGGGCTCCCTGGTTGCTCCAGGTGTGCCCTGACTTATCCTCGCTGGGTGAGTCCCCCAGACCTTGCTGGTCTGCAACATCGTCCTTCTTCTGATTTCCACGAGACTTGCCGTTGCCAAGGCTTGTTGGGTCCAATCCGGTCGCCGACACCCCTGCAATCGACAGACGTCGTGGGACAGCTCGAATCCAGCTCCTGGTTGTCGTCGACGCCTCCTGGACCTCGTGGCTGAAGAGTCAAGACGACCGTCAACCTACCTGAAGCACTCGACATCGGTGGGCATCTGCTCATCGCCTTCCTGGTCACTGGCTAGTGACCCAGACTCTGTCCCCTCTGCTTTCAGGTTCTTCAGATCTTGATCCACCTTTGGATCCACCCGAACACTTTCGACTTGGTCGCCAGCAGCACTTTGCAGCAGATCGCCATTGAAAGCGGCAGCGAAACCCGACCCGAAAGACACCTATGCACCCGGCTTCCCTGGGTGAGGTAACTCAGTACTCCGGTGCTCCCGTGGGTATTGACACTAGAACAGCCTAGTTCTCAAAGGGTTTGCTCAAGTCCTCCTCTAAGTGTCCCTTTTCTTTTAAATTCTAATCGCGACTTTCCCCATAGAAGTTAACGGTGGTTCGCGGTTGTGTTCATACACTGCACGCGTCCCCGTGGGTCCCCTGTGTCACTGCCTTGGGTGGTTCCTTGTGGTCCAAGCACTTCTACAGGCTCTAGGCCTTGTGTCTAGCTCAGTCGTGGTTCTTATACCACTTTATTGGTATATGGTTTGGTACGCCCCTGGGGCTCAAACGTGTATTTGTGCTATTACTGTAGATAACTAACTCGTAACGTATGTACTTGAACTCTAGCCTCATAAAGAGACTAGAGGGTGTGTTTAGTAATAAATACATATATTTTGAATATATACCTGGTGTGGTCCTCTTTCATTTGGTCACTCAAGAGATTATAGACTGGTAAAACAAGCTGCTTTACATTCCTTCAAGACTTAGCCTGAAGGCTGCTCTCCATAGCTACCACTAGGATAGCTTTCAATAAAGGTTGTCTTTAACCTATCTCCAATAAGGGGTTGTTTGGACTGGTGCAAGGTGCCCACTATAATTAGTGGACAGCATATGCCAGGCCAACTTCTCACGATTGGTGTGCAGCGTGTGGGATTCCAGCTTGCTATTGTTTTACCAGATAATCTCAATTGAATTGATCAACTGAAAACCACTAAGGGTACCTAAGGTACATATAAATCAAGCTTAGTAATACAGTAAGTTCTACTGAACTTAGAGTTGTGTGTTAAGGGACAGCACACCCTTTCTACAACTCAAGAGAGTTTAGTAGGCCACACTAGAGTAGGTAGTGCATACACCACACCTCACTAGTGATGTCTTCAAAGCCAGGACCCAGTGAGTCCTTGCCAGAAGCCAGTGGGCTTCTTCCCTCCAAGTATGATAAACTCCCATTCTTGGAATTGAGAGCATTATGCACTACTAGGAAGTTGAAGACAGGCAAAAGTGCCAGCACCCAACACCTCAGGGAGGTGTTACTAGCTGATGATCTCAGCAGGCCCTAGGGTCTGAAGGGGTAGAGCAAGAGGGTGGGGCAGAAGATGAGGAAGGGGCCAGGGGTGAAGAAACCCAGGCCCCCTCTGAAACTGGCCAGGAAGGTGAAAATGACCTTGTCCTGGAGAAACCCAATTCCTCCTGTGGAGGAGGAGGAGGGAGAGGATCAGACTGACCTCCCCTTTGTCCCCCAGGAAGAGTTCTGAGTGTGCCCAGAAGGTCTAGGTCTCCTTCTCAGGAGTCTAACCACTCTGACACCTCAATAGGGACCTCTGTCTCCTCTCATAGGAGGGAATCCTCTCATGAGAGGAGAAAGAGACTGATTCAATATGAGCAAGCTCAGCTTGAACTCAGGAAACAGCAATTGGCTATAGACAGGAGTCCCTAGATCTCTATAGAGAGAGACAAAAGTTGGGACTAGAGTCCCATGGTGGCAGCAGTTTCCCCAAAGATAGGGAAAGGTCTTATGACCATAGAAACCTGAGCAAGATTGTCCCTCCCTACCAGAGTGGGGATGATATCCACAAATGGATAACTGCTCTAGAGAGGGCCTGTAAAGTACAGAGGGTCCCTCCAGGAGCAGTGGGCAGCAATCTTGTGGCTCTCCTTTGCAGACAAAGGTAGAGACAAGCTCCTCACTGTTAGAGAGGAGGATGCTGATAATTACAAAGTCTTGAAGAGTGCTCTAATTGATGGGTTTGGCCTAACCACTGAACAATACAGGTTAAAGTTCAGGGATACCCAAAAGCACAGACTCAAGACTGGGTGGACTTTGTTGATTGTTCTGCCAAGGCTCTGGAAGGTTGGTTATTGGGCAGTAAGGTATGTGACTTCACAGGATTGTACAATCTGATAATGAGGGAGCAGATTCTTAATAACTGTCAAAATCAGCTGTTGCATCAGCACCTGGTAGACTCTGATCTGACCTCTCCCCAAGAATTGGGAAAGAAGGCAGACAAATGGGTCAGAACCAGGGTGAAGCAGAAGGTACAGAACCAAGGTGGTGACCCTAAGAAGCAAGATTCGAAAACCTCTGATAAGGGTGGGGAGAAGGGTAAAGATCAAAAGTCTTCACAAGGCCCCCAAAAATCTTCTTCAGGTGGGGATTCACAGTCTACCAAAGGGAAAGGCCAAAGAAAACCATGGTGCAAGGTCTGTAAGCAAAGACCCACTGGACCAGTGATTGCACCAAGTCCAAAGACTCGACTCCAGCCCCCACCAATGCCCCTAAGGCACCTGCTCCCCTAGTGCAGTTACAGTTGGTGGTGGGACTACACAAGCCAAGGGTTTAGTAGGGTTGACCCTGGGTAAAGAGATGAGCTCTGACCTAGTCAGAGAACTCACTCAGGCTGTCCTAGTCTGTGATGGAGGCATGGATATGACCTCCTCTGTGAGTCCCAGTAATCTGGGCAAGTACAGACAACAGCCTTTAATCAATGGAAGAGAGGCTTTGGCATTTAGGGACACAGGGGCAAGTGTCACCATGGTGACACAAGACCTTGTGAATCCTGGGCAGATTATACTTGGTGAAATGTACCAAGTGACCAATGCTAACAACGTCAGAACAGACCATACTCTGGCAGTTGTTAACTTCTCCTGGGGAGGGGTAACTGGCCTTAAGAAGGTTGTGGTAAGTGCAGACCTACCCGTTGAATGCTTGCTTGGCAATGACTTAGAAACTTCAGCTTGGGCAGAAGTGGAGCTCAGGACCCATGCAGAAATGCTGGGGATCCCTGCAGATGTGTTTGCTGTGACCAGGTCACAAGCCAAAATGTCTAGCACTGAACAGGCCTTGGATTCTGGAATAATGGACCAAGTGCCTTCCAAGAAGAGGAGTAGTAGGGTAAAGGCAGTGCCTTCCCCCTTGGCTCAGAAGGAAGATCAGTCCCTTGAGGGGGATGATCTCAGTCCTGAGGAAGGAACTGTCCCAGAGGAGCTTGAACCTGACCAGGTTGAGTTCTTGGGGACAGGGGGACCTTCCAGGGCAGATCTGAGCCAGGAGCAGCAGAGCTGCCCCTCTCTTGAACCCCTCAGACAGCAAGCTGCTGCTGAGGCTGCTAGGAAAGCTAGTGGTCCCCATACTGTGTATTGGGATGATGGACTCTTGTACTCAGAGTGTAGAGACCCCAAGCCTGGTGCTACCAGGAGGTTGGTTATACCTCTGAAGTTCAGGGGCTTCCTATTGACCCTAGCCCATGATATTCCCTTAGCAGGTCACCTGGGCCAGAACAAGACTTGGGACAGAATTGTCCCTCACTTTCACTGGCCCCACATGTCTGAAGACACCAAGGAGTTTTGTCGCTCCTGTGTAACCTGCCAGGCCAGTGGCAAGGCAGGTGGCACTACAAAGGCCCCCTGATACCACTACCTGTGGTGGGGGTTCCCTTTGAAAGGGTGGGGATTGACATTGTTGGTCCCATGGATCCCCAAACAGCATCTGGGCACAGGTTTATCCTGGTGGTAGTGGATCATGCCACCAGGTACCCAGAGGCTATTCCCCTTAGGACCACTACAGCACCTGTGGTGGCAAGGGCCCTCCTGGGAATTTTCTCAAGAGTGGGCTTCCCTAAGGAGGTTGTATCAGACAGGGGTGCAAACTTTATGTCTGGATACTTAAAAGCAATGTGGAAGGAGTGTGGAGTGACTTACAAGTTCACCACACCCTATCACCCACAATGCAATGGTTTAGTTGAGAGATTCAACAAAACCTTGAAGGGCATGATTAAAGGGCTCCCAGAAAAGCTTAGGCGAAGATGGGACATACTCTTGCCCTGCCTTTTATTTGCGTACAGGGAGGTGCCTCAAAGGGGTTGGCTACAGCCCTTTTGAACTTTTGTTTGGTCACCCTGTCAGGGGTCCACTGTGCTTGGTGAAGGAAGGATGGGAGTTACCTCTCAAGCCCCCAAAGCAAGACATAGTGGACTACGTACTTGGTCTCCGCTCCCGGATGGCTGAGTATATGAAAAAGGCAACTAAAAACCTTGAGGCTAGCCAGGAACTTCAAAGGCCTGGCATGACCAAAGAGCTGTACTGACTGTTTATCAGCCAGGACAGAAGGTGTGGAGTGTTGGAGCCAGTGGCCCCAGCAGCTCTCCAAGACAAATGGAGTGGACCCCATACCATTGTTGAGCAGAAGGGTGAGGTTACCTACTTAGTAGACCTAGGAACACCCAGGAGTCCCCACAGGGTTCTCCATGTCAACAGGTTAAAACCATATGTGGACAGGGCAGACATGGGCTTGCTCATGGCTACTGATGAGGGACAGGAGGAAGAGAGTGACCCACTCCCTGACCTGCTCTCACAGAACCCTGGTGATGGGTCAGTGGATGGTGTAGCCTTGGCAGGCAGCCTCACTACCCAGCAGCAGACTGATTGCAGACAGGTGCTCAATCAGTTCAGACACATATTCTCACTGACACCCAGTCAGACTACCTGGTGCACTCATGAAGTGGACACTGGGGACAGTCTGCCTATTAAAAATAAGATTTATAGGCAACCTGACCATGTCAGGGACTGTATCAGGACAGAAGTCCAGAAGATGTTGGATTTGGGAGTTATTGAACCCTCAGATAGCCCTTGGGCTAGTCCAGTGGTCCTTGTGCCAAAACCTCACACCAATGGTGGGAAAAGAGAGATGAGGTTTTGTGTGGACTACAGGGGTCTCAATGCAGTCACTAGGACTGATGCCCATCCAATACCAAGGGCAGATGAGCTAATAGACACTTTGGCCTCAGCCAAGTATCTAAGCACATTTGACCTGACAGCTGGCTACTGGCAGATCAGACTAGCTGATGATGCAAAGCCAAAGACAGCATTCTCAACCCCTAGTGGGCATTATCAATTTGTGGTGATGCCCTTTGGTCTGAAGAATGCACCTGCCACTTTTCAGAGGTTGGTGAATACAGTCCTTACAGGTCTGGAAGCCTATAGTGCAGCATATCTAGATGATATTGCTGTCTTTAGCTCCACCTGGGAGGATCACCTGGTCCACCTCAGAAATGTTTTACAGGCCCTGCAGAAAGCAGGCCTGACTATCAAGGCCACCAAGTGCCAGATAGGGCAGGAGTCAGGTTGTGTACCTGGGCCACCTTGTGGGTGGAGGCCAGGTTCAACCACTGCAGAGCAAGATCCAGACCATCATGGACTGGACTGCTCCAACTACCCAGACTCAGGTGAGAGCCTTCTTAGGCCTGACTGGGTACTATAGGAGATTTGTCAAGGGGTATGGATCAATAGTGACACCCCTGAATGACTTAACTTCCAAGAAAATGCCCAAAAGGTTCAGTGGACAGTTAGCTGTCAAAAGGCATTTGATGACCTGAAGCAGGCCATGTGCACTGCTCCCATTCTACAGAGTCCTGATTACTCCAAGAAGTTCATTGTTCAAACTGATGCATCTGAATTGGGGGTAGGGGCTGTACTGTCACAATTGAATGATGAAGGTCAGGATCAGCCAGTAGCTTTCATTAGCAGAAGGCTGACCCCTAGAGAAACGTTGGTCAGCCATTGAGAGGAGGCCTTTGCTGTGGTCTGGGCTCTGAAGAAGTTGAGGCCATACTTGTTTGGTACTCACTTCCTTGTTCAAACAGACCATAAGCCCCTCTTATGGCTAAAACAAATGAAGGGTGAAAACCCCAAACTGCTTAGGTGGTCCATTTCCCTACAGGGGATGGACTTCACAGTGGAACATAGACCTGGGAGTAACCATGCCAATGCAGATGGACTCTCTAGGTACTTCCACTTAGAACATGAAGACTTAACTGGGCAAGGTTAGTTTAATGTCCCTACGTTTGGGGGGTTGTGTAGGAGAGTAGGATCTGCTTCACATGGGTACCCCCACTTTTTGCTGATGCTTCACTGTTTTTCGACCTTAGTCTGGCTGGGGCCCTGCTAATCAGAACCCCAGCCTAGCTGCTTCCTCTCTAAAATGGTTTCCATGTGCCTTAGGCACATCTCTGATTGGAATCTGGAGTGCCCTTATAAGTCCCTAGTATATGGTATACTATGTACCCAGGGCATAGGTACCTCAGAGGCCTACCAGGGGCTGCAGCATGTATTGTGCCACCCCTGGAAGGCCATCCAAACTGACACCACAGGTCTGCTACTGCAGCCTGGGTAAGGTGGTGCATGCACCCCTTACTGTGATATAGGCTACCTATATCACTATATACATACACACATATAAACCTATAAGTCACTCCTATGGCAGGCCTTATCAATCCTGAAGGCAGAGTGCGTGGTTCCTATGTGAGAGGGTGCCCCTGCATGAGCAGGGCCCCTCTGCAGCGTTCGGAGACCCTTCTCTGATGCTGTTTGTAGTGCAGCCTGACCATATACTCTTAAGCGCATTATAACCTCGCGTTAAATGCTAACTTTGGGATGGCTGCACGGAAGCATGTCGTGTTTGGTGTCAAACATCTTGGAATACTACCCCCCCGCCAGTTCTGGCGGCGGGAGTAGCATTCCACCCTTCTAGAGGAAAGACATGTACACACCGGTATGCCCGGTACTGACTTTCCAGAGCCCTGGCATCACAAAATGGATGCCGCTGCCACAGACACGAGTCTGGCCTCCTGCTGCTGACCGAAACTCCGGCAGGGAGGCCTGGACAATAGGTTTCCTGTCCCAGGGAGGTGTGACCACCTCCCCAGACAGGATAGTGTGTATTGGGGCTGGGCGGGAGCACTCTCTGGTGCTTTGAAGTCCTGCACTGGGGGCACACTTGGTGTCCCTGTGCATACCCCAGTTCAAACCGGCTCAGGGGCTTCCAGCCCCTGCTCTGGCTGATGAAACTGGACAAAGGGAAAGGGGTGTAACCACCCCTCTGCCCTGACCCTCCCATAGGTGGGGCCACAGAGTATGTCCAACCCCTACCTTAGTATAAGTAGGGAACCCAGTCCTTAGGACTTTAGATTTACCTGGACGAAACTCTGATACAGAATCCTGGACCTTCGACGCTCTACTTTAAGATTAGAGGACTGAAGAATCTCCCTTGGGGTCAAGGAGTGACTCCCCTGCTTGGCAGGCACCAAAGAAGCAATTGTCCGGTCTGCATCGCTGAAGCTCCCGTCGGACGCCGAAGTCTTTGCATCACCAGAGGTGGATTTCCAGACTTCCCCGAGGCTGCCCTGAGTCCCCAGCAAAGCTGAGGCCCGTAGCTGTCGTGGGTAACGTGGAACCGTGACCCCTGGACACCGAACGCATTTGCAAGTGCATCCTCTTCTGGGTCTCCCACGAAGTCGTGCTTTGGGCTCCGAGTAGCCCCAGCCTCCAGCACCAACTGCACCGAAGATCACTGGCCTCCACTCCACGAGTGTCCTGTGAGCCAGCTCCACGTGCACCGTCTCGAGGCTCCTTCGCGGTCGCTAGTCCATTGGCTAGTAGGCCCTCCCGAAGGCCAATCTTTTTCTGCTTGGGCTCCCTGGTTGCTCCAGGTGTGCCCTGACTTATCCTCGCTGGGTGAGTCCCCCAGACCTTGCTGGTCTGCAACATCGTCCTTCTTCTATTTCCACGAGACTTGCCGTTGCCAAGGCTTGTTGGGTCCAATCCGGTCGCCGACACCCCTGCAATCGACAGACATCGTGGGACAGCTCGAATCCAGCTCCTGGTTGTCGTCGACGCCTCCTGGACCT
Source organism: Calotriton arnoldi (assembly GCA_963921515.1). NCBI lineage: Eukaryota > Metazoa > Chordata > Amphibia > Caudata > Salamandridae > Calotriton > Calotriton arnoldi. The sequence continues at coordinate 502,193 of CAWUFW010012242.1, forward strand.
CGTGGCTGAAGAGTCAAGACGACTGTCAACCTACCTGAAGCACTCGACATCGGTGGGCATCTGCTCATCGCCTTCCTGGTCACTGGCTAGTGACCCAGACTCTGTCCCCTCTGCTTTCAGGTTCTTCAGATCTTCGATCCACCTTTGGATCCACCCGAACACTTTCGACTTGGTCGCCAGCAGCACTTTGCAGCAGATCGCCATTGAAAGCGACAGACGAAACCCGACCCGAAAGACACCTATGCACCCGGCTTCCCTGGGTGAGGTAACTCGAGTACTCCGGTGCTCCCGTGGGTATTGACACTAGAACAGCCTAGTTCTCAAAGGGTTTGCTCCAAGTCCTCCTCTAAGTGTCCCTTTTCTTTTAAATTCTAATCGCGACTTTCCCCATAGAAGTTAACGGTGGTTCGCGGCTGTGTTCATACACTGCACGCGTCCCCGTGGGTCCCCTGTGTCACTGCCTTGGGTGGTTCCTTGTGGTCCAAGCACTTCTACAGGCTCTAGGCCTTGTGTCTAGCTCAGTCGTGGTTCTTATACCACTTTATTGGTATATGGTTTGAGTACGCCCCTGGGGCTCAAACGTGTATTTGTGCTATTACTGTAGATAACTAACTCGTAACGTATGTACTTCGAACTCTAGCCTCATAAAGAGACTAGAGGGTGTGTTTAGTAATAAATACATATATTTTGAATATATACCTGGTGTGGTCCTCTTTCATTTGGTCACTCAAGAGATTATAGACTGGTAAAACAAGCTGCTTTACATTCCTTCAAGACTTAGCCTGAAGGCTGCTCTCCATAGCTACCACTAGGATAGCTTTCAATAAAGGTTGTCTTTAACCTATCTCCAATAAGGGGTTATTTGGACTGGTGCAAGGTGCCCACTATAATTAGTGGACAGCATATGCCAGGCCAACTTCTCACAGTGAGGGTCCAGGTGAGCTCTGTTAACCTGTAGCTTGCAGGGAGTCCACTCTTTTCTTCTTTTTCAGCAAGGTAGTCCACAGGGCTGTAGTTTCTGATGGTGCAGGCTTCAGAGGTCAGGCCTTAGAATTTGCACAGCAAAGCTTCTCAGCTTGGCACAATGTCTTGCTTTCTTCAGTTTCAAGCAGCAGATCTGGAGGGGCTCTGCCTCTCAGATCACTTATTCCAAGTTCTCTGAGTCAGGCAGGAGGTCACTCCTGATCAATGGGAGCAGGGTAACTCCTCAAAGATATGACCACTTCCTGTAGAGTGTGGAATTATTTTGTCTCAGAGTGCATCAAATCTTCCAAATCCATAATGGCTGATTTTCCAGCAAAGGAGGTAAGAGCTGGCTAAACACACCCCTAGGATGGCTAATTTACTTAGACTCTCCCCCTGCATCTGCTCATACCTTCCTTAATCCTACCATCTGCCTAAGGTGGAAAGTTCCAGAGTTGTAAATGACACTGTTCTCTGCTCTCCTCTTTGAAGAACATAGTTTACGACTCCTCTCCCTGGCCTGGCATTCCTATGGAACAGCACACTGCCCTGCCAGCAGAGCTGGTTGACCCCAGGGTCTCTTTATCACCTCTTCAAGGCAGCCTGGCTAATTCACTTAAATCTGACCAATCAGGGCAGACCACTGGAAGGCTGAATCTGGACTTACAAATAAGAAAGTCTTATAACTTCTTGTATGTACACTTTAGGAGAAATTCAACAATATCATATTGTTGAATTTATTAACACCATTCAGGGAAGTCTTTGAATGGCACTTCTAGCCCTCTCCTATCAAGAGTTATTAGTTAATAACTTTCTACCATGTTAACCTATGTAGGAGGGGATTTGCAATGGGAGGAAAATGACTTGGGCCATTTTTCCAGCACCAGGACTTACAAAACATATTTTTATAAGTATTTTGCTTATATCTACAGGACCCCCACCCCATGGGACAACTAGGGAAGACTTTAGGGGTTCTGAATCTGTGGAAATATTGCAGATCCTCACTTCACAGTGCTCCTAGCATCAAAGTCGAATTTGGGCAGCACTTTACCACAATGTGGGGAGTGAAATGTGAAATTTCACTTAACCCAGGGCATATAAAACTCATTTTATAAGGGTCTACCTTATAGATACCTGACCCCCCACCCCTGGGACACCAAGGGGAGACCCTGGGGGTCCCAAATATGCCATAAGATTGTAGGTTATCAAATTTTAAGTGCCCCTAACACCAAAGTCGAGTTTGGGCACAATTTACTTTTTAAAAGCTGTCCTGGCACCCAGGGCTGCTTTTACAACTGACCTCAAGCCTCAGCAGTGCACACATGCAAGTGCAGAAAGCTGCTGGCCTCTAAACTGCCATGCCCTACTATATACTAGGGACTGATAGGTAGCTTCAATTCCCCTGCCCTATTATATACTAGGTGCTTATAGGGTAGGTCATGCCAATCACAGGGGTAACCCAACCCGTAGTGTACCCTAGTGTATGTAGGTGTTTTCACTGTATTCTAAGTGTTTTCAGCATAGCACTGGCCCTGAGCCCAGCTAGGCAAAGCCCAGGGTCAGTCAGAGTCAGTTACCACCAGTACCATTCAGCAAAAAGTTGGGGGGTGCCCAGGGCACAGGATGACTTTGCAACATAGCCCCCAAGCGAAAGGTGATGGGTTACTAACCTACACCCTGGTAGTCCTCATCAGCTAAGTGGAAACACCTGGAAAGTCCATCCGCATTTGCATGGGCAACCCCAGGTCTGTGTTCCACTGTAAAGTCCATTCCCTGTAGGGAAATGGACCACCTTAACAACTTGGGATTCTCCCCTCTCATCTGCATGAGCCATCTGAGAGGCCTGTGGTCAGTTTGAACACGAAAGTGAGTCCCAAACAAATATGGTCTCAACTTTTTCAGGGACCAAACCACAGCAAAAGCCTCTCTCTCAATGGCACTCCACCTCTGCTCTCTTGGAAGAAGCCTCCTGCTAATAAAGGCAACTGGCTGATCAAGGGCCTCTTCTTTTAGCTGTGACAACACTGCCCCACTCCCTTGCTCTGAAGCATCTGTCTGAACCACAAATTATGTTGTGTAGTCAGGGGCCAGTAGCACTGGTGCTGAACACATAGCTGCTTTTAGAGTGTCAAAGGCCTTCTGACACTCTGGGGTCCAAGCCACCTTCTTGGGCCTCTTTTTAGAAGTGAGTTCTGTTAGGGGCCCCACAATGATTCCATAATTTTGAACAAACCTTCTATAGTACCCTGTCAGTCCAAGGAATGCCCTGACCTGAGTCTGGGTAACAGGAGCTGACAATCCAAAATAGTTTGGATTTTAGCTTGGAGAGGCTGTACATGGCCCCCACCTACCAGGTGGCCCAGGTACACCACACAACCCTGCCCTATTTGGCACTTGCTTACCTTAATAGTCAGGCCTGCCTGCCCCATGGCCTGAAGCACTTCCCTTAGGTTGCTTAAGTGATCCCCCCAGGTAGAACTGTATACAGCTATATCATCCAGGTAAGCTGCACTGAACTGTTCCAACCCAGACAAGACCCTGTTCACCAACCTTTGGAAGGTGGCAGGTGCATTCTTTAAGCCAAAGGGCATTACCTTGAACTGATAATGTCCCTCTAGTGTGGAGAATGCTGACCTCTCCTTTGCTCCATCAGTGAGGGCAATCTGCCAGTAACCTGAAGTCAAATCAAAAGTACTCAGGTACTTAGTAGCCCTTAACCTGTCAATGAGCTCATCAGCTCTAGGTATAGGGTGAGCGTCAGTCTTTGTGACTGCATTCAATCCTCTGTAGTCCACACAGAACCTTAACTCCTTGGGTCCCCCTGAGGATTAGGTTTAGGCACCAGCACCACTGGACTGGCCCATGGACTCTCAGACGGTTCAATTACCCCCAATTCCAGCATCTTAGCAACCTCAGCTTTAATGCAGGCTCTGACATGGTCAGACAACCTGTACAGTTTATTTTTGACAGGTAGGCTGTCACCAGTGTCAATGTGGTGCACTACCACTCAGTGATGCCTGGGGTCAAAGAGAACAGGCCAGCAAACTGCTCCAGCACTTGCTTACAGTCTCTGTGCTGCTGGTCTGTCAACTTGGGAGAGAGTATCACCCCCTCCACTGACCCATCTTGCACATTAGTGGAGAGGAGAGTCGGGCACAGGCTCAGTTTCCTCCTCCACACCCTCATAGTGACCAGTAACATGGTCATGTCTGCCCTGTCATGGTGGGGTTTCAATCTATTCACATGCAGGACCCTATGAGGGTTCCTGGGGGTGCCAAGGTCAACCAAATAGGTAACCTCACCCTTCTTTTCTAACATTGGATAGGGCCCACTCCACTTGTCACGGAGGGTCCTGGGAGCCACAGGCTCCAACACCCACACCAATTGTCCTGGAGTATACTCAGGCATAGTAGCCTTTTGATCATACCAGTGCTTCATGAGCTCCTGGCTGGCCTCCAGTTTCCTGTTTGCCTTGTACATGTACTCTGCCATTCTAGATCTCAGGCCTAGCGCATAGTAAAGCACATTGTCCTTTGCTTCTTTAAGAGGCTTCTCTAAAGACTCTCTTAGCAGAGCTCAATGGCCCCCTCACAGGGTGTCCAAACAACAACTCAAAGGGACTGAAACCAACCCCTTTCTGTGGCACCTTCCTGTAGGCAAACAGTAAGCATGGGAGGAGAACATCCCATCTCCTCCTGAGTTTCTCTGACAACCCATGTATCATGCCCTTCAGGGTTTTGTTGAATCTCTCAACAAGACCATTTACTTGTGGGTGATAGGGGGTGGTGAACTTGTAGTTGAGACCACACTCATCCCACATAGCAGTCAGATAGCTGGACAGGAAGTTCGTGCCCCTATCTGTTACCACCTCTTTTGGAAAACCGACTCTGGTGAACACACCAAGCAGTGCTCTAGCCACTGCAGGAGCATCAATGGTTCTAAGAGGGATTGCTTCAGGGTACCTAGTGGCATGGTCCACTACCACTAAGATATACCTATTCCCTGATGCAGTAGGTGGGTCCAGGGGACCAAAAATGTCCATCCCCCACCCTTTCAAAACGAACCCCAACCACTGGCAGTGGTATTAGGGGAGCCTTTGTCTTGCCCCCTGCCTTGCCACTGGCCTGGCAGGTGACACAAGAGCTGCAAAACTCCTTTTACCTTTTCAGACATATGGGGCCAGTAGAAATGGTTCACCAACCTGTTCCATGTCTTTGTCTGTCCCAAATGTCCTGCCAAGGGGATATCATGACCCAAAGTCAGGATGAACTCTCTGTACTTCTGGGGTACCACCAACCTCCTGGTGGCCCCCTCCTTGAGGTTCCTGGCCTCAGTATAAAGCAGTCCATCTTCCCAGTAGAGTTTGTGAAACCCACTGTCATCCCCTTCCTCTTGCTTAGAAGCAATCCGCCTCAAGCTCTCAAGGGTGGGACAGTCTCTCTGTCCCTTACTGAACTCCTCTCTGGAGGGTCCACCTGCTCCTGTCAGTTCTGCCAAATCTGCCAGCTCTGACAGGGATGGAGTCCCTCCCTCAGAGGCCAGATCCTCCCCATCATGGTTAGATTCTTCCTGCACCTCTGGAGTTCCCTGGGCTGGCTCACCAGGCCCAGTGCCCTTGTCCTTGGCTGCTTGGCCCTTTGTTCCAGGGTCCAAGTGTCCAGCCCCTCCCTTCTGGCTAGTCTGTGACCTAACAAAAGGATCCACCTCAGAAGAGGTTTTAAAGGAATGTGTTTCTAATCTTGGTAGGACACACACAGTGTTTGCCTAAATACCCCTCACACACCAAAAGGGCCCTTGGTGTCATGCTTCATCATAGGGGTCTTCCCGCCCCGCTGCGGGGAGGCGCACCTGTAAAAACGAACTGTGCTCTCTCTTTTTCAGGCTTACATTTCAGAAATACTGTGTGGGCTTACATTTTAGCATTACTGATTGGGTACTGGATAGAGTGCATGATATCTAACATTTTTTTGTCACCTTTTTGTATATAGCACATTTATTCCAACACTAATTGATAGCAACATAGTGAGTACTGAAGGGATCATTTCTAGTCCTGATGAAGAAGCCTTGAAACTTCGAAACATGTTGACTTGATCAGGAGTATCCGCACATTACACGCAGGACATCTCAGAACCACCTTTTTAACAGCACCAGCCTCCTTCACCTATTAAAGTTCCTTAAGTCCATGAGGCCAGGTCCTTTTTAATTCACTTCCCGCATCCACCCCTGACCCTTCCTCTCACTACCACCACACCACACATAGTACTGCAATATCAGTGCTCCCGCGTAGTCGCTGGTCGTAGCACGCCCCGTCCCGCAGCAGGCGGGAAGACCCCTATGATGAAGCATGACACCAAGGGCCCTTTTGGTGTGTGAGGGGTATTTAAGCAAACACTGTGTGTGTCCTACCAAGATTGGAAACACATTCCTTTAAAACCTCTTCTGAGGTAGATCCTTTTGTTTCGTATCAATCTCTGAGGAGGACGTATCCACCTCTAGTGCCCATGAGGGGCACCTCTTCACTCCCTAATCCTGTTTTTCGTAGCTACTTTGACAGCGTGCAGCTGTGGGAGTAACCCAGCAAGCCTGGTCTCTGGGTGATAACGGCCAGTGTACCGTTTATATCATCCCCCTCCTCTTTTCTTTTTGTCGGAAGGGAGACAATTTCTTTTTTTCCACACACACACACACTCCTTTCAGAAGACACACACTCAATGTTTTGACATTCACAACATGGCAGAGACAGCAGGCCTCACCTTTGATGAGGAGGAAATCAACAGAATCTTGGCAGCCCTCAATCCTTTTGAGGGACTGAGTAGCAACGATCCGGGTCCGAGCATCGCGAACTGGGATGAGTTAGCAAACCTGAGGAGAACACAGATAAAGACTGCTTTGCATGGCCTTTTAATGACAGAATACCTCAGGGCCAACGCGGCACCTCAAGGCCTAATAGTTCGAAATGAACCTTTTATATTCCAGCATGACAAATCCTTTAAAAAAGATTGGTCACTAATATCGTGGCACTACACAAGGGACTGGCTGGTCCTTATCATCAAGACAGCCACCCGGTTGGCACAAGAACTTAAGATCGACATACAGAAACTAGAGGTCGAACTAAAAACCTACCAATCAACCACCGTTTTGAAGAAGAGATCGGACAAACTCAACCAACAGATGAGTGAATACGAAATCTCATTAAAACAGAGCAAGTACAAGAAGTTGAAAAAGGACACTACAGCCTTCAGCCACAAGCGTATCTACCCATATATAAGAGATGACTATGTGATCAAGAAAACTCATAGCGAGCAGGGATCGGACAGTGACTTATCTGATGCAAACTCCAACGACTCGTATTCCAGCCGAGGTAGCAACCCAAGGAACCAGAGAGGAGGAGCACAGTACCAGAGACCCTACAGACCAAGAGGAAGGGGCTGGGACCATTACCAAGGACCACCCGGCTACATGTATTACCCTTACGGCCCGCCACCGATGGGAGGACCATTCCAGCAATGGAACCCACCACCACAAGAATTTAACTACTATGGACCACCTCCTTTTTTAGGATCACGCCCTGGACCGCCGAGAGGAAGGAACCGGAGAGGCAACCAGGTCCATTGGAGTCACGAGCCAGGCGACATAGCGAGAGTATCAACGAGGAGTATGACGGCAACAGCAAATCAACCATCAACCAGCAGGAGGGGCAACTAGTGGTCAACTTAACAGAGTACATGCTTACGGAGCCCCAAAAACATGTCCTGGAAAAAGGCCTGGGCTTTGTCCCCACAAACAAGATGGACAAGTTCAAACTATGCCTAGAAATGAAGGAGTTTATGCGAAAGCTAAAATTACGAGCTTTCTTTGCTAACAAAAATGAAACAGAGATAACAGAGGAGCAGACACCTGACATTGGATTGCGACACAAATCCACTTTCATCCCCTTGGACTCCACACTACCAGTTGAGTTGCTTGCTTTTGAAAAAGCAGTAATGGAGGAATTAACAAGCCTACCGAATGAGGGTAAAAAAACATTACAGAATATCACAAGATTGGAAAAAGAAGCATTACAACAATTGGCTGACAACACCGACCTGGTTATCAAACCTGCTGATAAAGGAGGTGCTATTGTTATTCAAACAAAACACAATTACGACACCGAATGCAGGAAACTCCTGAAAGACCGCAGAAACTACGAAATCCTCCGCGATGACCCAACAGAAGAGACCCGGGTGCGGATCATGGTGATGGTGGAGGAAGCAACAGCACACAACTGGGTGTCGAGGAAGGAGGCAGATTTCCTCATACAAAAATCCCCAAAAACACCTTATTTCTACACCATCCCAAAAATCCACAAGAATGTGGAATACCCCCCCGGCCGCCCAATTGTGTCCGGGATTGGTTCTATACTAGAACCCCTTTCCAAGTTTGCTGATGCATTCCTACGGCCTTTAGTTAAAAAAACAGACACCTATCTCAAAGATACCAAGGCCATGCTACAACTTATCGAGGACCTCCATTTTGACCCAGAACAACACCTCCTTCTGGGACTTGATGTCGAAAGCCTGTATACGAGCTTACCCCACGAAGAAACACTGGACAACATAGAGGAAGTACTATTCACCACAACATGGGACTACCATACACCTCGTAACGTGGTGATGGAATGCATTTCCCTGGCCCTGAAGAGCAACTTCTTTCTGTATGAGGGGGTACACTACCTACAGAAATACGGGACCAGCATGGGGAGCACTTTTGCCCCCAGTCTGGCTGGTCTCTATGTACACCATCTAGAAACAAACAAGATACTACACCACCACATCCCGTTCCATGACAACATCATTGTCTGGAAACGGTACATCGACGATGTATTTGTGATATGGAGAGGTGACGCTGAATCCATTGGAGCTTTCATGGTATGGCTCAACCAACAAAACACATTTTTGAAATTCACTCATACATTTTCCAACACAAATCTGGTGTTCCTTGATCTGAACATCTATCCTGACTGTGGTAAGCTCAAAACTACCACACATTTCAAACCAACGGCAAAAAATTGCCTATTACTACATAACAGTTTCCACCCCAGGCATCTTCGGGACAACCTCCCCTATGGACAGTTCCTCCGCCTCCGGAGGAACTGTTCAGAGCTCACGGATTTCAAGAAACAAGCCTCCGACTTGGAAAGCAAGCTACTGAAGCGCAACTATCCAGAACGGACTGTAAAAAAAGGTTGCAAACGGGCAAGAAATAACAACAGAGATGCTCTGTTAGAAAACCGCGTTCCCAAAGAACATGAAACAAGACCTATATGCGTTACCACTTTCAACACTCACTCAAATAAAGTGTCCAAAATAGTGAATAAGCACTGGAGAATTCTCAATTGCGGGAGTCTCAACTTTCCTAAACCCATGTTCTCCCACAAGAGAGGCAGGAACCTGAAGGACATCTTGGTCCATACCAGACCAAGGGTTACACTCGAGAGGAGTCTGGCCACCACTACCCTCCCACCAGTACAGGGTCATTACCCTTGTGGTAACTGTAGCACATGTAATCTCACTAAGAAAAGCAAAAACATAACTTTCACAAATGGCTCAGTCTGGGAACAAAGAGGCTTCACAAACTGCAACAGCAGAAACGTGATATATATGATCACTTGTCCGTGCAGACAAGAATACATCGGCATGACATCAAGGCCAATAAGGATCCGCATTGGTGAGCACAAGAGTAATGTTCGCTGCAAAAAAAGCACCACGAAGATGGCAAGTCACTACTTTCTATGTCGCACAACGTAGATGATTTGAAATGGACTGTGATTGAGCAACTCCACAACGAGAGTGGCCTGCTGGAAAAGGAACAACGTTGGGTGTTCCGTCTGGGCACTCATCTAACTGGTCTAAACGACGACATACCCTGGGCTCAACTGACCTAGACCGCGGAAGTCCTACGATCTTCATAGGACACTGATACAGATTAATAACCATATCATGCGGTCATTCCATGCCTGGCTTTAGAAAACCACTGTCACAGTGAACCACCATGGAGGTCACCCTACCATCACTCCCAACATCTGTATTCTTTGTATATCTCCTTAAGATAATCACCTCGTGGTTCAACCACCATATCTCTCAGTGCACCACCAGACTGTGGGCATCACATCATGGAATCCCTACTTACCCTCGATCACCTTGCGATCTGGTGTTAGCCCAGGGTATGTTTCACGGTGTGCATACAAGACGATCAGCATTCTTTTAGAATAAGAACCACTTCCGGTTGCACATGAGTAAGAACGGGTCAGCGCTCTAGCGTTAGAATCACGTCTGTCTATAGAATGCATTGCACATTACTGCTCTAGTCTGCCACCCCTTTTTGATTGAACGAGTATTTAGACTCGCAACCTTTAAACTCTTCGGTCATACGAGACCGTGAAGTACGTTTCACTGTGTGCATACAAGTCGATCGGCATTCTTTCAGAATAAGAACCACTTCCGGTTGCACATGAGTAGGAACGGGTTAGCGCACTAGCATTAGAGTCACTTCCGCTTATAGAACCACATTGCACACTACCGCTCTAGTCTGCAAGACATCGCAGCCACCGGCAGTGATTGGGCATCGATTTCCGGTTGCAAAAAAACTTCGGCACAGGTGCACCCATTTGTGGACTAATTACCTATTAACTGCCACATAAATAGAGCCTCCCCCGCGGTCTCACTCACACCACGGAGCCGCGGGATGGCATTATCGGAAGCAAGGAGCTGTTGACTATGATGTGAGTACGGCATAGCCGTGTAGGGAACCAGTGACTTATTAGCCTTTCTAAAGATTCCATGGAAACGCCAGTCTTGTGTTTTCTCTACCAAACCCCTTGTGTAAAACGTTTTTCTCCCGCATTTTCTTTTTCATACAGAATACAGTGGCAACACCCTTTCCACCCGTTAAAAAAGGCTCAGGGAGCATTATCTCCTGCTTATTCTAGTATGTATCTACCATGGACCTTTGTTTTACGTACTTTCAACCTTTATTTACAGTGACTCTGAATCCCAAACATAGAGAGTGTGTTTTCAGTTTTTTGTTTGTGTGTCTTGTTTTGTCCCTTTTATCCTAACAGGTCACGGCACTTGGTTTAAATTTACAAACTAAGGCTAAGGACACCACAGTCACATTGTAACTAGGCCTGGGTGGAAAACTATGCTACGCTCGCGCAGTTTGCGTAGTTTGCGCAAGTACGCGCTACGCGAATTGCACGTAGCACAGTGCAAAAACGCGTAGCGGGCATTTTTTGCTTGCTCGTGGTCCTCAACATCAAGTTGGCGACCGCGAGCGAGCAAAATGACATCCCGGCGAGACTTTTTCCTCGTTCGTGATCAGCAACATCAAGTTGCCGATCGCGTGCGTGGAAAATAAACCTCCCGGCGAGATTCTCAACGCGGGGAGGTCAGGTTTCTCATTGCGAGTGGTCGTGTATGCTCGCGATCGCTCGCGTTGAGAAACTACCAGTCCACGTTGAGAAAACTGCCGCTCGAGTACAAATCTACTCGAGCGGCAGAAACTGTACCGCTTGCACTGTGCAAGATGCCGTTTGCAATGATTGCACAGTGCGGACAAGCATCCGGCACTGTGCAATCATTGCGAACAGCATTTCCTACCACACTACACAGTTCGCGTAGTGCTACGCGTAGCTCGCGTAGTGCGAAGTGCACTTCGCGTAGCAAACTACGCCCAGGGTTAATTGTAACGCTTTATATTCACAGGCTTAATGTGTTTGCGCATTGGGAGGCGCACCTGTAAAAACTAACTGTGCTCTCTCTTTTTCAGGCTTACATTTCAGAAATACTGAGTGGGCTTACATTTTAGCATTACTGATTGGGTACTGAATAGAGTGCATGATATCTTGCATTTTTTGTCACCTTTTTGTATATAGCACATTTATTCCAACACTAATTGATAGCAACATAGTGAGTACTGAAGGGATCATTTCTAGTCCTGATGAAGAAGCCTTGAAGCTTCGAAACATGTTGACTTGATCAGGAGTATCCGCACATTACATGCAGGACATCTCCGAACCACCTTTTTAACAGCACCAGCCTCCTTGACGTATTAAAGTTCCTTAAGTCCATGAGGTCAGGTCCTTTTTAATTCACTTCCCGCATCCACCCCTGACCCTTCCTCTCACTACCTCTACACCACACATAGTACTGCAATATCAGTGCTCCCGCGTAGTCGCTGGTCGTAGCACGCCCCGTCCTGCAGCGGGGCGGGAAGACCCTATGATGAAGCATGACACCAAGGGCCCTTTTGGTGTGTGAGGGGTATTTAAGCAAACACTGTGTGTGTCCTACCAAGATTGGAAACACATTCCTTTAAAACCTCTTCTGAGGTGGATCCTTTTGTTTCGTATCAATCTCTGAGGAGGACGTATCCACCTCTAGTGCCCACGAGGGGCACCTCTTCACTCCCTAATCCTGGTTTTCGTAGCTAGTCTGTGACCTAGTCACAGCACATACCCACTCAGGGAGCTCCAATATTTTTATATGGAGTCCTCTCTCCACCTCTGACCACACAGAGGCTTCAAGATCATTGCCCAGTAAACACTGGACTGGGAGCACCTTTGACACAGCTACCTTCATAGGGCCTGTCACACCTCCCCATTCCAAATCCACCACAGCCATAGGATGGTGTTTGGTAGTGCTGTCTGCATAAGTCACCTGATGAAACTCACCAGGTAACAACCTCTCATCATGGACCATAGTTACACTAGCCCCAGTGTCTCTGATAGCCTCAACCTCAGTCCCATTCACTTTAGGCCTCTGCCTGTACTTGTCCATGTTTGGAGGTAAGGCAGCAAGGGTTACAATATTCACCCCACCCAGGGACACTAAGGTTGCTTCCACCACCTGACTACTCCTCACTGGGGCACCACTCTCCACCCCTACACTGACACTGGCAATACCTGTGGATGCCCCTTAGGGGGGAGCTTCTTGGCGCAGACAGCATATCCTTGTTTGTGCCCTGGATGATTACAGTCAAAGCACTTACCCACTTTTGAGGGATTAAAGAACCTACCATTCTTTCCCTGATTCCACCTCCCTTTGGAATTGGGTTGGCTCGGGGCCCCCCCTCCTTGTGCAGGTTTTTGTGGGTCTTTGGAGGACTCCTTCTGGTTTTGACCTTCTTTCCCTTGGGCTTTCCCCTGGGGAGGGACCTGTCCTCCTTTCTTCTGGTCACCCCCCTGGTGCTGAATGGAAACCCGGGTTCTCACCCACTCATCAGCAGCTTCACCCAGCTCTCTGGGGTCTGTCAGCTTAGAGTCCACTAGATACTGGCGTAACTTCTCTTCTGTACAATGAGTCAAAATATGTTCTTTCAAAAACAAATTATACAATCCCTCATATGTGTCAACTTTGTTACCAACAATCCAGCCTTCCAGTGCCTTCACTGAAACATCCACAAAGTCTACCCAAGACTTTGAACTCAATTTCTGGGTGCCTCTAAACTTCACCCTGTACTGCTCTGGAGTCAGACCAAACCTCTTGACTAAGCATGCTTTCATCTGCTGGTATGATTCTGCATCCTCTCCCTTCAGGGTCAGGAGACTATCCCTCCCAGCTACTGGGATCAACTCCCACAGGAGTGCACCCCAATACCTAGAGTGGACCCTACTCAATCTAAGGGCCCTCTCAAAAGCTGCTAGCCACTTGTCAATGTCATCCCCCTCAGTGTACTTGGGTACTATACCCTTGGGAAGTTTGTGATCAAATGCACCACCCCCGGACATTTCAAAATCTTCATCATTTTCACTGCCACCATTTCTTTTCAACGCCTCCTCTTTCTCCCATCTCTTCTCAGCCAATTCCAGTTTCCTCTGCTCCAAAGCTATCAAAGCTATTTGAGCCTTAAGCTGTCTCTCTGCAAGGGACGGTGGTGGTCCCTGAGTAAGGGACCCTTCCCCACTCCCACCATCTGGAATCATATGGCTAACACTAGATAAAATGGAAGAGGCATCATCCTCAACCTCCTCTTGGATGAGGTTGGCGGGACACCCTCTATCCCCCCTTGACTCTCCTCAGCTGCCCTAGCCCAGGCCTTTAGGGACTCAAGCAACCCTGCCTTCTTAAGCTTCCTGAAAGCAGGCAGCCCCCTAAGCCTACACTGTTCCCTAAGATCAGCCATCTTAAACTGGGACAGTTTAGCCAGGCCCAGCTCCATGGTTCCCTAGTTTTGGGTCACAAAAACTATGCACAACAGACTTAGAACAATTTGGAAAAATCAAAACAATGGATTAAAAAAGTTTAGTCCAAATTCCAAAAATCAAACTCAAAAGTTTTGTTCTAAGGCAATTTAGAGGATTTTTATAATCTTAATTCACTTTACTGAAAGGTGTACTTTTAAACACAAGTTCTCATCCACACCGCTGAGCACCAAATGTTGGAAAGTGGATTTTTGGTAGCGGCAAATGTAGGTCTGCCACTGGCAATAAGGCCACTAACCATTGGTAGGACTCAGCATAGGTCTTAGAAAATTATTCCTATGCTCAACCCTTGGTAATGTGGCTGCGAGCAGACAGGCTTAACTTCAAAGACAGGTATGTAAAGCATTCAAAAACACCAATTCAGTAAATAATTAAGACACAACACATAATAAAAATCCAAAACCAATTTATAACAATAGGAAATATTTGTATCTTTAAAATGACACCAAAACGACAAAATTCCAATATAGGGAACCGGAGATATGAATTTTCAAAAGATTTAGCAAATATAGCACTTAGAAGCTTATTGCACCATATTGGGATACAGGCTCGCGATAGACCGACCCAAAGTCACAGTTTCAGGCCGACCATGATGGAGCCCTGAGCGGATACCCCACGCGGAAGGTCCCGGTCACAGTTTTTACCTTCGGACTTAGAAACTTTTCTTTAGCTTTTCTCCCCGAGGTCCTTCGAAGCTCTCAGCCAGTCCGGATTCGGTGAGGGTTCGCCGGCCTGCCTTGCAATGAGCTCCCGGTCACCTTCTACGTTCGGACTTAGAAACTTTTGCGGTTCGACCTCTGGAGCGTTCCAGCGGGGCAAACCCAGGATCCAGGCCGACACGCGGTTGAAGGCAGGCGGCTTGGCTTTCGCGGTTGCTCCCGGTCACCTTTTCTACGAGCGGACTTAGAAACTTTTCTGGAGCTTTTTCTCGCGTGGTCCCTCGATGCTCTTCACCAGGCTGGATTCGGTGAGGGTTCGCTAGCCTCGGATTTCTTCTACTCCCGGTCAAACTTTGGAAGTTGGACCGACGGAGCTTTTAGCGGGACGAACCTGGATGGCTTGGCCGGCTCGCGGTTGAAGGCAGGCGGCTTGGCTGACCAGGTTGAGTTGGTCCCTCTATGGAGCTTTTTTTTCAAAGTTCTCCAAACTTCTTGAACTTCTTCCTGAAGTTCCTCAAAGGGTCCCAAAGTGTCTCAAACTCACTCCAAGGGTTTGGAAGCTCAAAGATGGGCCTTGAAAGTTGAGGACTTCATTTCCCACAATCCACTGGGACGTCACCCTTACAAATCCACTAGTAGTTCCCCAGGTTGATGATCCTTGGTGGTGAGGGTCCAGGTGAGCTCTGTTAACCTGTAGCTTGCAGGGAGTCCACTCTTTACTTCTTTTTCAGCAAGGTAGTCCACAGGGCTGTAGTTTCTGATGGTGCAGGCTTCAGAGGTCAGGCCTTAGAATTTGCACAGCAAAACTTCTCAGCTTGGCACAATGTCTTGCTTTCTTCAGTTTCAAGCAGCAGATCTGGAGGGCTCTGCCCCTCTCTGATACTTATTCCAAGTTCTCTGGGTCAGGCAGGAGGTCACACCTGACCAATGGGAGCAGGGTAACTCCTCAAAGATATGACCACTTCCTGTAGAGTGTGGCATTATTTTTTCCCAGAGTGCATCAAATCTTCCAAATCCATAATGGCTGATTTTCCAGCAAGGAGGTAAGAGCAGGCTAAACAGACCCCTAGGATTTACTTAGACTCTCCCCCCTGCATCTGCTCATACCTTCCTTAAACCTACCATCTGCCTAAGGTGGAAAGTTCAGAGTTGTAAATGACACTGTTCTCTGCTCTCCTCTTTGAAGAACATAGTTTACGACTCCTACCCCTGGCCTGGCATTCCTATGGAACAGCACACTGCCCTGCCAGCAGAGCTGGTTGACCCCAGGGGCTCTTTATCACCTCTTCAAGGCAGCCTGGCTAATCCACTTAACTCTGACCAATCAGGGCAGACCACTGGAAGGCTGAATCTGGACTTACAAAGAAGAAAGTCTTATAACTTCTTGTATGTACACTTTAGGAGAAATTCAACAATATCATATTGTTGAATGTATTAATACCATTTGGGGAAGTCTTTGAATGGCACTTATAGCCTCTCTCCTATCAAGAGTTATTAGTTAATAACTTTCTACCATGTTAACCTATCTATGTAGGAGGGGATTTGCAATGGGAAAAATGACTTGGGCCATTTTTTCAGCACCAGGACTTACAAAAACATATTTTATAAATACTTTGCTTATATCTACAGGACCCCCAACCCATGGGACAACTAGGGGAGACTTTAGGGGTTCTGAATCTGTAGAAATATTGCAGATCCTCACGTCACAGTGCTCCTAGCATCAAAGTCGAATTTAGGCAGCACTTTACTACAATGTGGGGAGTGAAATGTGAAATTTCACTTAACACAGGGCATATAAAACTCATTTTATAAGGGTCTACCTTATAGATACCTGACCCCCCACCCCTGGGACACCTAGGGGAGACCCTTGGGGTCCCTAATATGCCATAACATTGTAGGTTATCCAATTTTAAGTGCCCCTAACACCAAAGTCGAGTTTGGGCACAATTTACTTTTTAAAAGCAGTCCTGGCACCCAGGGCTGCTTTTAAAACTGACCTCAGGCCTCAGCAGTGCACACATGCAAGTGCAGAAAGCTGCTGGCCTCTAAACTGCCATGCCCTACTATATACTAGGGACTGATAGGTAGCTTCAATTCCCCTGCCCTATTATATACTAGGGGCTTATAGGGTAGGCCATGCCAATCACAGGGGTACCCCAACCCATAGTGTACCCTAGTGTATGTAGGTGTTTTCACTGTATTCTAATTGTTTTCAGCATAGCACTGGCCCTGGGCCTGGCTAGGCAAAGCCCAGAGTCAGTTACCACCAGTACCATTCAGCAAAAAGTTGGGGGGTGCCCAGGGCACAGGATGACTTTGCAACAGGGATCTTAAAAACAAGTGGCTTCTGGTGGCAATACTCAAACAATATCCATCTATTGGTACCCGGCGGACACAGAATTAACAGTCATCCATGCTGATATCTGTTTTCCTTGTGAGAACCAGCGACCTCAGCACTTATGCCCCATAGACCTAATAACCTATGCCACCCTGATGGGGGCCCAATGCCCACGCTTCTTTAAAAGATGTAAACCCGAGCAGGACCACTACAAACCCCCCTTATTGTTTTTCTGCATGATATTGGAGTGAGTGCCTGTCCGTGATATGTGGCAAACCTTTTCCGTAAAGATTCACAACCTATCGACCATCATACTATGTTGTGGTTAGAGGAAGAAGCTGCAATTGTAGAAGCTTAGATTCCCCTCAGAGGCTGGATCACTGCTTTCCCATCCTGGGAAATTTACCATTACTTCAGTTAAGGAGAGCATGAGATTTTTAAATATTTCTAATTCAGACACAACAGATTTGGCATTTAACAGCACAAAACACACATTATCACTATTAACTATAACAAGACCCCTCTTTACTCTGTTTTGAAAAACCAGGATCATGAGATAAAGGAAATCTGATGAGTTAGATTCATCAGAATGGGGAATAGGCTGTGGACTCTTTAAGGCAGTTTTCCCCCTATCGCTGAGAGGTTAACATTTGGATTTGGCAACCGCTCTGAGCAGTTTGTTTGTATCTGCAGGGGTGGAATGCAGGTCAAGATTATTTGTCAGGGGACATAAGGAGTATCTTGGAAGAGGAGATTTTGCCACTTTTGAGAGGAGCATTTTCTCCTTCCCCCATGGTGCTGGGGGGGGGGTGGAGGGGCTGTGCTGTGCCTCTGCTTGCAACGCATGCCCCCTTTCCAGCCATTGTTTTTCCAGGTGTGGATTTCAACCCAGTACAACTGGTTCCGGTGTTTCCAGATCCAGTATTTACAGGTCCAGAAACACAGGGCCACTTAGACTTGTCAGGAGTGATAGCCCCCTCCCCAGTGCAGTGCCTCCAGGCAACTCATAATAGGGGTATCAATGTTCTCCTATCTGTCAGCAGGATGTCTCAGTCAGTTGAACGCTAACTGCTATGTGAGTTTTGAATTGAAATTCTAGTGTGGTTTGTGAGAAGTTGGCCTGGTATATGATGTCCAGTAATTAAAGTGGGCACTTTGTACCAGTCCAAACAACCCTTATGGTGATTTAAGAGTTCAAAGATAACATTAGAAAGCTATCCCAGTGGTATCTGTGGAGAGCAGCCTTCAGGCTTAATCTTGAAGGAATGTTAAGCAGCTTGTTTTACCAGAAGGCAACCTTATTGTATTGGTTAAATGAAAGGAGAACCACACAGTAGTTATAAAAATATGTACTTGTTATTATAACACACTTTAATTACCTCACAGTATCTGCTACATGCAGATAAACACAAAGCACACAATACTGTAGCACAGAAACAGTCGCAAGTAGCACTAATACACAGTGGGCTCCAGGGGGAGACCAAACCATATACTAAAATAGTGGTATAAGAACCACGACTCGAGTCAAGACAGTGTCTAGAGGATGTAGAATCGCTAGGACCCCAAGGAACCACCCAAGGTGAGTAGGTAGGGACCCCATGGAGGGTGGGTGCAGTGTGGAAACACGACTGTGTGCTACGTGCAATTCAATGGGAGAGTCGCAGTTGCAATTTTACAGTTTAAGGACCCTTCCCAGTGGATTGTGAGGAAACCCTTTGGAACATAGAAGTTTGGTGAGCCACCCCACCCGTGGATACCAAAGTACCAGAGTTGCCTATCCCAGGGAAGCCGGGTGCTGAGGGCTCGGTGTCCGGCAGGAGCACCAACAAGCCTTGGCAGTGGCAACCCACGAAGAATGTCAAGGAAGGTTACGGTCTGGCCCAGCAAGGACCAGGAGACTCAGCACAGCAAGGGGAGTCAGGGCAAGCCTGGAGCAACCAGGAGAGCCCAAGAAAAGCAGTGTTGTCCCTCAAGTGGACCCACAGGCCGGAGGCACAGGAGTCGCAAGGGGACCTCTAGCAGTTTCTCAAAATAACAGCTTGCAGGGCACAGAGTGTAAGGAGGCCACAGTCCTTTGTATGAAATGTGCGCAGATGTTGGGGCTATCAATAGCCCAATGTACATAGTTGCGGAATGCCAACAAGAATATGCACTTGCAAAAGCACGCTGTGCACAGGAGTTCGGGTTATGTGATCCCCACGAGGGATACTGGCCTTACACTTAGTGAGAGGGCATCTCAACCTCAAGAAACATAGGAACCCAACTCCTGGGTTGCTGGAGCCTTCGGAGTCCACAGGAGCTCAGGATCAGCAGACCGGTCAGTTGCATTTACGGTGCCTGTGAATGCAGGGGAGTGACTCCTTCACCCCAAGGGAGATACTTCAGTTATCCTTGATGCTCCACAGGTCCTGCACAGAGCCTGTATGGTGCACAGGCACAGATGATGCTTTGGATGAAGAGGGAGACAAAGTCGGGCCCAGTCGAAGTCCAGAGTGTCCAGACGGTCGAAGGTCAGTGGTTTCTTGTTCAGAATCTTGTCCACGTCGAATCTAGGGTGCTACAGCCAGGTAAGCCCTTTTGTACCAACGGGAGAGGGTTGGACAGATTCAGGGGACCCTCCCAGGGGAGGGTCAGGACAGTGGGGAGGTTACTCCCATGTCCTTTGTCCAGTTTCGCACCAGAGCGGGAGCCAACGGCTCCCAGGACTGGTTTGAACTGGACTATGCACAGGGACACCAAGTGTGCCCCAGATGCAGACTTTCAGGCACTTTGGAAGTGCACCCACCCAGCCCCAATACACTAAATCCTGTCTGGGAGGTGGTCACACCTTCCTGTGACAGGATGCCTATTGTCCTGCCTTCCCCTGCTTGAGCTTGGCTCAGCAGCAGGAGGGCAGAAATGTGTCTCTGTTCGGCAGAAACCATTTTGTGCTGCCAGGGTCGAGAAGACTGGTACCGGGAAGACCAAGGGCCCCACGAAGCTCACTTCAGAAGGGTGGAATCATACCTCCCATACCGGTTACCAGTGTGGAGTTATGATTCCAAGGTGTTTGATACCAAACACAACATGTTTTTTTGCAGCACCTCTACCTATATGTCTGGCTGCGTCACCGACAACATGGGAGAATGGTCTCCAAAGGCTATAGGGGTGCTCTGCTCATGCAGGGGCACCCTCTCACGTAAAACCCAGCACCCTGCCTTCAGGATTGTCAAGGCCCACTAGAGGGGTGACTGATAGGTTTTAAGTGGAGGGACCTATAGATATAGTAAACCTATATCTAAAGTAAGTGGTGCATGCACCATCTTACACAGGCTGCAATAGCAGGCCCGTAGTTCCATTTTGAATGGCCTCTCATGGGTGGCATAATACATGCTTCAGCCCATGGGAGACCTCTGGGGTACCTATGCCCTGGGTACATGTGTACTATATAATAGGGACTGACAAGGGTACCCCAGTATCCAATCTGGAGTGTACCTAAGCACATGGCATAACATTTTAGGGAGAAAGCAGATAGACTGGGGTCCTGATTAGTAGGATCCCAGTCAGACTAGTCAAAAACAGTGTAACATCAAGTAAAAAGTGGGGGTAACCATAAGAAGCAGATCCTACTTTCCTACATGGTTGACATAGCATCCCATCATTTTCAGGTCAGTAAATTAAGTGACAATAAATCGTTTAATAGGAACATCATTATCATAATTATATGTATAACCTGCTTTACTGCCTAAAGGTCACCAAGCATAAGCATGGCACATCACATACCACCAATAGAGATGCATTTATAAACGGTTTGTCAAGGACAGAATACCTTCACAGAGTTGAATGTTGATTTTTTAGATACTCTGTGGGGGAACTCCCCCCCCCTCTTTTGACTCTTCGGAAGTGGTTCAGATAGGGATTCGGAAAGGCCCACAACCAGCACGGGCAACCGAGGATACCAACAGGGATCAGGATACCAACAGGCACCAAGATTTCAAGAAAACCAAAGTTCGTCAGTTTTTTTAGGCGATCTCACATGGATGAACAGGAAACAGAATTGGGACAGATCGAAGGGGTGGAACCGTGGGAGGAACACTCAACGCGGGAACACGAGAGTCAGATTCCAACGGCAGGAGAACCACAGTGAGATTCAGACTCGTCGACAAACTTACAGATGGTAATACCATACTCTTCGAATCATGAACCAACAAGAACAGATCCTATCATCAACATCTCGGACTATCATCTCACACCAGCTGAACATGGCATTTTGACTAAATGACTTTCCTTCATTTCAACTGCCCCCCGAATTCATTTAACATCAAGTTGGAACTTCAACAATTTTTCCGTAAAATCCGTTTGAAATATTTCTTCCTGAAAAATGACCAATGGACCCGAGGACCTGCAGCCACGGAATTCCGACCAGCATCCACGTTCACCCCGTCGGCGCACTTGATGAATGAGAAGATTCTAGCCTATGAAAAAATTGTACTTACAGAAGTGATGGTTCTTCTAAACAACAAAAAGTACATTAAATACAATGTCACCAAGGAAGAAAAACAAGCATTGCTTACATTGGGGAACAACCAGTTGATTGTGGTGAAGGCAGCAGACAAGGGAGGTGCAGTGGTTATTCAGAATACCGCCGACTGTATCTCGGAAATCAAGCAACATTTGGGATGCAAAGACAGCTACCGACAAATCAACAAGGACCCCCAATGAGGATATCTCAAAACTCATCCCGGAACTTACTGACAAAGGTCTAACTGAAGGTTACCTTACGGAACCAGAATACAATTTCCTAAACAAAACAAATCCCAGAATACCGACAATATATACTCTTCCCAAGATTCATAAAAATCTGGAACATCCGCCAGGAAGACCCATTGTCTCAGGCTGTGGATCTGTCTTGGAACCATTAAATCAGTTCATAGACAGCTTTCTACAGCCCTTCGTCATGGATACTCGTTCTTATCTTCGTGACACCATGCACACCATTCAACTAGTGGAGAACCAACCGTTTGACAAAATGACTCAATTTCTGGTAACACTGGATGTTTCATCGTTATACACCAGTATACCACAAGAGCAGGCGATTGAAGTCATACATGGAGTACTGGACAAACGCCCTACTCCTTGTTGGATTCCAACTGACTTTTTATTGGAACTCTTAAGGATCGCAATAACAAGGAACTATTTCGTCTTCCAGGACACCTACTATTACCAATGCAAAGGGGTGGCTATGGGGGCTGGGTTCGCTCCCAGCCTAGCGTATTTGTTCATGGACCACTACAAAGACATCAATATATATGATCTTGGAAACCCCTTCCTTTATAATATCAACGTTTGGAAACGATATATTGATGATGTGTTAATGATTTGGACTGGCATGGAACAAACTCTCATGGATTTCAAGACTTGGCTCAATGGACGCTCTTCGGACATCCAGTTCACGATGACTTACAGCAATGAGAAGATTTATTTCTTGGACCTCACACTAGAAGAAGAAGAAGCCAAAATTATTACGACTCTCTACAGAAAACCCTCTGAAAGAAACACCCTATTGAAGTATGACTCTCATCATCCGAGGAACCTAAGAGACAACTTGCCTTATGGCCAATTTTTAAGACTCCGACACAATTGCTCATGGAGAGCGGACTTTTTCAAAGAATCAGACACCTTAATAACCAAACTATTGGATCGTGGATATCCAAAGGGATTGCTCAAACGAGCGAAGAAGAGAGCCTGGTATCGTCCTCGTGAAACTCTCCTTGAGGTCCAACCAAAAGACAATGAAATGACTAAACTTGTCTGCATCTCAACATTTAATACAAGAAGTCACAAAATCAAAAAAGTGATTAAGAAATACTGGAATCTGGTAGGCACAGAAATCAACATAAAGATCAACCCCTGTTTGCCTTCAAACGAGCTAAAACATTAAAGACTATGTGGTCAGCTCATATCTGGAAACACCAAAAACACCGGACATCAGACAACAACTGAATTTGCCAGCTCTAGTAGGTCATTTTAAATGCCACAATTGCAAAGCTTGCAATCTCACTCTGGTTGGCTCATCATTTATTCATCATGGCCGAACATATCCCCTAACACATCACACCAACTGCAACAGCTGTAACGTAATCTACGCCATAAGATGCCCTTGTGGGAAGATATATGTGAGTCAGACTACACAAAAAGTCAAAACCAGAATACTTCAACATTGCAGTAGGATCCGGTGTAAAGTTCAAGGGTCACCCCTTGTGGATCACTATTGTACCACTGGTCACTCAGCAGACAATCTACAATGGTGGGTGTTGGAGATGGTCTGCATACATCTGAGAGGTGGAGACATACTCTCGGCCCTTAACTTTAAGGAATGCAAGTGGATCCATACCCTAGACTCTATCAATCAGGGGCTCAATGAACAGGAGGAGACATACCGACAGATGACCAGGCTTTAATTTACTTGAAACCTCACTTTCTCTCTGAATGTTAGCATTCCTGTTATCAAATTCTTGACTTTGCCATATATGTCACTGAGAAATGTTAACTAAAGCCCGTTACTTTATACTCACACTAGTGTACATTGTCGATCTATAACCATGTACAGACCATGTAATTACTGGTTTGTAAAGGTATACTCAATGTATTGTAGATTCGTGGCCCTTCAAACTCCATGCATGAATATGAAAACAAGTGTAGGTCTAACCATGTTTCATTCATACTTTGCATTGATCTTGAGAATGTTTGAATCAATGGCCCTGATGTAAGTGACATATGAGCGATTTTTGCCCCAATCATGTACAAGATCTACACTATAGAATATTTCATGTGACATTATGAACTTATTCTGTTTAACATATTGGCTCATAGGTCACATTTAGGCGCACTTTGTAAAATTGGTATATGAGTGACTCTTACCTTAAAAATGTTTCAGATCTACATGTTGCTATATATCACGCTTTAAAGGGCATGTGAATACAAAAGTACATTGTAATATATTGTGTTAAAATGGTCGATCAGTAATGCCATACAAATATGTCATAGCTCACTGGGATGCACTAAGTAACTATGCAAGTGACTTTTGCCTTATCAATGTTTCAGATCTACATGTTGCAATATATCATGCTTTAAAGGTCATGTGGTTATAAACGTCATTGTAATACATTATGTTAAAATGATTGATCAGCAACACCATATAAATATGGTATTGCTCACTGGGATGCGCAAAGTATTTATACAAATGTTTCTCCCTTATTCATATTATTTGTATTTCGTGCGACCATGAACGTTTCCAACACAATATGTGTAGCTTCAATATGTAAGTGGTTATACACACTATGTCATGGAGGCATTTAACTTTCATCCTCATTTCAACCACAAGCACTTGGTTGACTAAAGGAAAACCAAACCCCCCCCGTTTTAATTTCACACTGGGATGCCACATCAACCAAATGGTTTTTGATACTGAGGCACCAGCGATGACGGCACAGTCCGACCACAGCCCAAATGAGCTGCTGCACCAGAGCATGCACGTAGCCTCATCAGCTGATTTACACGTCAGCGAGCTGTTATTAGGCAGCCAATCCCACTGCGCCTGTGTGGAATCACTTGACGAACGCCTGCACGGAGATTCATTCTATAGGTAAGGCGCTAACAATCAATCAATCAATCAATCAAGCATTTGTATAGCGCGCTACTCACCCGGAGGGTCTCAAGGCGCTAGGGGGGGGGTCCGCTACTGTTCGAACAGCCAGGTCTTGAGTTGCTTCCTGAAGGAGAGGTGGTCTTGCGTAAGGCGGAGGTGGATGGGTAGGGAGTTCCACGTCTTGGCAGCCAGGTAGGAGAAGGATCTTCCTCCCGTTGTGGCTCTTCGGATGCGGGGGATGGCGGCGAGGCGTGGTTGGTCGATCGTAGCTGGCGGGTGGGAGTGTAGAAGGTCAGACGGTCGTTGAGGTATCTGGGGCCTTGGTTGTGGAGAGCTTTGTGTGCGTGGGTGAGGAGTCGGAACGTGATTCTCTTGCTGACGGGGAGCCAGTGCAGGTCTCTCAGGTGTCCGGCGATGTGGCTGTGTCGGGGGATGTCCAGGATGAGTCGAGCTGAGGCGTTCTGGATGCGTTGGAGTCTTTTTGAAGTTTGGCTGTGGTTCCGGCGTAGAGGAGTTGCCGTAGTCCAGTCGGCTGGTGACGAGGGCCTGGGTGACCGTCTTCCTGGTTTCGGTGGGGATCCACCGGAAGATCTTGCGCAGCATGCGTAGGATGTTGAAGCAAGACGAGGAGACGGCGTTGACTTGTCGGGTCATTGAGAGGGAGGAGTCCAGGATGAAGCCCAGGTTGCGTGCGTGGTCCGTTGGTTTGGGTGCGTTGCCCAGGGCAGGGGGCCACCAGGAGTCGTCCCAGGCGGAGGGTGATGATCCTAGGATGAGGACTTCCGTCTTATCTGAGTTCAGCTTCAGGCGGCTGTTCCTCATCCACTCGGCTACGTCCTTCATCCCTTCATGTAGGTTGGTTCTGGCGGTTGTGGGGTCGTTGGTGAGGGAGAGCATCAGCTGGGTGTCGTCGGCGTAGGAGATGATGTTGAGGTTGTGTTGGCGTGCGATGGCTGCGAGGTGGCTCATGTAGACGTTGAAGAGGGTGGGGCTGAGTGATGATCCTTGTGGTACGCCGTAGATGACTTCGGTGGCCTCGGAACTGAACGGGGGGAGGCGGACTCTCTGGGTTCTTCCGGCGAGGAAGGAGATGATCCACTCCAGTGCCTTCTCTTGGATTCCGACGTTGTTCAGGCGTTGCACTAGGGTGCGGTGGCAGACTGTGTTGAACGCTGCGGAGAGGTCCAGGAGGATGAGGGCCGCTGTTTCCCCGTTGTCGAGCAGGGCTCGGATGTCGTCGGTGGCTGCGATGAGGGCGGTCTCGGTGCTGTGGTTGGCCCGGAAGCCGGACTGCGAGTGGTCGAGGATCTATTCGTCTCGAGGAAGGCGGCCAGTTGTCTGTTGACGGTCTTCTCGATGACTTTGGCAGGAAAAGGAAGGAGCGAGATGGGGCGGTAGTTTTTGAGGTCGGTGGGATCCGCCGACGGTTTCTTCAGTAGGGCGCTGAGTTCGGCGTGCTTCCAGCTCTCTGGGAAGGTGGCGGTGTCGAGGAGGTGTTGATGATGTCCCGGAGGTGAGGTGCGATGACGGCGTCGGCCTTGTTGAAGACGTGGTGAGGGCAGGGGTCGGTTGGTGATCCGGAGTGGATGGAGTTCATCGTGCGGATAGTGTCTTCGGTGTTGATCGGGGTCCAGGCTCGGAGGGTGGAGGTGGGGGACTTTGGGACGGTCGTAGGGTACGTCGGCTGTGTGCTGAAACTGTTGTGTATGTCTGCGATCTTGCTGTGGAAGAACGAGGCGAGCGAGTTGCAGAGGTCTTGCGAGGGAGTGATGTCGTTGTTTCCGGCGCTGGGGTTCGATAGTTCTTTGACGATGATGAAGAGTTCCTTGCTGTTGTGGGCGTTGTTGTCCAGTCGTTCCTTGAATGCGGTTTTCTTGGTGGTGTGGATCAGCTGGTGGTGTTTTCGGGTGGCGTGCTTGAGGGTGGTCATGTTGTCTGCAGTCGGGTCTCTGCGCCATGCTTTCTCGAGGGCCCGGCAGTTCTTCTTGGATTTCTTGAGTTCGTCGGTGAACCAGGATGCTTTCTTGTTGCCGGGTCTGACTGGGGGTCTTCAATGGGGCGAGGTCGTCTGCGCAGTTGGTGATCCATCTTGTGAGGTTGCTGGCGGCTTGGTTGGGGTTCGTTGAGCTGGCGGGAGGGTTCTGGCTCAGGGATGTGGTGAGTTGGTCGGTGGTGATCTTGTTCCAGCTTCTGCGCGGAAACTGTTGCGGGTGGTGGTGCGTGGTGATCCTGCTGAAGCTGAAGTGGACGCAGCTGTGGTCTGTCCAGTGGAGTCCGGTGGTGTGGCTGAAGGAGATGTCCTTGCTGGAGGAGAAGACGGGGTCAAGCGTGTGGCCGGCGTGGTGTGTGGGGGTGGTCACCAGTTGCTTGAGTCCGAGGTTGGCGAGGTTGTCCAGCAGGGTGGTGGTGTTGCGATCGTTGTTGTTCTCTAGGTGGAAGTTGAGGTCCCCAAGGAGGATGTAGTCAGCCGAGGGGATGGCGTGCAGGCTGATGAGGTCGGCGATGTCTTCGCTGAATTGTGTGCGTGGTCCTGGGGGTCTGTAGATGAGGGTGCCTCTGAGGGTGGTCTTGGGGTCGGTGTGTATCTGGAAGTGCAGGTGTTCGCCGGCTGTGAAGGTGTCGTCGGAGTTGGTCGTGATGCGGATGGTGTTCTTGTGGACGATGCTTGATTGATTGATTGATTGAATTAGTCCCAGCTTTTCCCCGTTTGTTTTTAATTAAAGTAACATTTTTCTGTCCACGTTAACACTATGAGTGGACTATATCCCCTACGAAAAATTCATAAAGGTGGAGTGGAATTAGTCCCCTCATCCTCCTGTTTGTCTAATTAATTTCATGGTTAATTCACAATCTAGGCTAGCCTTTTACTTGGAACACACCATGATTCTTCTCTCCTTAATGCCATAGGCTGTCCATTCTGCCCTTCACATTCCTGAGGAAGACCCGCTCTTGACGCACCACATTAGCACTGCTGCTAGGGTCAAAACGTAGACGTTAACAACATACCTGTCCATACGGCCTCCTTGACCCCAATACAGAGTCGCCACTGTGTCTAGGATTCATGTATAAACAAGGGACAGTACATATATGGAAGAAATTGTTTTAAATCCAATCTATCTATGTTATGTTATGTTATGTTATTTTATTTTATAACGCGCACAGATACTCAGAAGTGTCCCGGCGCGGAGCCATTACGAGGGGTGGAGAGTGAAACTTAAGCAAAGAGATGTGTTTTCAGGAGCTTTCTAAAAGCCAGTGGATCCTTGATGTTCCAAAGAGCAAAGGGAAGGGCGTTCCATGCCACGGCAGCTTTCCGGGCGAGAGAGCTGCCACCTAACCTCTGGCATTTAAAGCGGGGAGCCAGAGCCAGAAGTTGAGACGAGGAGCGCAATTGTCTCAGAGGGGCATAGAAAGAGAAGCGTTTCTGCAGGTAAGTAGGGCCTTGGCCGTAGAGAGCATGATGGGCAATGACTAATGATTTAAACTTAACCCTTACAGCCACGGGCAGCCAGTGCAATGAGCGCAGATGGTGGCTCATACAACTTCTGGAGGGCAAGTCAAGAAGAAGCCTGGCTGCCGCATTCTGGACCACCTGAAGCTTTTTCAGCAGGTAGCCAGGAACGCCAACATAAAGAGCATTGGCGTAGTCCAGACGAGATAGAATAAGGGCACGGATGACCGTCTCCTTCGCAGCCCTAGGCAGAAGGGGGAGACACTTCCTTAGGGTTTTAAGCAGACCGAAGCAAGTGCCGGCAAGCTTCTTGACCTGAGTGTAAAAGGAAAGGTTCTCCTCGAACCACACCCCCAGATTCTTAATGGGCTTCCCAATAGAGGTAGGCAGGGGGGACTCTGGTGGCCAGAGAGTGTCCCTAAACTTAGGTGGAAATTTCCCGAAGAGGAGAATCTCGGACTTCTCTTCGTTGCAATTAAGCTGCGCGGAAGCAAGCCATTTAAAAAACGGAGGACAAGCAGTGCTTCGCTGAAGAAACTGAGTCTGTATTTTTCTCCCATGTAAAGAGAAGCTGGGTGTCGTCAGCATAGGCGATAATCTTCGTCCCCAGTTCTTCTGCCAAGTATACCAAAGGTGTAACGTAAACGTTAAAAAGGAGGGGGCTAAGACAGGACCCCTGGGGGACCCCTGTGGTCACTATCTGGGGAGCAGAAGAGGACGGCGGAAGCCAAACCTGCTGGACCCGTCCATCCAGGAAGGACCTGATCCAGCCCCAGGCTGTGCCAGAGACCCCTATCTCGGTAAGGCGCATGAGAAGCCGTGAGTGTGGGACCATGTCAAACACCACCCACAGGTCAAGCAAAATCAATGCCACCCTGCCGCCGACGTCCAAACACTCCCTGACGGCTTCTGAGACCTCTACCAAGGCTGATTCGGTACTGTGGGAGGCCCTAAACCCTGACTGAGCCGGGTGCAGGAGGCCTCCGCTTTCAACAAACTCAGTGAGTTGTTTAGTCACCACCTTCTCACAAACCTTCGCTAAACTGGGCAGGAGGGAGATGGGGCGGTAATTCCCTGAGCTAAGGGGGTCTAAAGAAGGCTTTTTTAAGAGGGGAAGAATCTTGGCCTGCTTCCAGACCTCTGGAACACAAGCTTTCTGCAGGCACAGATTAATGATCCCGTTCACATCGGCATTGATAGTCTCAGCAGCCGCTGCCAACAGTCTGGCTGAGCAAGGGTCCGCGGGAGAGCCTGATTTCAGGCCCTTTAAGATTTTAAGAGATTCCGACAGGTCCACGGGACTGAAGGACTGGAGGGAGTGAGTAGGGTGAGCCGATGATGTCGCCGACAAGACCCCTAAGGCACTATCACAGGAGGCAAACGACGCCTGTATGGTACAGATCTTATCTCTGAAGAAACAGGAAAGATTGTCACATCAGGAGTCCGTCGATGGAGACGTATTTGATTGGGCAGTCGGCGACGTAAAGCTCTGGACAATTGCAAAGATTTCCTTGGCATTATTATTAGCAGAGTCAATACATGCTGAGTAGAAGCACCTTTTGGCCTGGATTATAGCCTCATAATAAGTTTTTTGTTTATGCCTAAATTGCAGCTTAGCTGCTGGACAAAAGTCGTTGCGGCGCCTCCTTCGCTCAAGTACTTTACATTCGTGTTTAAGCACTTTAAGTTCCGGGGTGAGCCATGTCACTCATGTACGTCTTGTATATAGTGCACCACCATTTCACTGATCACCCACTTCACTTATTTTCACTATTGTCACAATCCTTTTGTCCACAATTAAGTTGTATCTGTGACAGCCTTTCTTTGATAAAACAAAAACAAAAAAAGACTTTATTTTTTAAAACATTTGTTTCTCTGGTGTGTTCTCATCGCAAAGCTTTAATTTCTTTTCGCACTTGAAAATGTACATTTGTTGAAGTATCAATTGATTAACTGTTTTTCTCTTAACATTAATATAAACGTATCACAGCAATTGTAATACCTGACAGGACCAATTGTTTTTGTATCGTTAATACTCAGGTCCTGAGGGATACAGAGTCACCCCATTAGCTTTAATGGCCTCTTTGGACTTTGGCATCCGGAGTTAGGCAATTAGCATATTATCTTTGGACCATAATACTCTTGTTGATTGGCAGATCTTCAATTGGAGAGCCATCAGTAGTTTTATGTTTTTGATTTCAGAGGAAATAAAGTCTTGATATTTTTGTACTTGATATTTTGCCCATGATATTATGGTAACACAATGTTTTTTTAACAATATCTTGACATAGAACCCCACTACACATTGGCAATGAATTTGACGCTGCTCACTTTAATGTGAGTGTTTAATGGCATGCTTCAAATGTTGCTGTCACTCGGGTTAAGCTGCAACTCAAACGAAATAGATGCCTGTCTAGTTGGTCCAAACAGTTCTCATTGTTTATTACTCAATTTACAAGAATAAAAAGTACTTGTTGTTTGCTACCTTCCACAAGTATCATGCATTTAAGTGTATAATTAAGTAAGCATTTTTGCCAGCAATAAGTTTCAAATTCTGTCAGAGGTTTCACCAAGCTATTTCATATCCATGAAATTACTCCTGCATCATCTTCATAGAAGATAATGGGACACGTCAAGACTATAACATAAAGGAGCTCTGCATGGAACTCTGCATAGGCATAGAGGTGACTCACCTATATATCAATGATAATAAAAAGGGTGGTCCTTCTGGGTTATTGTTCCAATTTGTTTTGGAAGTGATGGTTCACTTGGTCAAGGGTTTCAGAATCAGCACAAGCTGAGTGTCTACCATCAAAAAACTGAGGGTATCCCCATCAGAAGTCATTAACGGTATAGTACCAATGTTATGCATGGCAGAACCCATGCCAAACTCTCAATGAACACCTAAGTCTGAAACTAAGTTTGTCTATTGGGCCCACCTAGTCCATGGTTTGAATCACGCCATTTAGAAATATCCACAGCATTACTGTATAATTATTTTAAGCATTTTGTGAAGACCATAATGTTTAACCCCTCATTTCTGAGGAGGGCGTGAATTTCTCATCCTCCCACCAATGGTAGAAAATCCTTCTGGTGCTTGTGCCAGAAGGATTTTCTATTTTTTTAATATCTCGATCTGCCAGGGAAGAGCTTTCCACATGCAGCCCAAGATTACTAAGATTTATATTGAAACTGAAACTTTAGGCTCTGGCTGGTTTCATAGTGACTTTTGCTTTTGGTTTATATCTCAAGCCTCCAGAGTACAGATCAGGATGGGAGAGGTACCTTAGGAAAGGGGAGAATGGTACCTATGCTTATTCGATTCCTACTTTGAGATCGCCGCAGGAGGGTCATGCCAAAGCATATATATATATATATATAAGTGTATGGTCCGATTGATTACTACTTTCAGTCAACAGGAACATAGAATCCGCAAAATCATTTATTCACAATGGCCGATTATACTCACTGATATTACATTAGGATCTATTCTACCTACTCTGCCAGCCATTACTTACAGGAGGGCACCCTCGATGAGGGATGCCTTAGTCAAATCAAGTCCTGAGACTTTACCCAAAGGTACATGGCTCACCAAAATGGATTTTTATAAATGTAATTCATGCCGTGCATGCACCTTTGCGACGAACGCAACTCACTATGTAAATGCATTCAGTGATAAAAAATTTGAAATCAGGGAACATCTTACCTGTCGAACTGAATATGCTATATATAAACTACGCTGTACAAGTGACCTTGAATACATAGGGAGCACAAAGCTCCCTGTACACAAACGGATCCTACAACATGTGAGGGCCATTGTAAACTCTGACCCAAATTATCCTGTTGCCGGGCATTTTAAATTGGTCCATCAGAATAAACTAGACCTAGAGTACACTGTGTTAGGTGCTGTTCCCATTCCCGGACGGCGAGGGAACCGAGAAAAAAGGTTGCGCCAACGCGAAACTCATTTTATTCTGGCCCTTGATACAAAAATGCCCAATGGTCTGAACACGAGTGAAGACATGCACAATTTTCTCTAGGTTGCTACATCTCTCTCGTTTTTATGCATAATTATTATTATTTTGTATGCATTATGATAGTGATTCTTCATTAAAATGTTTAACCATATGTTTTGAGTCTCCTTCACATCTATGATCTTACTCGGCTACATCTTTTATAGCTTGCTCTCTTTGTTATATATTGAATTTTTAATCTCTTTTTTCTGTGAACTTTCATAATTCCCTTTAGCATTTGCACTTTACTACTATTCAGGCTTGAATAGTGTATATTTGGTGCTACAGAATGTGTTATCTGCACAGTATCACTTTTTGCACAGATTTTCGCTCACTTTGCACTTTATCATAGTAATTTGTTTTTACAGACTGGCTTTTATCATTGTATAAGCGTTGACTTGTATATTGATATAATTGAGCTACATTGCAGCTTCTTTTTTAAAAAAAATATTGTGTTTGTTCGTATAAGTTCTATGAGCATTATTACGCCAATTTGTCACATAATATTACTGATGACTATAAGGGCTGAGAGACTTAGTTGGTCGAGATATTTTGTATATATGGCTGCTTGTAGGATGACAATGAATTATTAATGAATAGAAGTGTGTTCACATTTGTACTCTGGTCTGATTTTATACTATAGTAGTATTTACTACGTATTAAGTGACATATTTTAATGGTTTTTGACCAATAATGCACTAGCACTTTATGTCCGAATCAGTCTGCAGTTTACTACTCTTACAATGTTAAGCACCCGTTTCCATGTGTCTTTTCTGTGTATTTATAAATCTGATCTAGTACACTGCCCTAAATTATCAACAGTAACTTTATTCATCTGTGATTTTGCGTATTGGCACATATTTGGAGTTGCCTGCACTTTGCAGTCATGCAGTCATGCCTGTTGGGGTAAATAATCATCTTTGTAAGCACTTGCACTTTTTATTGCATATTTGTACTCTATCAGCCATTTCTGATTTTGCGTATTTGCACATTTATGAAAGTTTCGACCACATATGCACTTGCATTGGACACTGTAAATTTACATTCCATTTTCTCCATTGTACATTTTGTGCACTTGCACACTATAGGTGCTGTTTACATCATATTTTCATAACTGTTGTGGCTTATTTACTTCTCTAAATATGCAGTTGCAAATTGATTTAATATTTGTACCCAACTTAATTCACACATGTCTTTGAATATCAGAAGGTGAACATCTTTGTGTAGCTGTATAAGTCTATACTTATAATTTATGTATCAGGATGGGTTCATTCAATATAAGTTCCAGTTTGTTTTCTGTTTTCACCTACGTGGCGATGTTGTTTTCATAGCCTTTAGTGCACATTTTGTTACTTATTTGGTTTCCTGATTACGTGGCGTATCATGTGATCAAGCTCGCGTGTCGCGAGCGAAACGCGTCATGGCAGGCACTATGCCTGTATAATCTGTGGATTACCTTTCAATAAATTTACACTGCTTTTCCACAACATTCAAGTTATTTGAAGTCTTCTTTGGAGATTGCTGAGGTCCGTGCCTGAGTGTTCTGCCGGGATCGGCAGGCAGGAAGTTGGAGCGCGATATATATATATATATATATATATATATATATATATTCACTGAAAAAACCATAGGTTTCAGGGACGTTATAGTTACAAATTAGCATTTAAAAAACCTTTGAAATTCACTGAAAAAACCATAGGTTTTAGGGACAGTTATAGTTAGTTGGACATTGCACTCGTACAAAACCCGTGAAATTCCCCGTTATAGTTAGTCCAGCTAACTATAACTCGCGCCCCGCAATGCACTGCTGATGACGTCACATATTACATCACTCATGACATGGTCAGTGACATCACTGATGACATCACTGATGACATCTCAAATGACATCACTGATGACATCACTGATGACATCATCCAGTGTCTGTGTGTTTCTGTAAAGTTTAAATATTTTTAATATATATAGGAAAAGACGTATTGAAGAATGAGTGGGTGTGTAAGTGTCTGTATGGATGATTTAGTAGGTGCGTGACTGACTCTATAAGTGAGTGATTTAACGTATCTTACTGAATGCATGGGTTAGTGACTAAACTGGGTGAATGTCTGTATCCGTCTGTCTGTTGCTGTGTAAGTGGCTGCATGTGTTTGTGAATAGCTACATGAGTGTCTATATGAGTTATTGAATGCTTGTCTGAGTATCTGTATGGGTGCCTGAGTGTTTGTGTGGGAGGGGTGTGTGCAACTCTGTGCATAGATGTGTGAGTGGGTGATTCACTGGGTGGATGGTTTCAAGAGTGCAACTGTGATAGACTGTATGGGTGGGTAAGTGTGTGTAAGAGTGTGTTAGTGAGTGAATGTATGTCCCAGTGGTACATGTGTGAGTAACTACATATGTGAAAGGCAGTATATATGTGTGTTGGAGTATATAAATAGCTATAAGCGAGAGTGAGTGATTGTGATAGTGGCTGTATGGATGAGTGTGTGCTTGTATCAGTGATTGTATAAGAGCGTAAGAATGTGCTACTATTTGTATGAGTAAGTGAGCTGGTGTGTGTATAACTGTATAGGTGAGTAAATGGTAGTGTGTTTAATTATTTGCATGACTGACTAGGTGTGTGAGTACCTCTATGGATGAGTGGCGGTGTTTGAGTGTCTATATAGGAGTATGAGTGCATATGATAGTCCTGTACTGAGTGACCGTAAGTATGAGTGACTGTACGGGTGAGTGAGTGGATGTGTGCGTAGACCTAAGAATCAGTGAGTGGGTATGTAGTTATTGGTGTTGGAGTGTCTATGGTTTTGCGAATGGCAGTCTGTAATTTAGAGTGGGTGTATCAAAGGTTATATTAGAGTGTGAGGAGGTGCATCAGATTATCACGTGGATGATGTCATCAGTGATGTCATTTGAGATGTCATCAGTGATGTCATCAGTGATGTCACTGACCATGTCATGAGTGATGTAATATGTGACGTCATCAGCAGTGCATTGCGGGGCGCGAGTTATAGTTAGCTGGACTAACTATAACGGGGGAATTTCACGGGTTTTGTACGAGTGCAATGTCCAACTAACTATAACTGTCCCTAAAACCTATGGTTTTTTCAGTGAATTTCAAAGGTTTTTTAAATGCTAATTTGTAACTATAACGTCCCTGAAACCTATGGTTTTTTCAGTGAATTTCAAAGGTTTTTTAAATGCTAATTTGTAACTATAACATGTCTGAAACCTACAGTTTTTTCAGTGAATTTCAAAGGTTTTGTAAATGACAATTTTTAAATGTATTAATTGTTATATAAATTTTTTTCATACTGTTTCCAAATTTTTTAGAAACAATTTTTTTTTTACATATTTTATTTTTTAAATTACATTGTAATTACATTATACATTACATTACAAAAATACTTTCTCAGAATGAATTACTTTAGTTTAATTACTTTGCACATAGGCAATATACTTTTAAGTACAGTAGTTACAGTTGTTGCAATGGGCAACACATTTTCAAACACAATGCAACATTCAGCTCAATGTGAATTTCTAGTTAAATGCAATTAGTTAATTTATGGATTACTTTTCTAACCACATTACTGGATCCTAGATTCAGTCCTGGGACATCTCCTGTAAACAGTTGAGTAAAAGCGTTTTGGTTACAGTCGTGATTTTTAAGGAATATTATTGTACTTTAAAAGTTCACACTTAGAAACTTTTTCTCATAGAATCACCAATGTTATCCTATGGAAGGAAATTCACTTAGAAGTTAAAAACTGTTATCGTTACTTTTTCTTACTCAGTGTTGGATCCTGGATCCAGCACTGGTGCATCTCCTGTAAACAGTTGAAAGAATGCGTATAAGTCATACAGGCGATTTTTTAGGAATATTTGTAGTTTGTGAAAATCGACACTTTGAAACTTTTCTGCTGAAAACCAGACAATGGATTCCTATGGAAGGAAATTCAAGTTACTGGTAAGTACGGTTAAAATTACTTTTGAGGATCAGTACTGGGCTGAAAGATGCAGCACTGAGGTCTCTCCTGATAACAGGTGAGTAAATCGGAATTCGTATTTCGGCTGATTTTAGAGGAATATTTTAAAGTTCCAAAACTCCACACTTAGAAGAATTTCCAAGTGAAACCAGTCAATGTTAGCCTATGGAAGGAAATTCAAGTTACTGGTAAGTACGGTTAAAATTACTTTTCAGGACCAGTACTGGGCTGAAAGATGCAGCACTGAGGTCTCTCCTGATAACAGGTGAGTAAATCAGAATTCGGATTTCGGCTGATTTTAGAGGAATATTTGTATGTTTCAAAAATCAACACTTAGAAACTTTTTCAGCAAAAAGCAGGCAATGATATCCTATGGAAGGAAATTCAAGTTACTGGTAAGTACGGTTAAAATAATTTTTGAGGATCAGTACTGGGCTAAAAGATGCAGCACTGGGTTCTCTCCTGATAACAGGTGAGTAAATCGGAATTCGTATTTCGGCTGATTTTAGAGGAATATTTTAAAGTTCCAAAACTCCACACTTAGAAGAATTTCCAAGTGAAACCAGTCAATGTTAGCCTATGAAGGAAATTCAAGTTACCGGTAAGTACGGTTAAAATTATTTTTGAGGATCAGTACTGGGCTGAAAGATGCAGCACTGAGGTCTCTCCTGATAACAGGTGAGTAAATCGGAATTCGTATTTCGGCTGATTTTAGAGGAATATTTTAAAGTTCCAAAACTCCACACTTAGAATAATTTCCAAGTGAAACCAGTCAATGTTAGCCTATGAAGGAAATTCAAGTTACCGGTAAGTACGGTTAAAATTACTTTTCAGGACCAGTACTGGGCTGAAAGATGCAGCACTGAGGTCTCTCCTGATAACATGTGAGTAAATCGGAATTCGTATTTCGGCTGATTTTAGAGGAATATTTTAAAGTTCCAAAACTCCACACTTAGAAGAATTTCCAAGTGAAACTAGTCAATGTTAGCCTATGAAGAAAATTCAAGTTACCGGTAAGTACGGTTAAAATTACTTTTCAGGACCAGTACTGGGCTGAAAGATGCAGCACTGAAGTCTCTCCTGATAACAGGTGAGTAAATCAGAATTCGGATTTCGGCTGATTTTAGAGGAATATTTGTATGTTTCAAAAATCAACACTTAGAAACTTTTTCAGCAAAAAGCAGGCAATGATATCCTATGGAAGGAAATTCAAGTTACTGGTAAGTACGGTTAAAATTACTTTTGAGGATCAGTACTGGGCTGAAAGATGCAGCACTGAGGTCTCTCCTGATAACAGGTGAGTAAATCGGAATTCGTAGTTCGGCTGATTTTAGAGGAATATTTTAAAGTTCCAAAACTCCACACTTAGAAGATTTTCCAAGTGAAACCAGTCAATGTTAGCCTATGAAGGAAATTCAAGTTACCGGTAAGTACGGTTAAAATTACTTTTGAGGATCAGTACTGGGTTGAAAGATGCAGCACTGAGGTCTCTCCT
The DNA here is from genome assembly GCA_963921515.1 of Calotriton arnoldi. Classification (NCBI taxonomy): domain Eukaryota; kingdom Metazoa; phylum Chordata; class Amphibia; order Caudata; family Salamandridae; genus Calotriton; species Calotriton arnoldi. Next base: position 539,956 of record CAWUFW010012242.1, read on the forward strand.
GATAACAGGTGAGTAAATCGGAATTCGTATTTCGGCTGATTTTAGAGGAATATTTTAAAGTTCCAAAACTCCACACTTAGAAGAATTTCCAAGTGAAACCAGTCAATGTTAGCCTATGAAGGAAATTCAAGTTACCGGTAAGTACGGTTAAAATTACTTTTGAGGATCAGTACTGGGCTGAAAGATGCAGGACTGAGGTCTCTACTGATAACAGGTGAGTAAATCGGAATTCGTAGTTCGGTAGATTTTAGAGGAATATTTGCACAATGGTGAAGGGAGGGGCGGGGCCTGAGGTGGCATCTGTGCAAACGCGCCCCGTGGCGCGTTTTAAGTTGGGGATTAAGTCCCCTTGAATCATGAGGGTCCCTACGGGCCAACTAGCCCACCAGGAACCTCCAGTATGCGCCAGGGGCTGCGTTGCAGAGACATGTACAGAGGCCACACCCTTTTTACACCTCTCTGCAACGCAGCTCTGTGGCGCTTTCTGGACGTACCTGTTGGGCTAGTTGGCCCCCAGGGACCCTCAGGATTGAAGAGGATTTAATTCCCCATCTTAAAACGCGCCACGGGGCCTGTTTGCACACATGTCACCTGAAGCCCCGCCCCCTCCCTTCACCACTGTGCAAACGCGCCCGTGGCGCGTTTTAAGTCGGGGATTAACTCCCCTTGAATCCTGAGGGTCCCTGGAGTCCAACTAGCCCACCATGTTCCTCCAAAAGCGCCACAGAGCTGCGTTGCAGAGAGGTGTAAAAGGGGCGTGGCCTCTGTACACCTCTCTGCAAGGCAGCCCCTGGCGCATACTGGAGGTTCCTGGTGGGCTAGTTGGCCCCAGGGACCCCCAGTATTCAAGGGGTAGTTCCCCCTCTGCAAACGCGCCAGGGGCGCGTTTGCAGAGTGGTGAAAGAAGGGGCGGGCCTGTGGGCCCGATCGTTTTTTTTTTTTCCCTGAAGGGAGGCCGTGTGGCCCCCTTCCTTTTCCTATTTTTAGGCCCGGGGACCCCATCCCCCGGGGCCTGGCCTCTCGTTGGGGACTGTGGGGGTCCCCAAACCCCCACAGTCCCGCCGGCTCCCCGTGTCCTACGGGAGCCGGCATTGCTGTCCACGTGGGGAGCAGCTAACATGCTGCTCCCCATGTGGAAAAGCAATCGGCTTTGGATATTGGAAGAGAGAGCAGGTTTCCTGCTCTCTCTTCCAATATCCAAAGCAAGTTTGCAATGACAGGACGGGAGCCGCGAGGCTCCGTCCTGTCATTACAAACAGCAGTGTCCCGGGGGTAGGCACCCCGGGACACTGCAGGAGCCGGCCCTGGGGGTGGCGGTCCCCAGGGCCACCACAGGCTCCAGGAGGGGGCCGCGCGGCCCCCTCCCTACATTTTGAAAGCCCCGGGGAGGTGGTGGTCCCCGGGGCTCTGGGAGTCCAAAACGGACCCCCATTTTAATTTTCTTAGTGCCCCGGGGAGGTGGTGGTCCTCGGGCGTGTGGGGGCTGGAGCCCCCACACAGGTTTTTAATTTTAAAAAAGAAGCCCCGGGAGGTGGTGGTCCTCGGGGCTGCGGGAGGGCTCAGAGCCCTCCCGCTTCATTATACATAAAGCCCCGGGGGTGGTGGTCCCCGGGGCTTGGGGGCCCTTAGAGGCCCCCACACATAAAATTAACCCCCCAGCATGCCCCCGGGACTTGGCCCACCCGGGGGCCATTAGCTATCGAGCGCGGGAGACCGCGCTTCGATTTTATTTTTTCGGCAGGGTTCGCGCTCCCTGAGCGCATCCTGCCGATTTAAAAAAATTTTTTTTTTTTTTTTTTTACCCAGGGGGTCCTTGTGGGACCCCCTGAGCAGACCTAGGGGGTCAGGGTGTTTCTACCCTGCCCCCTTTGTGCGCTTTGCGCACTTGTTTCTGTCCCTCGGTTCTACCGAGGGACAAAATGGCTGCCAACACTTCCTGATTTGGAGTGTTGACAGCCAATTAACATAAAGCTCGTGCTCGGGAGGATCCGCGGCCCTAGATATACCTATCTTTTTTTCTTTTGATTTTCTCAGCAACTACTGAACGGATTTACACCATTTAACAAAAAGGGTTCTTTCTGAACCAAGAACTACCTCTTTGCCAAATTTGGTGTAATTCCGTTCAGCAGTTCAGGCTGTAGCCGTGTCTAAAGTTTCCTATGGAAAATTGCATGGGGAAAACGCGTTTTGGGACCCCCTTTTTCTCGGCCCCCGCTTGACGAATCCCCGAGACTTTCAGGGTAGGAGCGGACCGGAGCGCCCCACAAAGTTTGAAAATTTTGCGAAGATACGTCAACCGGCAAGAGAGTTATTTCAAATAGAATGTCGCGGATTTCCTATGGATAATAGGTTGTAACTATAACTATCTACTGGCGACCGCCAGTAGATATATATATATATATATATATATATATATATATATATATATATATATATATATATATATATATTCACTGAAAAAACCATAGGTTTTAGGGACAGTTAATTCCCCCGTTATAGTTAGTTCAGCTAACTATAACTCGCGCCCCCGCAATGCACTGCTGATGACGTCACATATTACATCACTCATGACATGGTCAGTGACATCACTGATGACATCACTGATGACATCTCAAATGACATCACTGATGACATCATCCAGTGACTGTGTGTTTCTGTAAAGTTTAAATATTTTTAGTATATATAGGGAAAGGCGTATTGAAGAATGAGTGGGTGTATAAGTGTCTGTAAGGATGATTTAGTAGGTGCGTGACTAACTCTATAAGTGAGTGATTAAACGTATCTTACTGAATGCATGGGTTAGTGACTAAACTGGGTGAATGTCTGTATCCGTCTGTCTGTTGCTGTGTAAGTGGCTGCATGGGTTTGTAAATAGCTACATGAGTGTCTATATGAGTTATTGATTGGTTGTCTGAGTATCTGTATGGGTGCCTGAGTGTTTGTGTGGGTGGGGTGTGTGCGACTCTGTGCATAGATGTGTGAGTGGGTGATTCACTGGGTGGATGGTTTCAAGAGTGCATCTGTGATGGACTGAATGGGTGGGTGAGTGTGTGTATGGGTGTGTTAGTGAGTGAATGTATATCTCAGTGGTACAAGTGTGAGTAACTACATATGTGAAAGGCAGTATATATGTGTGTTGGAGTATATAAATGGCTATAAGCGAGAGTGTGTGATTGTGTTAGGGACTGTATGGATGAGTGCGTGCTTGTATCAGTGATTGTATAAGAGCGTAAGAATGTGCTAGTATTTGTATGAGTAAGTGAGCTGGTGTGTGTATAACTGTATAGGTGAGTAAATGGCAGTGTGTTTAATTATTTGCATGACTGACTAGGTGTGTGAGTACCTCTATGGATGAGTGGCGGTGTTTGAGTGTCTATATAGGAGTATGAGTGCATATGATAGTCCTGTACTGAGTGACCGTAAGTATGAGTGACTGTACGGGTGAGTGAGTGGATGTGTGTGTAGACCTAAGAATCAGTGAGTGGGTATGTAGTTATTGGTGTTGGAGTGTCTATGGTTTTGCGAATGGCAGTCTGTAATTTAGAGTGGGTGTATCAAAGGTTATATTAGGGTGTGAGGAGGTGCATCAGATTATCACGTGGATGACGTCATCAGTGATGTCATCAGTGATGTCACTGACCATGTCATGAGTGATGTAATATGTGACGTCATCAGCAGTGCATTGCGGGCGCGAGTTATAGTTAGCTGAACTAACTATAACGAGGGAATTTCACGGGTTTTGTACGAGTGAAATGTCCAACTAACTATAACTGTCCCTAAAACCTATGGTTTTTTCAGTGAATTTGTAAGGTTTTTTAAATGCTAATTTCTAACTATAACGTGCCTGAAACTTATGGTTTTTTCAGTGAACTTCAAAGGTTTTTTAAATGCTAATTTCTAACTATAACATGTCTGAAACCTATGGTTTTTTTCAGTGAATTTCAAAGGTTTTGTAAATGACATTTTTTAAATGTATTAATTGTTATATTTATTTTTTTGATACTGATTTACTACATTTTTTAAAACTATTTATTTTTAGATATTTTATTTTTTAAATTACATTGTAATTACATTATACATTACATTACAAAATATACTTTCTCAGAATGATTTACTTTAGTTTAAATACTTTGCAAATAGGCAATAGACTTTTAAGTACAGTAGTTACAGTTGTTGCAACGGGCAACACAATTTCAAACACAATGCAACATTGAGCTCAATGTGAATTTCTAGTTAAATGCAATTAGTTACTTTATGGATTACTTTTCTAACCACAGGACTGGATCCTAGATTCAGTCCTGGGACATCTCCTGTAAACAGTTGAGTAAAAGGGTTTTGGTTACAGTAGTGATTTTTAAGGAATATTACTGTATTTTAAAAGTTGACACTTAGAAACTTTTTCACATAGAATCACCAATGTTATCCTATGGGAGGAAATTCACTTAGCAGGTAAGTAGTGTTATTGTTACTTTTTCTTACTCAGTGGTGGATCCTGGATCCAGCACTGGTGCATCTCTTGTAAACAGTTGAAAAAATGTGTTTAAGTCATACAGGCGATTTTTAAGGAATATTTGTAGTTTGTGAAAATCGACACTTTGAAACTTTTCTGCTGAAAACCAGACAATGGATTCCTATGGAAGGAAATACAAGTTACTGGTAAGTACGGTTAGAATTACTTTTCAGGGTCAGTGCTGGGCTAAAAGATGCAGCACTGGGTTCTCTCCTGATAACAGGTGAGTAAATCGGAATTCGTGGTTCGGCTGATTTTAGAGGAATATTATAAAGTTCCAAAACTCCACACTTAGAAGAATTTCCAAGTGAAACCAGTCAATGTTAGCCTATGGAAGGAAATTCAAGTTACTGTTAAGTACGGTTAGAATTACTTTTCAGGATCAGTACTGGGCTCAAAGATGCAGCACTGATGTCTCTCCTGATAACAGGTGAGTAAATCGGAATTCGTAGTTCTGCTGATTTTAGAGGAATATTTGTAAGTTTCAAAAATCGACACTTAAAAGAATTTTCAAGTGAAACCAGTCAATGTTAGCCTATGGAAGGAAATTCAAGTTACTGGTAAGTATGGTTAAAATTACTTTTCAGGATCAGTACTGGGCTCAAAGATGCAGCACGGTGGTCTCTCCTGATAACAGGTGAGTAAATCGGAATTCGTATTTCGGCTGATTTTAGAGGAATATTTGCACAATGGTGAAGGAAGGGGGTGTGGCCTGAGGTGACATGTCTGCAAACACGCCATGTGGCGCGTTTTAAGTTGGAGAATTAATTCCTCCTCAATCCCGAGGGTCCCTAGGGGCCAATTAGCCCACCAGATACCTCCAGTATGCGCCAGAGAGCTGCGTTGCAGAGAGGTGTTCAGAGGCCACGCCCCTTTTTACAACACTCTGCAACGCAGCTCCGTGGCGCTTACTGGAGGTACCTGGTGGGCTAGTTGGCCCCCAGGGACCCTCAGGATTGAAGGGGATTTAATTCCCTATCTTAAAATGCGCCACGGGGCCTGTTTGCACACATGTCACCTCAGGCCCCGCCCCCTCCCTTCACCACTGTGCAAACGCGCCCCGTGGCGCGTTTTAAGATAGGGAATTAAATCCCCTTCAATCCTGTTCTGTTTTTCACTGGGACACCTTACACTGAATGTTGTATTGTTTTAAGATTTTGAATTGTATTGTTTGTTCTAATATAGTAAGATTTTGAATCTGTATGTACTATCTACATTTCCTTATAAACATATAATTGATAACTGCATCATTTGTGTAAGAGCTGAGTTTTCTTTCAGACATCATTCCTGATAAGAATTGCCATTGTGCATTGGTTACTACATACAGGTATATATCATTCCACAGGAGCCCTTGTTCTTTTCTAAACATTACTTACCCAGGCTCCCTGTGAGTTGGGTCCTCGTGTCCTTTTTCTCGTACATCCACATTGGTGGCAAGGTTACTTTTAGGGTTTAGGGTGGGTAGGGGTAGTTTGGTGGCAAGGGTATTTTCAGGGTTTAGGGTGGGTAGGGGTATTTGGTTGGCAAGGGTATTTTTAGGGTGGGTAGGGGTATTTGGGTGGCAAGGGTATCTTTAGGGTGGGTTGAGGTATGTGAGTGGCAAGGGTACTTTTAGGGTTTAGGGTGGGTTTTGTATAGGGGTTGGGTCGATTGGGATATACATATATATATTCACTGAAAAAACCATAGGTTTCAGGGACGTTATAGTTAGTTAGACATTTCACTCGTACAAAACCAGAGAAATTCTGCCGTTATAGTTAGTTCAGCTTACTGGAGGTACCTGGTGGGCTTACTGGAGGTACCTGGTGGGCTAGTTGGCCCCTAGGGACTCTCAGTATTCAAAGGGAATTAATTCCCCAACTTAAAACATGCCACAGGCGCGTTTGCAGAGTGGTGCAGGGTGGGGGCGGGGCCTCCGGCGCAATGCCGGCTTTTTTTTTGTTTTGTTTTTTTAGAAGGGGGGCTGTGTGGCCCCCTTCTTTTACTATTTTTGGGGCCCTGGTCCAGCCAGCCTGTCCGTTTAAAAAAAAAAAAACATTTTTTGAAAGGGGAGGGGGGGCCCTTGGCCCCCCTCCCTGGCCACTTCTGGCCCCGGGGACACCATCCCCCAGGGCCTGGCCTCTTCATTGGGGCCCATGGGGGGAGCCCCAATGCCCCCACGGTCCCACCGGCTGCCCGCTCCTGCGGGAGCCGGCATTGCTTTTCCACAAGGGGAGCTGCTGACATGCAGCTCCCCTTGTGGAAAAGCAATCTTTTTGCTATGGCCCTGCCATAGTAAACAGCAGTGTCCAGGTGGGCACCCCGGGACACTGCAGGAGCTGGCCCTGGGGGGTGGCGGTCCCCAGGGCCATGAAGCGCTCCAGGAGGGGGGCTGCGCGGCCCCCCTCCCTACCAGTGCAAAGCCCCGGGGAGGTGGTGGTCTTCGGTGGGCTTCGGGGTCCGTAACGGACCCCCGCATTTCCATATTTAGTGCCCCAGGGAGGTGGTGGTCCCCGGGGCATGTGGGGGGGCTCGAGCCCCCACACAGGTTTAAAAAAAAAAAATAGAGCCCCGGGGAGGTGGTGGTCCCCGGGGCTGCGGGGGGGCTGCGTGCCCCCGCAAAATATAAATAAAGTCCCGGGGAGGTGGCAGTCCCCGGGGCGTGTGGGGGGGCTCGAGCCCCCCACACAGGTTTATTTAAAATGAGAGCCCCGGGGAGGTGGTGGTCCCCGGGGCTGCGGGGGCCCCCACAGGCCCCCACAGACGCCCGCAGGCCCCCGCTATTAAATTTGCGCATGCCCCCGGGACCTGGCCGACCCGGGGGCTCAATAATAACGAAGCAGGAGCCCGCGCTTCATTTTTTAAAAATGTTATCTGCAGGATTCGCGCACCCAACGCGAATTCTGCTGTTTAAAAAAACATAAAATGCTTTTTTGGGCCCTGGGGGTCCTTGTGGGACCCTCTGAGCAGTCCTAGGGGGTCAAGGTGTTTCTACCCTGCACCCTTTTCTTGTTTTTTAACCTTTATTTTACTGTTTTCTTGTGACTCGGTTCTACCGAGTCACAAAATGGCTGCCAACACTTCCTGGTTTGGAGTGTTGGCAGCCAATCAGAGTGAAGCTCGTGCCCGGGAGGGTTCGCGAACCCACCGCGGCCATAGATATCAAAACTTTTTCTTTTTCTAATTTCTCAGAAACTACTGAACAGATTTACACCATTTAACAAAAAGGGCTCTTTCTGAACCAAGGGCTACCTTTTTGCCAAATTTGGTGTAATTCCGTTCAGCAGTTCAGGCTGTAGCTTTGTCTAAAGTTTCCTAAGGAAATTAACATGGGGAAAACGTGTTTTGGGACCTCCCTTTTTCTCGGCACCCGCTTGACGAATCACCCCGAAACTTTCAAGACAGGAGCTGACCGGAGTGCCTCACTAGTTTTGAAAATTTCGCGAACATTCGTCAACCGGCGCCAAAGTTATTGGCAAATCAAAAAACGCTTTTCCTATGGAAACTAGGTCCTAACTATAACTACCTACTGGCGACCACCAGTAGGTTATATATATATATATATATATATATATTTCCAATTTGTGCAAGAGCACTAAGAACGAGCGCACTCCCAGGAAGTTAGCTTTACAAGATTTATTGCAGCACAAACAAACATCCAACGTGTTTCGGTCTCTCCTCAGACCTGGATCATAAAAAAAAAAAGATTTGGGACAAATGAAGTGCATACATTTAGAAATATAAGGTATAATTGGAACAAACAGCACAATTGAGAAAAGAGAGGCAAAAAGAAATGCTGAGATGGCCACCTATTTGAAAATGATAAATATGGTGAAAAATTGGAAACCGGTGGTCAAACAAAAAAAGTAACGGATACAAAAAACCTACTAAGACAATGGGAACGTCTTTCAAAAAAAGAAATAAATAAATGGTGGGAACTAATGACTCTAAAAAAATATGTAGAGGTGAAAAGAATACCAAGAGGCCTGCGTATTTCACTAATGCCAAGCACCAGCAGTGAGCTGTTACAAGAATGGGGCGAACACATCTTAGAAGCATCTATGGGTCTTGTATTAATACTAGTCAAGCATATTGAGAAAGCATTAAATAACATACAAAGACAGTTAAAGGAATTGGAAGAAAATTTGGAAAGTATTGAATTGTCACCGGATTTGAAAAAATTAAAAGAAGAAATAATGACTAAAATCGAAAGACATGAAGAAAATGTTAAACTGCGAAAACAATTTAAATTCCAAAGGGATAAAGTCGATTATGAGGAAGGAACAATCTTCACCTTCGCTAGGAGATTTGATAACTCATGCAAAAAGGATGGACTGGATTCAGCAACTAGGGAGTACTCCAGTTATGAATCCCTAAAAGACATGGAGCTAAGTGAAGCCAAAAATAATGCCCCAGCGACAACAGCCAAAAAAGCTGAGAGTAATCTTTTTTTTAAGCAGCCTGAGCTTAGCCCTACAGCAACAACAGTGGGACAAAACAAAGCCCGCCATAAGAGGAAGGGGAAGAGGATGAGGACACGGATACTGAGGCAGACAAGGAGAGGTTGAAGAGGACATTGCCTTAAGTTGCCATTATTGCCATAATTGCCCTCAATACAAAGGAAGGAGACAGGTGGCAGAAATGACGGCAGAAACGGAACAGAACCCACAAAACCCCAACAAATCCCCTACCGGCCAAGATCTTGCGAAGAGGGGCCGGGAACCGGGAAGTGGGAAACTCCCCAAGTTCACCCTCACCCAGCTCGACTCCGCTCACCGGTGTCAACAAGGCAGCAGTGAAGTCTCGACCGGTGAATAGCAGCAGGCGGCTGTAGCGTTAACCAAGAGTGGCTGGGAGCAACACAGAAGGCAGCCAAATTGCGGTTTTCCTGCACTAGGTCTGTTGGCTCATGTTGTTCTCTGGTGCACTGGACCATGGACAACTGCCGCAACTGCAACCGCAACCGAAGCTTCACCTTCCTATGCCTCTGCAGACAAGAGCCACCCTACCCGTACCTTGCGTCAGCGCTGGACCCACACAGCTGTAGTGTTCTAGATGGAACCTATATATTTTCTCCCTAAGATCCACAAAAATAAGACCAATCCGCCAGGTAGACCAATAGTTTTGGTTAAAGGATCTCTGTTTGAACCTGTGTCAAATCATATAGACCATTTTCTTGCACCTCTAGTAAAGGACATCAATTCATACCTAAAAGACACAACAGATCTATTGAAAAGATTGTATGGCATACCATGGCAGGAAACATATAAGCTGGTTACAATGGACATAATTTCCCTCTATACGAGTATCAAACATGAAACTGGAATGAAAGCTTGTCAGTACTTTCTGGGAAAAAGGAATATTCAGTTCTGGCAACACACTGAAATGATATTAGAAATGATTTCAATGTGTCTAAATAACAAAAAAATGTTGTTTATCAAAGGAACTTACCAGCAACTCTGTGGGACCGCCATAGGTTTTTCATTTTCGCCAAATTGCGCTAATCTGGTAATGGGGTGTGGGAGCAGAAATATGCTTGGTCTGTGGAACATGATGCATTTATGGACAAGACAGTAATGTGGTTGCGCTTCATAGATGATTTGTTTTTAATTTGGGTTGGCACCACAAAAGAATTTGATGATTACTTTAAAGTGTTGAATAGTAATTAGGATAACCTGAGATTAACATATGAAATCAGTTCAGAGAAAATCAGTTTTTTAGACATTATAATCTTCATCCATCAGAATACTTTGCAAACAAGGTTACATAGAAAAGAAACAGCTTCTAATGCAATATTGCATGTGGATAGCTTCCACCAACAGAACTTATAAAAGAGCATACCATATGGCGAATTCCTCCGAATCAGGAGAAATTGTACTCTGGATGAAGAATTTGAGAGATATAGAGTATAGGCAACAAATCGATTTTTGAAAAGAAAATATCCAAAGAAAGCAATAATGGGGAGTCTGCAGAAAGTGAAGGAAAGAGACAGAGCACAAATATTACATGGGTCGTTGGAGGAAAAACAGAAAAAGATGGAGAAACAGGAGTGTGATCAGACTAATAACAACGTACTCTGTAGAAAGTGGGAAGTTATCTCGATTCTGGAGAAACATTGGGGGACGGTAAGATCCAACAGTTGCCGAAATAATGGGGAATCACCCAAACATCACTTTCAGAAGGGCAGCAAACTTAAAAGACAAGCTTACGCATGGTAATTTCATGATGAGTCCCACAAAAGCAGGGTTGAGATCGGAAGGGTTTTGACCGTGCAAAAAATGCAAAGCATGTAAGATCGGAGTACTAAAAAGGAAATATTTCTAGCCAATGGTAGGGAATGGAAGAATAAACAGCACATTATTTTCAAAAGTACCTTTGTAGTGTATGTAATTGAATTACCCTGTTCATTGAAATATGTGGGAAGCACAACATGTGAACTAAAAAAAAGAATACTCAAGCACATCAGAGCAACCACCAACAGGGATTGCAGCAATGCAGTTGCCAAGCATATGGAGGAGATGCATAATAGCACCTGTAAAAAATTACAATACTATGCGATAGAGCATGTGACAGCTTCTGAAAGAGGTGGAGATCGGGTGAAAAAACGGAGACAAAGGGAATCCAAATATCATCTGCGGCGTACCCCAAGGCTCCTCCCTCAGCCCAACGCTGTTCAACATCTACATGGCACCCCTCGCCCACGTCGCCCGACAGCACAACCTCAACATCATCTCCTACGCCGACGACACCCAGCTGATCCTCTCCCTCACCAAAGACCCTCACACCGCCAAAGCCCACCTCCACGAAGGAATGAAGGCCGTCGCCGAATGGATGAGGACCAGCCGCCTGAAGCTGAACTCGGACAAGACGGAGGTCCTCATCCTTGGTTCCAACCCTTCAGCCTGGGACGACTCCTGGTGGCCAACATCACTGGGAACAGCCCCGCCACCCACCGACCACGTACGCAACCTAGGGGTCATCCTCGACCCCACCCTCTCCATGACTAAGCAGGTCAACGCCGTTTCCTCATCCTGCTTCAACATCCTCCGAATGCTCCGCAGGATCTTCAAGTGGATCCCCACCGAAACAAGAAAAACAGTCACCCAGGCCCTCGTCACCAGCAGGCTGGACTACGGAAACGCCCTCTACGCAGGAACGACGGCTAAGCTCCTGAGACGGCTGCAACGCATCCAGAACGCCTCTGCACGTCTTATCCTCGACATCCCCCGACGCAGCCACATCACACCCCACCTGAGAGACCTGCACTGGCTCCCTGTCAACAAGAGGATAACCTTCAAGCTCCTCACCCACGCACACAAAGCACTCCACAACTCCGGACCAGCCTACCTCAACAGACGACTCAGCTTCTACACCCCCACCCGCCAGCTCCGCTCGACCAGCCTCGCCCTCGCCACAGTCCCCCGCATCCGGAAAACGACCGCCGGCGGCAGATCCTTCTCCCACCTCACCGCCAAGACCTGGAACACCCTCCCCACCAACCTCCGACAGACCCAAGACCTACTGGCCTTCAGAAGACTCGTCAAGACCTGGCTCTTCGATCAGTAGCAGCACCACCCCCTCTTCCCCCAGCGCCTTGAGACCCTCGCGGGTATGTAGTGCGCTTTATAAGTGACATGATTGATTGATTGATATATATATATATATGTATATATATATATATATATATATATATATATATATATATACACACACACACATATATATATATATATTAACGCTCCAAAGTGCCCTCCGGACAAGAATGCACTCAAGCCTCAGTGCTCAGCTCAAAGCCTTTTATTAGGTATGGGCGCCGCCTGCAAGCAGAATCCATTAACAGCCGTCCCGCCGTCAATGCCTGACGCGTTTCAAAGTCTACAGAAAGTCAGCACGAGACTTATCATTACCCACAACACTGAAGTGAGGGCTATTAGATCAGTCATCAACAGACATTGGGGAATCATTAGATCTGACCCAACCCTGGGCCCTCTAGTTGCTCCTTACCCAGACATCACATTTAAACGGGCTAGATCCATGCATGACGCTCTCGTCAGAAATAGCCCAGAAATCAAGAGCACAGCAAATTGGTTATCTGACAGAAAGGGGTTCTTTAAGTGTAATAGCTGCAGAGCATGCAAATTTGGAAAAAACATAACACAATTAGATTCCTCATTCAGACTGACACCTCTCATTATCAAACACCACCTTACATGCAGAACAGAGTATGCCATTTACATTCTGGAATGTGATTGTGGTCTCCGCTACATCGGGAGTACCAAGTTAGCAGTACACATGCGCATCCTACAACACCTGAGAGCCATTGTGAATAGTGACCCCACATATCCAGTGGCCAGACATTTCAAAGAGACACATCATAATAACCTGGAACACCTGAGGTACTCGGTCATTGACTGTATTCCAACACTCAGAAGGGGAGGCAACAGGGAGAAGCTGTTACGACAAATGGAAAGCAAATATATTTTGCAATTTAACACCAAGGCGCCTGCGGGCCTCAACACTAGTGAGGACCTATACCACTTTCTGTAATCCTATCAGTATATGTATTTACTAGGGGGCTGCTATTCAGGCACCTAGAACTAGAGGTCTGTGACATCTGTTGTCCTATAGGTAACATATGCTTGACTGAGTATGTTTCTTTTTCTGTTTCTTTTTCTTTTTCAATTTTGTTTCACTCCAATGTTATTGTTGTACTTGTCTGACGCCTTGCATTTAAGCAGTTATTTTTTTAAATATTTTGTTTGCAACTTATTACACACACATTAGCTGCAACACGCACGTCTTTGTCGCCACACACTTTAGGTTAGGCTGGTTAGATCCACACATAAAGGATATTAAGGTTCTCCTTGACTTGTATGCACATGTTACTTATAGTCACAACATGGCATATAGATATTTTTAACCACAAGTCTTTTGGATTGGAGGAGATTTTTAATCAGGTAGTTTTTTTCACCACTTTATTCATTGTGCACTTTTCACGCACGTCTCCTCCACTCTCCCCTATGCACACCCTCTCCACCACTCTCACCATGTGCATTCCTTTCACATTTGTGCTTTGCAGTAGCCGCTTACCTTTGTCCTGTTGGTTGCTTGTTTCTGGGCCTCATGTTGCCAGGACGATGTATTGTAGCACATAACTTAGAGGCTTGCGCAGCAGACAGTACTTTCATACATTTTGATATCTCTGGCGTACACATTATTTCTGTCCCGATTTTTTTCACCTCCTAGGCTCCTGGCACGGTCTTTTATTTTCTCATTAACTGGCAGGGTCATCCAAGGGGCCCAGCGGCTGAGACTTTATGAGCCTAAACCAGAGTCATAGGCACTTCGCCACACGCTAGAATACGATAGAAGGCTGACACCTTCATCGCACCATATTGTGACAAACACAAACAGAATTAGATGTTTGTCTACTCAGGCCGTGTAATAGCCAGACAATTGGGAGTTTTGCTCGTGCATGTATTGCACTTGTAATGAATTTCGCCGCCATAGGTTTTTATCTTCATTTTTTCATAGTCTGTTTTTCCTGTTGTCTTTATGCCTTGTCATGTCACTAGTAGCTCGTTTTCCTGCTTGTAGTAAAATGACATGTATGACTTCTGGTACTAGCTGTAGTAAAATGCATTCTCATGACAATGGACATAGTAATCAGACTACTACATTCAAAGCACACTCACCTGTATATATATTGCACATGTCTGTTCATAGCGCTATGTGATCAAGGCTGCATGTCTGGCAGCCGAAACGCGTCATGTTGGACCTTTTCTGATGTGTGAATAAACTACCATCCTGTTTCCACACCAACTGTTGGAGTCTGTGCCCGTGTGTTGCGCCGGAGTGCTTGTCGTAACATTGGGATTTCTTCGTGATATATATATATATATATATACACACACACACATATATATATATATATTAACGCTCCAAAGTGCCCTCCGGACAAGAATGCACTCAAGCCTCAGTGCTCAGCTCAAAGCCTTTTATTAGGTATGGGCGCCGCCTGCAAGCAGAATCCATTAACAGCCGTCCCGCCGTCAATGCCTGACGCGTTTCAAAGTCTCATGACTTCTTCCTCAGAGGCTCCGGCGATAAGGTAAGCGTGCCCTGGTCACTCCTTCTCTTTTAATATCCTTAATTGCACGCCCCTCATGGGCTGCTCGGTTGAGACTATGCACGAATTATGGGAGTTGTAGTGCCAGGAGTTCTCATATCCACAGATGGATGCGCTATGAACTGCAGGTGAGTTTCAAGCCCTCAGATGGGCCTCTGCTGGTAGGCACGCCCTCAATCCTTCACTATGGCTCCACGCAAAGGGATAGGTAAATACCGACCCCCGTGGCCCCCTGTTCCCGGGGTGGTGCATCCTTAGCGGCTGGGCTGCCGCTCAACTATTAACGCTCCAAAGTGCCCTACGGACAAGAACGCACTCGAGCCTCAGTGCTCAGCTCAAAGCCTTTTATTAGGTATGGGCGCCGCCTGCAAGCAGAATCCATTAACAGCCGTCCCGCCATCAATGCCTGACGTGTTTCAAAGTCTCATGACTTCTTCCTCAGAGGCTCCGGCGATAAGGTAAGCGTGCCCTGGTCACTCCTTCTCTTTTAATATCCTTAATTGCACGCCCCTCATGGGCTGCTCGGTTGAGACTATGCACGAATTATGGGAGTTGTAGTGCCAGGAGTTCTCATATCCACAGATGGATGCGCTATGAACTGCAGGTCAGTTTCAAGCCCTCAGATGGG